>CM045068.1:12111293-12521293 GCA_024542945.1 allo-octoploid hybrid of Carassius auratus x Cyprinus carpio | reverse complement strand
AACCATCACCGCTAGGTGACTCACCTTTCTGAGTGTCCCGTTTATATCCTGACAATACCTCTTGAGCCCCATGTGGCTCACCAAGCCCCATCAGAGATAACACAGTTAATGCCCTAAAATTGGGCTCTCTAAACTAGGCCGTTCTAAGCCTGGCATGAAGGCATTCCAGAACAGTGAGTGGGCTAGTGGCATCTACACAACAGAACTCAGAGGCGGAAGCAACACTTGACCTTCCTCCTCTGGGCTTTAAAACCAGGCACTGATTGACATGTTGTGTTTTTGAAGAACACTGTTTAGTAAGTGCATTAAACATTCACTTTACCTATCACATCCTCCCCAGAAACACTATAAACATCTATATCAATGTTTAGTATCTCACTCAAACTATTGTGCCAGTTTATATGTATTATTTTGTTCAGTAATATCGCAACTACAGGTGTGTGCCCTTTTGACACATTTGTATATAGACCAACGAGAAAAAAAACCTTGTGTGATCAATATACATTATAATTGAACGGCATTCACAGCACCTGCAGAAATTCACGGTTAAGTTTGCTTTAGAGGGGTCTGGGTTTGTTTGGAGCGTTCACAAAATTTTGGCCAATTTCTTGACACGTCACAGATTGTTGCAAAAAACACAAAAAAGCACATCAACATGCTAGAAGGCAGGAACACACATGTAAAAAAAATATACTTATATTATTATTATTATTTTTTTGTACATATTTATTTTTGTATATATTATTTATTAAATATTATTAATCAAACATACTTATATTAATATACAAACATATTAAAATCTAAAATAAAAATACACTATTATTAAGTATATTAATTAATAATAACAATAATAATGCAGTCTGAATTTTAGTTGGAGGTGGAGCAGCGTCTTCAGTTTTAAGCGAAAATGGAAGACTGCAGTTATAGACAAGGTGATATTAACAGTGTAAAGCAATTACTGCATGTAAATTTCAAATTTTGTAAATGATAAAAAATTAATACAACCACAGAATAGCCACAACAATCAGCTTCTGCTATAAGACAGACATGAACGAAGCATCTTGACATCCTTAGTCTGTTTGAACACTTCACAGTTGCAAATCTGTAAATGTTTTTCTGCCTTCATACCAGGATCATTAAGCCAGATTTATAAGCAAGCTGGAAACGAGTATGAGAATGTTAACAGTGTGGCTACAATATAATGATTTAGCATACAAAGAGTGATGCTTAGTACAGCTCCCATGAGACGAGGCGATAAACCAGCATATCAAAACACTAAATGGAAAGCGCCATAAAATCCATTATGCCGGCACAGAAATGACAGGCCTAACTCTAGTTGCACTTAGTAAATGAGACTCTGCAAATGACACACCATGCAGTGTTTTATGAAATTCTGCTTTGCTGCTGTAGGGATTCTACGCAGAGACAAAGTCTTTGTTTGTCTCCTGTGTTTGTAGCTGCACACTGCTAAATATGAATGCTTAGCAAACCTCATCACTGGGATTTTAGATGTGGTTATTTATTTATGCATTTTGTTGATGATAAAAGCCCTCAATTATACATAAGGGGGGAGAGGAGACAGAGGTAGTTCAGAGAATGCCATTACGGCCAAAACAGCCATATCTAAAGTACCTCTATAAGGTAGCCGGTGCGTTGGAGGGGGGTCACTACTGTGACTCATTACGTGTGCCAATGACTAATGCAACCTTAACTTTTAGAGGGGTCAGATGATTTATATCAAAGCTTGAATTATAATGGGCCTTGTCATAAGATTCTGCATTCAAAGGCAGATACAAATCAAATGTTCTGCCAAAAAATGCCCACGTCAACAAACCAGGACTGAAACGATCTTCATGTTGATATGTGCGATTATGCACAACATTCATGTTGTAAATCAGCCTAACATCTGCTTTTTGTGAGAATCATATAGGATTTAAACCGTAAATGATGACAGAATTTTCATTTTTGGGTGGACTATGTCTTTGTCACAAAGAGTGTTTTAAATGCTAATGCTATTTATCGAATCAACACGGTAGAAAACACATTTAAATGTGGCCACATTAGCATGCAAATTGAGATATCCTGGAAATTGTTTTCCTGGAAAAGTACACAAGCCCACAGATTTTTGCAATTCAAATCAATCAGCTAGGCTGAAGTGTTAATTTGTGTAAAAACAAGAAAAATATTAACATTGGGGGTTTACTGTTCTGAAGAGGCGGAATACCTACAGTATATAGGCTGCGATTCAAACACACATCTTCAAGAATATATCTGTTATTAATATCACAAATTATATAATATATCCATCACTGGACCAAAAAGACAAAAGTATCAGACCTGAGAGGAGAAGGAAGAAATCATTCAAGTGTAAATGTGACCCATTAGCTGTCATAGAGGGTCGGAACTCATCATTGAAAGCCAACAGCACAATAAAACTGAACCAATTTAAACGAAATTAAGTGTCTATTAAAATGCTGAAGCTCTTTTCTGTTTGTTACTGTGAAGATAAGTAAATTGTTGTTTACATGCCAAATAATACTAGTGTTTTAGACTGTATACTGACACCTATTGGCCTGGATGCATTACATTTTCTCACTAAATGCTGACAGTACCAAAGCTGTTTGTGTGTTTTGTTTTGTTTTGTTTTGTTCCTTTTTAAATTTCTGGTTTTGTGGCTTGGGTTGTCATTTTGTTTTTAACTTTTCATTCATCTGGTGGGTCGCACACCTGATGATCCACACCGAAGCTCTGTTTTGATGTTATGTCAGTTGCTGTTAGAATGTACATTTGCATTTATGCTTTGTAAAGCATCCTTGCAGAAGTATTATTGTAACAGGGTCAGCTGTATCAATATGTGATCCCAACATGGCAGTCCCCATGAAGAGACCCTCAAAGCATCTCATGAATGTGTATATATTAGTTTAATGCTATTTCACAATGACAGTGCCATTCATGTTAAACCTTTTTAGTAAAAAATGACCTAGAGCACCTTAATTAACCTAAGTCTAGTTTCTATATAAGTCTTAGAGCCTTATATTTAGTCTAGGTGATCTCTGGTTTTATGTTCCTATGAATACATGTGAATATAAATGTGCGCTACGTGACCAGTAAATGTGCGAAAATCAATCAGACGCAACGGGGGCGCGACAGTTTCCAACTCGATTTACCTGCAGACTCGAGGCTTTCCTCGAGAAAGCAAACCACTAAATATTAATTTAAAACCTTATTGCTTTATTGTCTCTGAAGAATACACTAAATACTGCGTGATGCCACCTAAATCCTGCTGCATCACCGCCTCGACTGGATCTGCCTTATTTAACACATCTCCCCTGCCCCATGACTCAATTAACATCAGTCCATAGCAGAGAAAATCATCGCAACGATCTCTTATCTCAAAAGCATTCAATTCTAAACATGAACTGACCATATTAATAAATGCAATCGATCTCAATTAGCCGTGGCAACATTTTAACCATTAGTACATAAATAACGGCATGACATTTACTGGTCACAAAATAAAGATGCGGGGCTACACTTACATTTCACTATCCGATCGGTGGAGTTCAAGACCATGTCAGCGTTAGACATCTTCATGGGCAGTAGATGTCTCCAGGCGAATGTGTTTCTCACTCCTCGCAGAAGAAGCGCTTTATGCTCGGCGTGTTTTCGCGGTGGCGAGATGCGGTTGGTGCAGTGGCATCACTCGGATGCTGCTGCTGCTGCCTAGAGAGGGTGGAGGAGGACGATGCTGCCGCTGCTGCTGAGACTGAGACTGTCGTGAGGGGGAGGATGGAGCTGATGGGGTGGAGGCGGTGGAGAGAAACGAGAGAGCGCGCGCGCGCTCGGGAGATCCTTTCAGCGCGTTGCACCACCCCGACATGGCGAAGCGGGGAACTCCCACGCACCCGTGTGTAGGGGCTGCGTGATGCTGCCATCAGGTGGAGGTGAAGGGCTTTCCCGAGAACGCGCAGCTCGCTCTTTGCCATGACTGATAATCAAGTTGAAACGACACTCAGGTCTGTGAGAATGTGTCCCGCTGCGCATGTGATATCGTCGCCTTACCAGTTTTTAAGTGGAGCGGTGATTTTTTATTTTTCTAAATAAGTTTCTGTGCTCTTTTAAATGAGAGTTATGAATAATGATTTTCACAATTATAGCTAATGACACTTCAACAAAAACAGAATTTGGAATTAGCCAACAACTGTCAATAAAAAGACATTTAATATATACAGATTATTTCAAAATATGGCTGTAGTAAATATGGTTTTTCAATCTTTAAACAAAAGTTATTATGAATGCAAAAATTACAATGAGAATTGTTTAGACCAATTACTTCAACAAGTCCTCTTGAACAAGTAGGGGGTTACTCTTATTTTTTCTGTAATTTAATTACAGTTACTTCTGATGTAATTGCATTAAATACTGCATAGACTATAGAACAATTATATATAAAACATAGTGGATTTAAAATGTCTAATGTTAAAATGTAACCTTCTCCCTTTAAATACTTCAGTTCAAGAATAATTTATTCAAATGCATATTATGTATTTGAAATAATTAAAGGGAGAATGAATTTGAAATAATTACAAGCAGTTTCATAATGTTCAACTGGTCAAGGTTGATATGGGATTTAGTATTTTTTTAGTAATCAGAAATGCAACAGAATTAGAGTGATTCATTAGTAATCAAATTTCACTGTTGATGTAATTAGTTATTAAAATATTAATTAATTAATGAATTACTATCTCAGAGCAACTATACTTATTATATATGACAACAATTTTGCACACATTATTGTAGTAAATATTGTATTTAAAAACAAACAAACAAACAAACAAACAAACAAAAAACTTTAGCTAGTTTAAGAGGGTCTTCCAGCATGACCAGCCAAAACCCATTTAAAACCGGTCAACAGACCAGTTAAAAACAGCAAACCAGCTTGGTTTAAGCTGTTGTTTTCAGCATGGTAATGGACAGTCTACCAAAATTACCATGGTAACCACTGTATCAGCTATAATAAAATATCATTTATTACAGTTATTGGTACCTCACATAAAATTGTGATAGCTGGTTATAAGACAAAATGGTATAAAAAGTCAATAAACAAAATTACAATTTTTGTAATAATAAAACATTAAACAGCTAAGGCTGATGGTGAAGTGAGAACGTGACCATTAGTAGCATTTATCAGGTTATGTTGAATGTAATATTCATATTTTATCATCCTTCAGTTGATTTAAAGAAACCCAAATTCTCAAATGGACAACTCTTGGGTGGATCTAATATAACAAGTCAAATGCCATTAGCTTTATTTTATATTGTGGTGTTAAAAGATATATAGTTACCTTATTTACTTTTTTCACATTAGTTGTTTTAAAGTCTACATGTCCCAGGGAGACACTGACCGAAAGCTGAACCAACGATGTGCAACAGGCAGTCAGCTTTGACCTGACACTGCGGAAAGACATTAATGCGGCTTTTTCTTGCTGGTGAAAAACACAGCTGCAGGGGGCTGAACTGTTTTTGCATTACTAGAGTTTTGCAATACCTTATTCTTCCCATAGAGGTCAGGGCAGGCTAAAGTTATGCAAGCACAAACAGCACATTCAGCAGTGCAGTAATAGTGTTACCTCATTCAAGTTGATGTATACACTGTATTGCTGTTCAAAGAATACATTTGCATTTAAGTACAGATTCAAACAGTGATCTGAAATTAGTCTTTTTCAATATGTGCTCCAACCTATCAAACATGGAAAGGAACAGAAATATTAATCAGCTGTCATTTGGCAGCTTTTACTAAAAAAAAAAAAATAGTTAATCGGAAAATTACATGGTTTCCCCACCATTAAAATGTAAACTTGCATTCTGATGTTTATGAGACAAGCAGGTAAAAATGGCATTTAGTGTCACTGAGGGACCAAATTTGAATATACACATGCAATATACACTACAGTTAAAAGGTTTGGGGTCTGTAAGATTTGTTAATGTTTTCGAAAAATGTCTCTTATGCTCAGTAAGGCTGCATTTATATTTTGACATATTATTACAACTTAAAATAACTGTTTTAGTTTAATATTATTATGATGTAATTTATTATGCATGGCAAAGCAGAATATTTAGCAGCCATTGTCACACGATCCTTCACACATCATTTTAATACAGTATGTTGATTTGGTGCTCAAGAAACATTTGTACTAGTTGTACTGCTCAATATTTTCTGTGGATACCATGAGAGATTTTTGTTATGATTCTTTGATGAATGGAGAGAAAAAAACAGCATTTATTTAAATCAGCAATGCTTAGCAACATTGTAAAAGTCTTTACTGTCACATTTGATCAATTTAATGCATCTTTGCTGGATAAAAGTATTGATTTCTTTTTAAAAATTGTAGTGTACATATGTAAAATATCATTTTCAGGTTACTCCTCACATTAAGCTATTATGTTATCGTATATCATTTATTTTTCTTTCTTTTTTCTGCATGGAAAAGACTGAAATTCTTTAAAATATTCCCTTTTGTGTTCAGAAGAATGGAATACAGCTTTGTCATAATTTACTGACCCTTTAAGGTGTGCTAAGCAACTCTGTTCAGATCTAAATCACTTCTAGATCCGTGACTCATTCACAAGCAAACATTTTCTGAATATATGAGAGTAACAGATAAACACACTTTCCCTTTAACTTATTCAGTTAAGTCTGCAATGCAGCCAGATGACAACTAGATGGTGATCTTTCATAGGTTTTTCTCATACACGTTCATCTCTAAATGACTTGAGAACGCCAGATTCCTTCTTTGCTACATCACTATGCATCTGTTCATTGTTTCATAGTCATTTGTGTGGTTGACACTCTTAACATGCGCAGTTGGGCTGATGGTTCGTGTTTAGGAATCCTTGATGAGAGAACAAAAATTTTTACATTGTACCATAACGGCTCTGTCTCATCAGCATCTCCTATGAAAACCTCAGTATTTTGCCACACCTGTTCATCTGATGACAATCCTAGTCATTTTGCTCTTGAGTGTTTCTTCTAATTCACTTTTGCCTGCCAGTATTCAGATGGATGTCTGTGCATGAGGGTTCAGTTGGAGCTTGTGGTCTCTCCCTCTCACTCTAGGACTACTAGGTCAAAGGCAGAGAGATAGTACAGGTTTTTTGTGTCATCCTGTCAGGCTCAGCTTTTCACAGACAACCATATGCTCTTGAACGCAGAGGGATAGTCAAAGTACTGCTTGTTCTATAAACTGACACTTTTGATGGAGGGGAAATGGGCTAAACACAGTCCAGAAGAAACAAGAGTTGTGGTAAACAGCACTGCAATTTAAAAAACAAAAAACAACCCATGAATTGACGCATTAGTGAAACAGATCATCCAGACTGATGGGAAGCTTGTTGTGCTGAGGCGGCCGTGGGAGGTGAGCATGTAAAGGAGTGCTGGGCTGTGCCTCGGGGCAGAGAGGAGAGAGCGGCACTTCGATGTTTGTTTGGAAATCTCACACAGCTCGCAACATTCCTGAGTGCCTGCGAAACCGGACATCTTTCTCTATTCGCTCTCTGGCATTTCTTTTTTCGGGCAGTCTTCTGGGGCACTCCTGCGGTGCTAGTCATGCAGCTGGAGTGGGAAGAAGTAGGCAGAGTAAAACTAATACCCCCCTCTCCCTCTCTCTCTCTCACTCTCTCTCTCTCAGGAAAATGCCTCTGCCTTGTCTCACGCAGAGCGAACGCAACAAAGATCTGAGTGTGGCCTTAGCCCCGGGGCAAGCGCGCCCACCACGGCCTCTCCTGTGTCACGCATTGCTGCTCCCTACCAGAGCAGTCTTTCTCTTTCAGGCAATGTTCAGCAAAACAGGCAATTCAGCTTAGTATTTTCTACTTTGCCATTACGTTTAGAATACATATTTTTAAAAAAGTATTTCTATAAACAGTTAGTTCACCCAAAAAATGAAAATTCTGTCACCCTTTACTCACCCTCAAGTTGTTCCATACCTGTATGAATTTCTTTCTTCTTCTGAACACAAAAGATATTTTGAAGAATGTGGGTAACTAAATAGTTTCTGGTACCCATTGACTTCCATAATATTTTTTATTTCCATACTATGTAAGTCAATGGCTACCAGCAAGTCTTGTTAGCCACATTCTTCAAAATTCATTACCAAACAGTTTCTGGTCCTCATTGAGTACCATAGTATTTTTTTCCATGCTATGGAAGTCAATGGCTACCAGAAACTGTTTGGTTACCCATATTCTTCAAAATTCATTCTTCATTTTGTGTTTAGCAGAAGAAAGAAACTCATAGAGAAATTCATGCATACAACTTGAGGGGTGAGTAAATAATGAGATAAAAAAAAAAAACATTTTACAGTAAGGTTCCATTTGTTAGCATTTAAACATAACATATTTGTTAACATGAACTAACAATAAAAGATGCATTTAGTAATCTTAATTAATGTTAATTTACTAACATTTAATAATACATTATTAAAATAAACAGTTATATCTGTTAATATTATTTAATGAACCTATAAGCTAACATGAACTAACAATGAACATTTATATTTGTGAACTAATATTAACAAGGATCAATAAATGTTAACTAACGCACTAACTAATGTTAACTAATGGGACTTTATTGTAAAGTGTTACAGATTTTGTTGTTTTTGTACACATTATCTGTTCAGGGTCCTAAGATTTTGAAAATGGGGTGATAAAAACTGCACATTCAGTATGCAAATGGTAATTTAACCCTTTTACTGATGTCATAAGGATACTATTATTTATTTAGAAGCAGTTTTAAGGCATTTGGTCAGTGTGTGCAGCAAAAACGTTCTGTCACTGTTTAGTGTTTTTAATTTGTACTTTTAAGAAGTATATTCAAAATATTTATTCCTAAAAATGATATGGATACAATAAAGTAAAGTGGATTTCTAGGAAAAAATTGTTCTGTTAAGTGAGACTAACAAGAATTTCAGATTACACATTGATTGATGATGCCTCATGCTGTATCAGCTATCAGAATTCTATGAAATTCCTTACTCTCAGAGAACAGAGCCCTGGTGCAAAGATCATCACTTTACTGTACGTGCAAGTCAGCACTGCATTAATATTCTTCAAACATTCAATTTTCACTTTCCCTCTGAATACAGATTTCTAGAATTATTTCAGCCTAAACCACTTAACACACTTCCATACAGTAAATAGGACCTTTTTTTTTTTTTTACAGGATTTACAAGTAGAAATGTGAAGCTTGTAATTATATAAAAGTGTTTTTATGACCTTTTCTGTTATTATTACTTCTTCGGTTATTAAGTAGTGTATTATTTGAGCTGTAAAGTTGGTTAAATAATCTTTTTTTATGGGGATTAGTGTTTATGGTGTTGCATCTTCATAAGGTCATAAAAATTTATATAACTTTAAACAGAAAAATGTGTGTTTTTTAATATTAAAATAATGTTAACATGCATATTGCATAGGTCTATGTCTTGTGGCTGTACTATTAAAAGAGTGAGTATTTTTGCTTTTAGAAAAAAAATGGCCCCATCTACTTGTTTTACAAGTGAAACACTGTAATAAACATTTTTTGCTTTTTTTTTTTTTTTTTTGTGAAAAACTGATGTGGAAATTTATTTTTTTTGGTAATCAAAATGTCAATAAATCTGTCAACTGATCTTAACTTGTACTGAACTTGAAATATTCCTATAAGAATTAAAACAACATTGAACATTCAAAATCCAACCAACAGCAATGATGCTATCATAACATACTGATTTCTGGTCCTCTTCTAACATGAGCATGCATACAGAATTTACCCTTCACTCTGAGTTTGATTGACAGGTGAGCTAACCAATCATAATGCCAACAAACAAACCAAACAGGAGAGTAGATTAGTAGATTAATGTCAGTGGACTTGAACTTGAAAAATTGTGTCAATTGACATCTTTCCACATTTATGTTCATTCATGTTAATTTAGTGCAGTAACTGGTAGTAAAGAGGAAGAGATGATCAGCTCACATGCCACTTGAACTGTGGTGCTACAGTGATCTGTGATGGCAAATTATACATTATATGCTGTACATAGTCGATGTTATGTCAATAATGAATGTACAACTGATGTACACTCAATGGCTAGAAAATACCCATAATGCATTGTGAGGGTTGAGCTGAATGAATTCCTGAGTCATGCCAGAAGATGGCACCTGCAGCTGAATCATTCATTCATCTATTTTAAAAACTGCCTGTCCAGTACAGTGTAATATCATACAGGTATACATTCCTTTATTTATTTATTTATTTATTATTAAATAGTTGAAATAAAGTTTATATATGCTAGTTTCCATAACAGAGTTCAAGATAGATCTCTTCTTTACTACTGGAGTTGCCAGTTTGCTAGGTTTCAAATGATTAGTAAGCAGTGAGCACAAACTATGCAAAAGTGGCAGCCCTTCCAGCGAATCCAGTGTCTGAATTCACTCATTCGTTTTTATGCACTCTTTCAAGTGAACTATATTAGCGGACTAATGTAGGCAATAGTGAATGATGGTGTAGGGTGCGATTTCGAACACAGCTATGGCCAACTATGGTCGCAAGTTCCATCATTACCAATATAGTTCAAGGATTCGGCGTTTCCCGAAACCATAGTTCAAATGAACATTCGCAAAAAGCATTGCAAACTTACACTGTTGGAACTACAGCTCTTGATCTGTGGTTAGAAGCATAGTATCTTGTTAGTTAGACAGACTTAAATTCTGCTCTTGGGCACAAAAAGTCCTCAAAATAATGAAGTCATCATCAGCTTCCTTGAGATCTCGAATCGATGAATTAGTAGAAGTTTTATTACTCCACCACCTGCATGTGATATCATTAACAACCATCCTATATAGTTGAACCCATAAATACAGTATGTATAGGTTGATGCAACATTCGACCGCTCCAGACACGTCGACGCGTCCGCCATCTTGGAACAGTCAAGGTGTCGCCACTCACAATAAAAATCAATGAGTTTCAAAATGCCACAACATTGCGCAGCCTCTGGTTATAAAAACCGCCAAAATTTTAATTCTTGAAGAAAATGGATGAACTTTCACAGGGAAGAATTTGTCGGTTTGTGTTTTTAATATGTATTAATTCAATATTACAGGTTTTTAAACTTTAGTGCCTTTTAAATGTGGTTAAAAAAAATTAACCACTTATCTTTTAATGGCTTCATCTGGTTGTATTAGTTTAGCTAAATCATCTGCTTAAATCTCTTGCAGATCTATAAAAGCAACTTGCTCTTGCTCCTGTGGCTCAGTGGTAGAGCATTGCGTTAGCAGTGCAAAAGGTTGTGGGTTGAATTCCCAGGGAACACACATACTGGTAAAAAAAATGTATAACCTGAATGCACTGCAAGTCAAGCGTCTGCTAAATGCATAAATGTAAATACATGTCTTGAGTGTTCACAGACTGGCTTCGACCATTCCAATATGGTGGACAACTTACATACAGCGGCCCATAGAAACAGGCGCTAATAGGGCATCTACCTATAGTTAAACCAACGTGTTTTAAATGACGGAGATGTTTGGGAAACAGTTATGACTAGCTTGTTGTTGTAAATGTTGTATGTTGTACGGACCCTGTGCAGTTGCAAACTTTGCACAGCCATGCATCAGTTCTGGATCCCAGGGTCAGTCTCTATCACTTTTATCCAATGTCTGTTTCTTATCCTCACAATTCTTGAGAAAACGCTGAGGTCAAGTTTAGAATGCTATAAAGTCTCAGGGTCAGTCTCATGCAATCAATCTAGAATTGTCAGGGTTTTAACACTTTCTGATTTTGGAGGAGTTCAGTTCAGTTTTGAGTCCCTATTATAGTCAGGGTTAGCTGAAACGGATAATGGAGAAAAGTATGTTTTTTCTTTCGGGTGTCATGATTTCATCAGCTTGTTGCCACTATCATTCTGTTACTTTAATTACATCAGCCTGATTAGTAGTAATTCACTCACTTGCTGGATTCACTCTGTTCTGGAGTTGCCCCATAACTGCTCAAAACAGTTCCTGAATCCCGAAATAATTAACACACACCCACCCACACACACACACACACACACACACACACACACACACACACACACAAATATAAAAAAATGCTGGGATCAGTAAGATTTTTTTTAATTTTTTTGAAAGAAATACTTTTTTTCAGCAAGGTTTTATTAAATTGATCAAAAGTGACAGTAAATACATTTATAATGTTACAAAAGATTTCTATTTCACGGTTTCCACAAAAAAATATTAAACTGTTCTTAACATTGATAACAATAAGAAATGTTTCTTGAGCACCAAATTAGAATATTTTCTGAGGAATCATGTGACACACTGAAGACTGAGATAATGGCTGTTGAAAATTCAGTTTTGCATCATTGCAATAACTTACATTTTAAAACGGAAAACAGCTGTCGTCAAACGTCAAAACATGCAAGCCCCCTCCCCCACTTTTGGACCTGTTTCTGGAGGACTTGAGAGTTGGCGGAGCCCAGGCACAGAAAGCGGTCAGGCACTTCGACATGGAAGTGATTTTCAAAAGCGAAAGGAGGACGAATGGATTGACGTCTGCTTAATGTAAGATACGGTGAGGCCAGGCACTTTGCCAGAGCCATAGAGACACTCAGGGGATTACGAAGCAATGCGTGTCCAATTTATTCACGCCAGCCCGTCAGTGAGGGACTGGATGCGTCCATTGTGCGCTTATCTCTCTGACGAAACCCGTGCGTGTCAGCCCACGACCACGAAAATATGTCAGCAGTGAAACAAAAGCTAATTGTCAAACTTAGACAACCCGTGTAACGCAGCACAAACCTGGATTAGAAAACAGTGGCCTCTGTACATGCTATATATATATATATATATATATATATATATATATATATATATATATATATATATATATATTTTTTTTTTTTTTTTTTTTTTTCTGAACTGAGAAGAATCTGTATTGTGGATGTTCTATATTTTGACAACTAATAACGAGAACAGATTCATATGCCACAACTTCTTGCTTAGCAACAGGTTATTTAATAGCCTTAATGAGATATTAAACATTAATAAATTGGTTAATGGCATTTTGGCACATCACAGATCTAATCCTGTGTCAGTCTTGTATTTTCACACAGTTACCTTATATATAACCTATTCTGTCATTACCACTGTGTGAGACAGTTCCCATTTAATCACCATAGATTTACTAGTGCCTTTTTTATTTTTGTTCTTTCTTTTCTTTTCTTTCCTTTTCTTTTTCTTTTTTGGCAAAAAAAGATTTACCCAGTGTTTTTATGGGTGCGTTACCATGGCATCACCATGTAGTTGCTATGGCATTACCTGAGTGTTACTAAACCAAGATGTTTTGAATGTTACCCAAAGACATTGCATATCTACTAAGAGGTTGTCTTGTAGATCACTTTGTAGGCTGTTTAGCATGGCGATATGCATGCAGTTGCACTGCTCTGAAATACCTTAGCATTATTGTTTGCCTTTAATTTTAACATATAAAAGCATAAATCTACATTAATCTTCCATGAGACCTTTGCAATGCCCAAATCTATGACTCCCATTGATATTCACTGGATGTTGCAAATGCAGCCATGTCTAAAAGTCTGTGACAACATTAGAAATCTGGGATCCAAAATCAAATTTGAGTATTTAAATAATAATAATAAGCAAATTTCTGTCTGATTTACAGATGTTCTTCTTCTATTGAAGCACATAAGGCACACTTCAGAACATCTCATGTCATGCTGGAGAAAATCATCATCAGGTTCTACATAACATTTCAAGTTATGTTATGAATATGTCAATACCATCATTTAATAGGAAAATACGTGTTAATTTCGAAAGATGCCAACATGGAAGCATTTTAGTAGTAGTCTCAGACTTTTGGAGCCCAATGTATTTATATTGAAGTATTGGCACACTTGCTGATATAGAGCTGTAGCTGCAGCCAAACCACATAGTGGCGTTTCGTTTGGCTAACTTTGACAGCTGTGGAAAAAACAATATCCTTTTAATTCTGATGAATATGATAATATCCTTGCGTCAGGAATAAACTGTCTTTGATGCGGCTTCCATGAAATCAATGTTTAGTTTAGCCGATATTTGTGTGTGATAGGCGAGTATTGGTAGCACATCCCCTCCCCGTTCTCTCTCTCCCTCGCTCGCACGCGCGTTATTTTCCAGCTCGGAGCCTCAAACCCGCGCGGCTCGATCGATTCGCATTGATTGTCCCTGACGAGCTGCTCCACTTTCTAGCCAATGTCAGCCCGTCTGCGATCGGGAAGGAGAGAAATGAAGGAAAATCTCTGCCGCCCTGGCGGTGTCATTTCCACACACTTCGGTTGGCCGCCTGCCAGCAGACAGGACATTCAAAAGAAGCGGAGTGGACTGAGAGAAACCAGGAGCCGAACGACCACAGCTGACCCCTGTTTACCACAGCAGACCACACTATTCATGGCGGTACAACGTGTGATCTGCGTCACTAACCTGCACGCACGTTTAATAAGAAGTTATTCATAGGTTTGCATTTCACACATTTACAGGTCAATAACAAATAACAATGTCCGAGTTTATAAAAAATAGGAAATATCTATTTGTTTAAAATCAATTTTAAAAACACGTGCCAAATTCTTAGAAATGTAGTCTTTGCATACATGTTGGTTTCATATATAAAAAAAGTTATACCACTTTCTACAAAATTATTTACTATTTATCATTATTCAAAAAAGTAACTCCCAATAACTCTTTAATAATAATATTAATAATATTTAATAAAATTATTCATTAATATCAAGTGGTGTAACCATCAAGTAAAAAGGACTAAATAATTTACTTGCACATTAAATACACTTGAGTGTACACATTAAACAATGTACAGCTTTAACATTATTAAAAAGTATCCTTAAAATATTTAAGACATTAGATAAAAACCCAGATGCTTCATTTTACCTGGAA
This sequence comes from allo-octoploid hybrid of Carassius auratus x Cyprinus carpio, assembly GCA_024542945.1. Taxonomy (NCBI): domain Eukaryota; kingdom Metazoa; phylum Chordata; class Actinopteri; order Cypriniformes; species allo-octoploid hybrid of Carassius auratus x Cyprinus carpio. The sequence goes on along the minus strand of CM045068.1, from coordinate 12,506,320 downwards.
TAAAAACATGCCTTTCCTAAAATATGTTTAATATGTTTAAAAACAGAATGTCCTTGACAGCTATGAGGGCTCTAAAGGGATCCTCTCTGTTTTATGATTTTCTTATCACATGACAACGAAATGGCTACTTGCATGTTGGTTACTATGTCACTGATTTTGATTTTACGTTTTTTCCCAAACATTAATAATAATTTAAAATAAAATTGCAACAATGCTAAATTTAAATAATAATAATAATAATATGAAAAGATTATGTCAGACTACTTCCCCCCAAGAATCACAGCCTTTTCATGAACGTTTTTTCTCTTATTTACAGTCAGTTACACAACTAGGACATTTCCCCCCCTTCTAGCCCAACAATTAAAATAATTTTTTTTAACATGACAACCGAAGAAGAGGTAGAGACTTTTATTTATTTATTTATTTATTTATTTATTATTATTGTTATTTGGCAATAAAATATAATAATAATAATAATAATAATAATAAAATAAAATGCATTTTAATGGGTTTTTGAATAACTTCAGAACTAGACTAAAAAAATTAGCATCACATCACTCATCCATAATGCATAAAATAAAATGGCAGCCCATAAGCTGTAGCTAGTATCGCTGTAGAATTTACTCGGAGCTCCACTGATGCGGAATATTAATTAACACAATAAATATATTAATATTATATTATTTGCATAACAAAGTTTCAAAAAGTTCAGACGTGTGTTTATAATTTTTTTATACTTGCTTTTATACTTTATTTTCCCATAATAATATATTCCGTAGAGTAACAAAAATATCTCGAAATTAAGCCAAACAGTAGGATTACAAAGTCATGCAGTCACCACGTGCATCCTTCTGACATTGTTTGATGGTAAATATGAATGTGTTGAAGGGAAGTTCAGTCTTAAAGCGGTATGACGACATATCAACTTTTGCTCCTAGAGAAAAAAAAATCACAGGCTGCACAGTGCACAGTGAGACAGAGCCGCTACAAATCTCCGTCCGTAACATTAACCCTCAAATCTTTCACAATGCACGTGCACATCGAGAAACACCCTACACGTTCCGTTTCGACATTTAAAACGTCGCCAAAAAGAAGCGCCGCGTAACGCGAAATGTCTTTGTTTATCAGTGTGTTTTCTCCGTCTCAGCGACGCCGAAAGTCCAGTTCGGTTTTTACGTGAAGCTCCAAAAATCTATGAAATGTGTTTGCATGTTCTTCTGGATGTAGAGGTGGGATTGCGAGAATCGAAAGGTTGGTGAGCCCACACGCTCAGCTTCCCAGAAAGTACGTTTAGCAATAATTCACTATTCTCTTCTTCACGCGCTCGGCACGGTCGAAGGCTACATGATTTCTGGAAGTGGAGAATAAGCTTTTTCTCTCTTCTTTTTGCCATCAATCTCTGCGACAGGCTTGGAGAAGGGGCGCTCGGACAGTGGAAGCCCTCCCCTCTGCTCGGATCTGCCTTGGTAGGTGCGAATAAAAAAGGGGCCAGTGTTTGCAAATATGCAGATACATCGAAAAGGGGGGGAATCGTACTTTGTTGAAGTCTGCTCAAAGTTGGGATGTCATCTTCCTAACGATCTTGTTGGCTGGGAGAACGGGAGAATGATCGTGCCGTACATTGTCAGTCGTGCTGCTGCAGACCGTACACTGGCACCGCAGAGACCCAGGTTTCAGATCATTGAGTCTAGACAAAAGGTATTTTTGTGCTGCATTAATGACAAATTAAATTGAGATCCGACGAATATTCTTAGCGACTGGACAATATTGATTCGCTCCCGCGGATTTGTGCTTTATTTTTCTTATGGAAGCACGATTAGCCTGCGCTTCCCAGGAAGTAATATTGCTTTTTTTTTCTTTAGAATGCAAGTATCACATTTAATCAAATGACAGAATATACAAATTCTAATCGTATTTAAAAGATATGGTGCGCTGTACAAACTTAACACTCTCTTGAATAATTTGCTTGTAAAATTATGATGCCGATGACGTTTATGATAGTTGCTCCAGCATGTAACGACAGGTGGTATTGTAGTTGATGATGCGTTATGTTATAGACGCGGAACTTTTGGTCTGCCAGCAGCAGCAGAAGCAGCAGCAGCAGCACACCTGTGTGTTACTGAAACGCGGTGGTCGTTAATATAATGGTATACTGCAAATTACAAAAGGTTGTTTTTGGATTGTATTTCAAATTCTCTGTTTAGTCGCTCGTGATTTATGGTGATTTGTTGAACTCATCACGGAGGAATTAGGCACAAATGTGCGCTTCATTGTTCGCCGTGAGGATATTATCTGGCTGATGTCGCCGCCGGAGAGCGCGCGGGGATTTACTGCTGCAGTCCGCGGCCGACAGCGCGCGGCGCTCATGCACGCACTGTTTGTGTGATTGCCAGTCATTAACTTTTCGCTATTACGCAAAGAGTTGGAGAAGTTTTCAAGCGCATTTAACTTTGAGCTATGCAAATGCTCAGGGCGCCGCTTGGCAAAGTCCACATCTGGCGGAGCGAGCTTTGAAAACATGAATTATTGTCAACGTTCTCTGGGTCTCGTGCGTAAGTGTGTTCGTGTGTAGTGCTTGCGTGTGAGAGCATGCATGCGTGAGTATGTGTGTGTGTGTGTGTGTGTGTGTGAAGCGGTGTGAGGAAGAAAGACAGCTGCAGGGGGAGATAGATAGGTGTGTGCATGTCTTGAGGGAGATGTTACGTTGGACTCCGCATTACCTGAATTACTTGATATCTGCCTGCGTGACGTTGCGAAGAAACCTCACAGTGATTTTTTTTCTGCTCTTTGCTTCAGCTCTTCAGTGGCAATGGTTTATCCATTACTTTAAATTTGTCTTGGACATTTTACAAATATTATAAGTTTAGTGTTCTTGATTGACAAACTCTAAAAAATTTTTTTTTGAAATAAATGGATAAATTAAAAAACAAACATAATATGATACAGTATTATATGCTTAGGCTATATTAGGCTATAGGCTTACAGTAAGACACACACACACACACACACACACACACACACACACACACACACACTCATGTTGGTATTGGTGGTTTAAATGGACTCTCTATAGGGGTAATGGCTTTTATACTGTACAAACTGTATTTTCTATCGCCCTATACCTAAACCTACCCCTGACACAAAAAAAAAAACATTTAGTATTTTTTATTGTAATACCTGTGTCATAGCCCTGCCATTATACAAATTTGTGTCCTCATAAACCACCCAAACCAGTGCGCGCGCACACACACACACACACACACACACACACACACACACACACACACACACACACACACACACATATAGATAGATAGATAGATAGATAGATAGATAGATAGATAGATAGATAGATAGATAGATAGATACAAAATAAACTGCATTAGGGAAAATATTCCCCCTCTTAGTCTTTCATTTCCCACTGGGGTGAGAGAAACCAAGCAATCCTGAAAAGAGAGAAAACATGTAGGTCTGTTAAATAAATAAAAATACATAGATACAGTACATACATACATACATAAACTCCACACTGAAACTGCTGTCAAATAAATATGTATACAATTGATTAATTATTATAAATTATAATAAAAAATATAAATAATTATTATAAATTATACACACACACACACACACACACACACACACACACATATATGTATTAAACACACACACGTGATGAATGATGTAATGAAAAACATACTCTGACCAGTAAATATATATATATATATATATATATATATATATATATATATATAAGCGATGATGCTAAGTTTTATTATATTTTAAATTATTAAAAAACGTCTTGCTGGCAAATGCAAATGGGTAAAACTTAGTGGTTTGAAAGATTGTGTCAGAGATGGGTAAAGATTTAAAATGACAGTTAGCTAGGCCTACTTAGTATTTTGGGTCTGATCCTTAAATGGAGTCTTTTAATGTCATCTAATGATTCTTGTTCTAAATGCCTGACAAGACTTATTGGTATACAGACTATTCTTACACTGACATTTTTGACATTTTTCTGTAAAAATAATGGTAAAAATGTATGACAGTCATTGCGAATTCTAATGTATGAAAAAAAAAATTATGCTGTATTAAACTTTTAGATTTTGTATACATGCACTCCACACACATACTGAGTGTGTGTGTATATGTATATATATATATATATATATATATATATATGAGTGTGTGTGTGTGTGTGTGTGTGTGTGTGTGTGTGTGTGTGTACAAAATATAAAAGTTTAATACAGCGTAATTTTTTTCATACATTATAATATATATATATATATATATATATATATATATATATATATATATATATATATATATATATATATATATACATTACTATATATATATATATATATATATATATATATATATATATATAAAACTGATACTTCAAAACTTAAGTATAGTTCACTGCAGAATTGTCTGTTTTAGAGTTGTTATTCAATAGGGGGAGGACCAATTAGTCGCATGTTTGACCCTAGGGAGTAGGCATAAGCTGCCTTTGCAAACAGCTTCACATGATATTACCATTAGAGCCCTTGCAAACCTAAATATGCATAAGTTAATACATTTTGTCAGTTAACATGAATGTTTAAATAGTCTACTGCGGAGACATGAATGTGTGTTCCAGTTAATCAGCCGAGATATAATTTTCATAACTCCAGCCAACATAAAACAAAGTAAATTGTAAAGACACATTGTAACTGTCATATATGAACAATAATTGTTGAAGACAGCAGATGGAAATTAGAGGAGAAACTATGCCTATAATTTAAAGATTTTAAGGATTTACAGGAAGCAAAGTTTAATATTTCTAAAACCGTCCTCTCAAATTGCTGTTTGGGTGTAATTAGCCATTACTGGACTTCTTTCCTTTTAATGTAGCGATATCAGTCATAAAACTCTCCAGACTCATCTTTATGGAGCTATTATCTTGTGCTTTAGTACATTAATGATTCTGCTGAATATGTGTGTGGCGGCTATCATAGCCACACTACTTTTATCTTTTATACTTTTTGGCACCCAGGGTATTGCAGTTATCCAATTAATAAATGCTGACCAAATCAATATTATTTGACACTTTTCAGACACATTTTGCTTTTGCCATCTTAATATTTTAGAAATATTTATTTATATATTATTAGTGTCCTTGACTGCAATGACTGTGAGAGAGGAAAAGATGAAGCCCAAAATTGTTACTCTGTGCCATTGTGTCATTGTTGTGCGACAGATTGGTTCAAATTGATCAGAACATAAACACAGCTTCAGTCAGTCCAACTTTAACAATACAAGCTTCGAAGGTATTAGTATCTGCAGTAATTGATCATATCCTTTACACATATTATATATGTTTAAGAACCCAATAATTACCCAGATAAATGTATATGTCAAATAGACGTCTGTGTCACATAACAGTTATAGCAGAACCAAAACAACAACATCTGTTTCTCTCAACTTTGCATGCTTTTCCACGTTGTCTGGTCAGTGTTGCCTTTTCCTGTTCAGCTGTAATTTTTTTGACCTCTCAACCTCTTTTTAAAAATGAATCCTCTCTTGTCAGTCCGAGGTCATTGCTCATTCCATCTGATCAAAGAATAACATCCTCAAAAGCTAATATCTTACATTTGTGACACCTTGGACTTGAAGCGAAATAGGATATTGTAGTTTATGTAACCTAATGACAAGTTTAGGAAAGAGCTGTTTATTTTCCATCCTCACTTTTAATGGGTTCATTTCTGTTTTTAGATCATATGAGGTTGCCGTTTGCCATTACAATACAGCCCCGCTCTGTCCTTTGTCACTCCTAACCAGTCAAACATTATTGATTATGAAGAGTAAAGAGGCTCGCTAACACACTAGACAGCTGAATTGATCAAACTGATGTATTTTGACAATCTCTGACACCAATTTATTATATTACTTTCACTTTAAGGATGGAACAAAAAAGTGTTTCTTATATATCTGAATTCCGTGTGAAGCGACTGACAGACGCAACCAATTTATGATTAATCAGCTGAACTGATTCTGACCATATGACAGATGAGACTTTGTCTGTGAATGATGGTCTTGCTTGAGACAGTTTGTTCTCAGTCTGATTATTCTTTTAGTTGCTTTATTTATTGACTCATCTGACTTCATGCCTTTTTCTGTAATATTTCGGAGCTTTGACATTCCACATTAGCAATAAATGTGTCATTATGTTTCCTCTACTGAGCTGCTGATTACATGGTTAAGGGTCTGATTACACAAGCTCTATTTGAATGAATACAAAGCATTACAATCATTCATAACCATGCTTTTGAATGGGCCTAGGTTAATTGCCTTGGGATCTGGCTTGCCATCTTTACAGCTGTGAGTGAGGCATTGCGCTGCCGCAAAGGAGAGAATGCAGTGTGTGGCCTGAGGTACGGCATATATCTCTTAAAACCGAGCACACAATCAGGTGCATAAAAATTTTTTAACCCTTTGCTAAACCTGAACCTCACAACATCTGTGTCAGCTATTGGTGTACCCTGAGTCATCTACTTAACTTGTGTGTTAAGTAATTTTTTAACAGGGACTTTTAAACATAGAAGTCAAACCCTAAGAAGGTTAGGTTTTAGCCGGTAAGTTTGAAGTTATCCTTATCGGTCTGAATATTAAAAAGCTGATCTTTGGTAGCCAAGTGATCATGGGTTTATTTCTAGTTAGCCTTCCTAATTTTAATCACAAATATATATTTATTTAAATCCTGCCTGTAAGATCAATTTTTTTTAAAATTAAAAGCAGTTTTCAATGTGACTTTTAAGGCGAGCATTTTTTTGTATTCAGTCTTACAAAAGGTAGATAGATATCTAATATCTGCCAATATATTGCCAGTCGCCTTCAAAAATATAAATAAGTATCACCATCATATCAGTATCACCTAAAATTTTCATTTTGTGCATCCCCTATTTCTATTTCGGTGGCCCCGGCTGCTTTTAAATGTCATTTGTTGTTCCGAAATGTATCTTCAAAACTGTACTGTAAATTGAAATATGTTCTGAGATTGTGTCACATCATGTAGTCGTATTGAGTTCAGTGTGGACAGACAAATTGCTGATCATTAAAACAGCATAGCTAGTAAATTCTGATGCATTTATATTCTGCAAAATGCACGGCAATTATATGTGGCAGGAAAAATATCCTGTCAAAGAGGAATGAAAGAAATGAAAGTGTTGCAATAACAATAATTTGACTAAATTTGAAAAATCTGTGACTTAATAAGACAGAAATGTTGGAGGAGCGTGAAGTGCCGATTGTGGACAGAATGTGGGAGTCACACATTTGTAGATGGATTGATAAAATTAGAGGATCAGAGAAAACATAATTTGATTTGAGTCCTCAGTGAAGACTGTGACACAGGTGCAGAGAAACTGGAAGATAGTTTAACTTTGAGGTGGACCTGATGTTGAAGAGGTTATAGTGACTGACAGGAGCCAATGTGGAGGAAGCGGCAGACAAATTCACTTATTTCATCCTTTACAAGACCTCTGCAAATAGGTCATATATTACAGGAACAGATGGAGACAACAAAGAACTGACAATGCTTAGTAACCATCACACACTGTGTTTGCATTTTATTTACTTTGAGATCAATGGTAGCGTATTACAGCAGAGAGCATCCAGTTCACTGGGAAGCTGTGTGACTGAATTTACTCCTAACGGGAAAAAAATTCTGAAAACAGGAGGAAGCAAATCGATTCATTTATGTCCAGTGGGCTTATTTGCTAAGTCATTTTGTGGGCCCATTTCCATCACCCTAATGGTTACTTTGGGAAAAGTGATTAAGCAAGTAGTGCTAACATTGAGCCACCTGTCCCTTGCTTTTTTTCTTACCCCATCTGACTGGTCACTCTTCCTCTTCCTTACACATTTTGCGTTTTGACTTTATCTGAACGTTAAACAAAAGTTTTGGACCGGCAAGATGTTTTTGAAAGGATATATTATGCTCAAAGGCTGCATATATTTAATGATAAATACAGTACAACCAGTAGTATTTTGAGATATATTTACAATTTTAAATAACTGTTCAATATATTTCAAAATGTAATTTATTTCTGTCATGCCAAAGCTGAAATTTTTCAGCAGTCATTACTCCAGTCTTTAGTGTCCTTCAAAAATCATTCTAAGATGCAGATTTGGTGATCAAGAAACATTTCTTGTTATTATACATTTTGAAAACAGCTGTGCAGCTTAATATTTTCATAAAAAGAAAACTTTTTTTCAGGAATTTTTGATGAATAGAAAGGTGAAAAGAGCAGCATTTGTTTGAAATAGAAATATTCCGTAACATTATAAATGTCTTCACTGTCACTTTTAAACAGTTTAATGCACCCCTGCTGAATAAAATTTGTTTTCTGAATGGTAGTGTACACTGGTCTTGGATTACAGCATATCATAACCTGAATTTTAAAAACAAAACAATAACACAGATAAGAGAGTATATCATGGGGATGGACTACGACACGCTGCTAGGATAACGTTTGGTGTGTGGTGGCGTGTGGCCAACTGTTGGCTTGGTGCAGCAACCATAAGAGCGGAATGGATTTGAGATGTGCCATATTGCCATTCAAAGCCAGGATAAAAGAGAAACCATGGGCTGTCCATGGAAAGCTAGCACGGTCCGTTAGGGACATGTTTTTCTCCTTAGGTTTGGATGGGAAGTGAGTCATTGCTGCTAATACTGAATGAAAACGCTGCTATGTAATTTCAGCACTTTTGGGACGTGAAGGTTGGGGGCTTCCATAGTCCCAGCAAGAGATGTGCGTGGCAGGGAAGGTTTGGCAGGCGTGAGGTAAGGCAGCCTGGTGCAGTGTGGCCCCTGGTTTGGGAAGGAGAAAGAGAGAGCGAGTGAGCAAGCGAAAGAGAGAAAGAGGCTGGCTGTGGTCCGCTGGCGCCACAGACCCCTGAGCTGGGGAGAATGCGGGGGCTGCGCTCCTGCCTTTGAAGCTTTACCTCCCACTAATTCTGGCCTTCCAATTTCCACACACTGCGTAGATCCCCTCCACCACCCCCTATCCTCTCCTCTCTCCCTCCCTGTCCCTTTGTTTCCCTTATATGGACTGGCCCAGCCATTTCCTCAGCTTTTCTCAGTGGGGTTGTGTGTGTGGGTGTTTGTGGATGTCTCTGTTGGGGACGGGGGCAGCCAATAAAAAACAAGGGTTGAGTTTTTGGCATTTGGATTCTGTCATGAGGTAAAATTCTGTGTCCAGTCATTCAGCGGCATTCTGTCATGTGCCATATTTAACTGCGTGACTGACAATGGGTCTCTTTGGATTATGTTACGAAACAGGCGCCTTTTCAAGTTTGCTAATGTTATTACTTTTCTGTAAGATGTTAAACATTCTAACAGACAAACTGTTAATAAATTACACCGTGCAATCTTAAACTTCCGTTACTACATTTGAATTATAAAAACACTCTAGGATATAATTAGGCCCTCGTGGAGGTAACAGGGTTGACAGGTTTACTGTGTTTTTAATTTATTTTTATTTTTTTTTACATTACAAACCTTGCAGTCACGGTCATGAAACTACATATGTGCAACTTAATTTTGAGAATTCTACAGATCATTTAGCAGTTATCAGCAGAAAACATGGTAACATGGTTGACATTTTAAGATTGGTGCCCACTCTCAAAAATATAATGATAAAACAGAGGAGACATTAATTGTCCTTGCAAAGTTCACTTTTTGAAAATATGAGGTCAGTAATAAAGGTTTTTGGATTCACAAAGTCAATAGTTTAGGCACAAAAATGATGGTAACAGGGTGGACATATAATTTTGGGGCTAAAATGAAAGTCTAAATACTGTATACAGAGAGCAAATGAAAACAAAATAGCTTTTATTTCCATATATTTTGTTTTATCAAAATGTCGATATTTGCTAATACAGTAAGAAGTGTTGGCATAAAACAAATAAAAAATGTACAAATAAATTGTCTGTTTAGCACATAGTAAAAGATGGCATCAGCTGTTCATTGTTGAAGTCATTTAACAATAGATAGCTGATCTCATCATTTAGGGACACAAATGGCACCTGTTTTGTATAATGACCTCTTTATTACAAGCACAGCAGCTATATGTGATTATAGATTATCAAGGGTATCAAGGTTACAATTAGATTCAAAATAAAGAGGCAGGGAAATATGTAACAAACATACACTTATGGACAGTAATGCCCTGCATATATGTACATAGTTCTGCCCAGTTTCAAAGAGAATTCTTCCTGTTCTCTCACTGTTACTGCAGTTGCACAGGTGACATCACAGGTTTAAGGGGAATGTAACTGATTTTATCCAGAAGGACTTCACTGAAGTTCAACTTGCACTTGCCTGAGACATATTGATTTATTCACACTAAAACTGATATGATTTTTTTTTTTTTTTGATACAGATGCTATCTTGATAAAGAGAAGTTAATTGGTTTCTTCAGTCAAGCTTACTGTACAGTGTGTTGTACTGTCTGCTTTACCTTGGGTGAAGCAACTCTGTCTCATCTTTTACAGAACCAGTAAGTTGTGCTTTCCTGAAAAGTAAACCAATTTGCTGCGGAAAATGACTAATTGTGAAATGTTTTCTTGATTTAGTTTTATTATCCAAGGTGCTTTTTATCACAATGTCTGACTGTGCTACTATTCACGTCTGTCTCATTCTTGCTTTACCCCTTCTACATAGGGTTTGAAGATAAATGTACATATTGATTTCTCAGGCACAGTCGGGGCATTGGTACAGCACTCAATAAAATGTAGGAGCCATGCAAAAGAAAGGCCCAAATCGCCGCTCACTGTTCTTGGTCACTTCTTTTTTTTTTGTCAAGGTCTCTTTTAAGCATCAGAACGCTTTCAACATCTTTCCATCTCTCTCTCCCTTTCTGTGTTTGTGTCTTAGTTTACAGGTTGCCGGCAGAAAGATGTGGATGAGGGCTGAAGTCTAGAGCTGAGGGCATCGGGTTCTGCCTGCCATTGGCTGGTCGTTTTGCCCGTTAAGGGGAGGCTCCACCCTCACCTTGGTATTGAGCGGATTGTCAGTGCTGCCTGGCTCCTCCTTTCGCCAGCCCCCGTCCCCTCCCCAACCCTGCCCCCCTCCCACGGTCACACCCCGGGGCTGGACCATGTCTGGCGGACAGCCGGAGGGCAGCCGGACACCCAAGGCCCAGGACACGGACCAGGACCAGGACAAGCGCAGTTGCAGGGAGGACAGCCCTGTTATCGAACGCCGCAACCGGAGTGGCATCATCAGCGAGCCCCTCAGCAAGAGCCTGAAGAGGTCTCGCACCCTCTCGCAGTACACCGCCGTGTGCCCCCAGACTGCCAACGGACTGAAACACAACGGCCAGGCCAAGAGCCACGCGGCCAAGCCCCAGCCCGCCCAGCAGCAGCCGCAGCAGCCTTCCGCCTCGGCCTTGGTGCCGAGCAAGCTGGACCGAACCCTGGAGCAGGTGTTGGAGGGACAGAACGGCCTTTTGCACTTTGCCCAGGCAGCTGCGCTACTTAAGCGGGCGGGCATGGAGCACATGTTGCTGCCAGGGGGAATGGGAGTGGGCGTGGGCGGGGGCGAGGTGGGCACGGTCGACCTGGAAGGAGCGTCGTTGGCCGACACTGTTGCGGGTCACACAGATTTCCCATACGGTGTGGGTGGCGGCTTCCCCTTTAACCCAGGGTTGTTCATCATGACACCAGCCGGAGTCTTCCTCGCCGACAGCGCGCTGCACATGGCCAGCTTGACGGAGTACCCAGTGCAAAGCGAGCTGGCCTCCGCCATTAACTCCGGGAAGAAGAAGAGAAAACGCTGTGGGATGTGCCCACCTTGTCGGCGCAGGATTAACTGCGAGCAGTGCAGCAGTTGCCGGAATCGCAAGACGGGCCACCAGATCTGCAAGTTCCGCAAGTGCGAAGAGCTCAAGAAGAAACCATCTGCTGCACTGGAGGTAAACGATACTGAGACTCTGTGACCTTTCTTAATTTGTTCATTTGCATTTGTTCACTAATGGTACAGAGAAAATGTTTTGTGGCCAGAAAGCCTAATAACCTCTGTTGCTTCTAATGCGGGTGAACTTTGTACACGATGGCGGTGTCTGCTGAGGGTTAGGCTGGGAGATGAGGCTTTGGGGTGACAGGTGGCACTGACAGTAGCGGGGGAGGGAAATACGGCAAGATATGCACCATGGGGTTTGTTCTAATCTGCCCCCACTGCGGCATCACGTCACTCTTCCCACATCCTGCCTTCCTGACACTACTAGGACACTCCTCAGAGACATGACGCCCTCCAGTATGGCTGCTTTTATAGGTCCTTGCATTCATTAGTTTGGTTTTACAGAGCAATGCAGTTTTAGAGATGCTGTTTTTGTTAAGATCAAGAATTGTATTGAGGTGGTTTCGTCAACCTGGTGGTATGTTTAAAGGATTAGTTCACTTCCAGAATAAAAAAAACCTGATAATTTACTCATCCCCAAGTCATCCAAGATATTCATGTCTTTCTGTCTTCAGTCACAAAGGAATAAAGTTTTTTGAGGAAAACGTTCCATGATTTTTCTCTATATAATGGACTTAAATGGTGGCCAATGGGTTGAAGGTCCAAATAGCAGTTTCAATACAGTTTCAAAGGGCTCTACACGATACCAACTGAGGAATAGGGGTCTTATCTAGCAAAATGATGTCATTTTCTAAAAAAAATAAAAATGTATATACTTTTTAACCACAAATTCACGGATTTTACTAGCACAGAGATACGCATCTGCAAATTCACGCATTATGTAATCACCTTGGAAAGGTCATGCATGGATAGCTCTTTGTCTGTGTACTCCGGTTAAAAAAGGTAGGAAAGAGCAAAAAATTCCATTTAATTTTCCAACTTCTAAATAGTCAGACATTGTTGTTTTACCTTTTTTTGTAAAGGGCATTTGACTTTCTTTGCACGTTCGCTTTGTAAACACTGGGGGCCCTATCATACACCCGGCGCAATGCGACGCAAGGCACAGCGCAAGTGTGTTTGCTAGTTTCAGTCCGGTGCTGTTCGCATTTTCCCGTCCAGCGCCACGTCGTTTAATTACCAAATGCATTTGCACCCATTTGTGCACCCATGGGCGTGCTGGTCTAAAAAAAGAGGTGTGTTCAGGCCCATTGCTGGCGCATTGCTATTTTAAGGAGCTGAAAATAGACTGCGCCATAGACCAACTCAAACCTGGTCTAAAGTCTGGCGCAATGTTTTTTCTTAGTTATTTAAAGAGTGTGTTAGTATAGGCGAGTCCACAACCCGCGTACACACTGCTTATTAAACACAGGGACGCACAGCAGCACACAAACATGCCAAATATTAAAAATTAAAGGATTGCAATGCATAAGAATTTTTTGTACGCTAATTAAATATAAAAATGCCTACATGTCATAATGGATAGTCATCGCATGTATCACAATTGGGCTATCTATTTGCTCGCACACGAGCAGCTCCGTTTCATCTCGGAGACGCGTTCTGTCTTTGCGTTTGCCAAATTCCACCATGTAAATAACAAATCCGTCATGGCACGAGCGCAACTGGCTCTTAAAGGGAATGGAAGATGAAACTCTGATTGGTTTATTGCATGTTACGCCCAAAAAACACGCATTACTCATTAAAAGAATAGGGACAACTGGTTTAGACCATGCGCCCGGGCGCGCCAACTGTTTTTCCGTCGTTAAAATAGCAAAAGTGGATTTGGACATGCCCTGAGTGCACCTGCGCCATGCGCTTTACACTTTGTGTTTAGATCGTTAAAATAGGGCCCTGGGTTGGTACTTCCGCCTATGTCATGTGTGTCCCTTCCAATCTGACTAGGTAATACGTGAGGTCGGGCTGGTGCAAGATGAGCATTTGTGGTTAAAAAGTATATAAAGTTATTTGCAACTGAAGAAGGAAAGACATGAACATCTTGGATGACATGGGGTTGAGTAAATTATCAGGACATTTTTATTTTGGAAGTGAACAAATCCTTTAATGATGTTGCAGTGGGCATGATGTGGACGTATATGTGTATGTGTTTTTATGTAGAACTTAATCCATCTGGCCACAGGGCTGTCATCTGGAGCACCAGGTGTCAGTGACGAATGGCCCACCCCTCCTTTCTCTCATCAGTGGGGGCTGATGGTCCTACAAACTTCTTGCTGAGGTCAACCGAGTTATTTGGATTATACAAGGCCCCAAATTTGAATAATGTTAAAAAAATGTGAACAATTTACAATAAAGTGAAGTTTTTCACTATATTCTAAAAAATAACATTATTTTGTATTTGGTGTAATGAAATGTGTTTATGTGGTTTAAGGTTCAAAAAATGCATTATTTTCCATATACTGTACATTATTGTTTCTCCTCTATGCCCTGCCTTTCTGAAACACGTCGTTTTTTACAAAGCTCATCGTTCTGAAAAGCGAGGTGTACACTGATTGGCCAGTTATCCAGTGCGTTGGGATTGGATGAATACCTCAAGTGTGTGACGGAAATGTTACGCCCCTTACCATACTGTGATGCCATGTGCCGGTGCAACGAGACAAAACCAATAAAACCCATTACAAATGAGGCATTTGTAGCATCCAGTGGGGACATAATTATTGATTATACTGACTTATATTGTCTTTTTACGTTTTGCGTTGCATCGCACCGGGTAAACATAAAACCATGTCTGCATTTGTGATCGGAGAAACGTCAAAAAACAAGCGCTACTCTACACTGCTTAAAACTCACGTTTAAATTCTTTAAATATGAAAACGTACTTACAGGCTGTGAGTCAGCATTATTTGTCAGAACACCGGAATATTTGGGTTGTAATGTTCTGGAATAGTGTTGTAAATACAACTTAACCACTGATTTCTAGTTGTGTCCTCTTTTGGAAGGCCAAACAAAGAAGTTTTGCTTTCGCAACGAAACACAGCATCTCCACAACATGGCGGCGGCTGCAACAACAATACTACAGCAAGAATCAAAGTTATGCCTTCTTTCTTTGTGTAAACATTTGGCCGCTTTTATGCAAATCTTCCCACACAGTGATGTACATATGTGGGGGATATATGTTTAAATGAGGCGTTTTAGGAGGGCATGGTCGAGTCTTAACTTATATAAAAAATATCTCTGGGTTTGAGACTTTAGTCTTTGCAACTTTAGGGATCTTATCTATTCACAAACAGCTTGTAACACTCCAAAGAGAAAGGAAAACTTGAAATCGCATCATATGACCCCTTTAATAAAAACTCTAGTGGATAATGACCACCAAATAATCACCAAATACACTAACATTCAAAAGTTTTGGATACGATTTTGTAATATTTAAAAAAAAGCTTTTTATGCACAAATGTAAAGCTGCAGTTATTTAATTTTTGATACAGTAAAAATCATAATATTGCAAAAATATTACTAATTTAATATAACTGATTTCTATTTTAAAATGTGTTAAACCAGAAATTTATACCTGTAATGGCAAATCTGATATTTCAGCATCATTACTCCAGTCTTCAGTGTCACATGATCCTTCAGAAATCATTCTGATATGCTGATTTGCTGCTCAAGAAACATTTAGAATTATTCATGTTTAATTTGTGCTACTTAATATTTTTGTGAAAACCTTTATGTGGAATAATTTTTTTTTTTCAGTGTTTTTATGAGTAGAACATTTATTTGAAATAGAAATCTTTTGTGACAATAAAAATAAACAAACATCTTTACTGTCTTAGAAAATATATTTAAATAGAAAACATTTCTTTTAAACTGTTTTTATGGCATTTTGATCCAATAAATAGTCTTGGTGAGCAGAAGAGAGGGCAAATTTGACTGGTAGTGTAATTAATAAAAGATTTCCACAAACGAAGCAATTCTGATTTAGATAAACATTCTAAAAAGGTCATATACTGTACATTCTGAAATATATCAGTAGTTTCAATTTAATTGGTAGAGTTTACCATGAATTGATCTCTGGTGACTCTTGCTTGTCTAAAAAGAACTTAGTATATGCTTGTACTGTCTGGTTCGAAGAAAATAATACATTTACAGTCTGTTCATCTATCTCCACTTATAATATATATAATTATTTTTATCTCTTCAAGTACCTCATGTTTAATATTTCGGTGCCTAATATGAATTAGGCTCTTTTTAGTTAAAAAAGTGCCAAATTATTAAATTAGTCTGAAGGTACTTATGCTTCCTTTTAATTGACATCTGCTATATACACAGGGATTTTAGATTTCTCCATTTGATGTCTTCCACACAAATAAAACCTTTAAATAAATTGTTTTTTGTTGTTTTGTTTGCTGATTACAGACCCATTGAAACACAATCCGTAAGAATAATAATGGAAGGGTGGTGCTGTGTCACTAACGTTTCAGTCATTAAAAATGGTTGGATAATTCCAAGCCACGTCTGCTCCCCCAGCTGTCCAGTCAGTGTGGAATCAAACAAGGTCACTTCTGATGGCGTCTCAGGGAGCCCCTGTGATTAAAATGTGTCTAAAACATAAAGTGCTGCTGGTTTATGGTTTCTTAACTAGATGTTAATTTGAGCGCCTATCACGATGGGAATAGTTTGCACTACGCGTCTGAGATGTGCTGCACCTGCTGTTTTATTGCTACTAGACAGAGTTGAAACAGCGCTGTGGAAACCAAAGAGAGCACAACATATCAATTTATAATTCTGGTTCTGGTCTGGTTATTGACCTGCATGAAGCTACAGTGGGGAAAATATTTATTTGATCCCCTGCTGATTTTGTAAGTTCGCCCACTTACAAAGAAATGAAGGGTCTGTAATTTTTATGGTAGTTTTATACATATAGAGACAGAATACCAACCAAAAAAAAACAAAACAAAAAAAGTATTTGATCCCCAAGCAAAACATGACTTGGTAATTGATGCAGAAACCCTTGTTAGCAAGCACAGAGGTAAGATGTTTTTTGTAGTTGGTCACCAGTTTTGTACACATCTCTGGGGGGATTTCGGTCCACTCCTCTTTACAGATCCTCTCTAAATCCTTAAGGTTTATTGGCTGTCGTTTTATCAGCTCGAAGTTTGAGCTCCCTCCACAGATTTTCTATAGGATTGAGGTCTGGAGACTGGTTAGGCCACTCCATGACCTTAATCTGCTTCTTCTTGAGCCACTCCTTTGTTGCCTTGGCGGTATGTTTCAGGTCATTGTCATGATGGAAGACCCATCCATGACCCATCTTCAGTGTTCTGGCTGAGGGAGGGAGGTTCTCATCCAAGATTTTACAGTACATGGTCTATTTGACTCTCAATGCGGTGAAGTCATCCTGTACCCTTAGCGAAAAACAGCCCCAAAGCATAATGTTTCCACCTCTTGACTGCTTGACTGTAGGGATGGTGTTCTTGGGGTCATAGTCAGCATTTCTCTCACTCCAAACACGGTGAGTCGAGTTAATGCCAAAGAGTTTAATTTTGGTCTCATCTGACCACAGCACTTTCTCTCAAGCCTTCTCTGAATCATTCAGATGTTCCCTGGCAAACTTTAAACGGGCCTGTACATGTGCCTTCTTGAGCAGGGGGACCTTGTGGGCACTGCAGGATTTCAGTCCATTGCGGCGTAGTGTGTTACCAATGGTTTGCTTGGTGACTGTGGTCCCAACTGCCTTAAGATCATTTACAAGCTCCACCCGTGTAGTTCGGGGCTGATCCCTCACCTTTCTCATAATTATCCTTACCCCATGAGGCAAGATCTTGCACGGAGCTCCAGCCCGAGGTCGACTGATGGATGTTTTGTATTTCTTCCATTTCTGAATAATCGCACCAACAGTTGTCTCCTTCTCAATCTATAATCTTGTTTCTGACATCCTTTAACAGCTATTTGGTCTTGCCCACGGTGGTGGGAGAGGTTGGAATGGAAGATACAGATTGTGTGGACAGGTGTCTTATACACCTAATGAGCTGACATTAGGAGTAACTTCTTAAAGTGACAGGACTAATCTGTGTTCCACATGGGCACATAACAAGTCTGTGGGAGCCAGAATTCTTGCTGGTTGGTAGGGGATCAAATACCTATTTCACTCACTGAAACACAAATCTCTGTTCTCTCAATTCTGTCTCTATCCATTAAAATAAACCTACTCATTTCTTTGTAAGTGGGCAAACTTACAAAATCAATATAAATATTTTCCCCACTGTAGTTGGTTACCACCAAAATACTCTAGATTATTAAATAATT
This sequence comes from allo-octoploid hybrid of Carassius auratus x Cyprinus carpio, assembly GCA_024542945.1. Classification (NCBI taxonomy): domain Eukaryota; kingdom Metazoa; phylum Chordata; class Actinopteri; order Cypriniformes; species allo-octoploid hybrid of Carassius auratus x Cyprinus carpio. The sequence continues at coordinate 12,488,118 of CM045068.1, read as the reverse complement.
TAAGAAACCTGGTGGGGACACCAATACACCAGCACTGCATGATGATCACCAACATACAAGTATGTTGTGTTTTGTATGCTGATGAACTGGTGTCCCCACCAGACTTATTAACTAGCTTAACCAGCAGATATACCTGACCAGTCAGTGTCATGCAGACTGACTTTCACAAGTACAGTTTTGCCATTTTAATGGTTTAGAATTTTGTGATCATATTCATGTTGATGAGATGCTATCTATCAGCATGAGGGTCTTAACTAACATAACCAGCAAGACTAACTTGGAGAGCTGGCTTCATGCAGGCTGACCAGTTTGACCATTAAGGTTTTCCTGTTTAGACCTCTTAGCATCTCATCATCATTAATAAGAACATGAAATCATATCCATCAGCATGGAATTTTTAACCAACATAACCAGCAAGACTAACTTGGTCAACCAGCATCATGTAGGCAGACCAGTTTCACCATTTAGTAATGTTTTGCTGTTTAGACTGCTTAACATCTCATCAACAGTAAAATAGAACATAAAATCCCATCCATAAGCACGGTATTCTTTTAGCTTAACCAACAAGACTATTTTGGTCTACCAGCTTCATGCCAGTTTTACCAATAACATTTTGCTGTTTATTCTGCTCAACATCTTATCACCATTAATTAGAACATGGAATCCTATCTATCAGCATGGGATTCTTAACTTAATTAACAAGCATGACTAATCTAGCCAAACAGCCTCATGCACGCCGACCAGTTTCACCGGTAGAGTTCCATCATTTGGACTGCTTAACATCACATCATCTTTAATTAGAAAATCAGTACTATCTATCAGCTTGGAATTTTTAACTAACTTAACCAGCAAGACTAAACTGGCCAACCAGCTTCATGAAGGCTGACCAGTTTCAGCATTAAAGTTTTGTGTTTAGACTGCTTATCATCTCATCACGTTTAATAAAAACATGGAGTCTTATCTGTCAGCAGCCTTAACTAACTTATTCAGCAAGACGAACTTGGTCAGCAAGCTCCTAGCAGGCTTAACTAAGCTATATTCACGTTTGTGTTTGACAGTTGTATTGTATTGGTGTGTATATGGTAAAGTAACAGTGTGTGTATGTGTTTTAAGAGAGAGGGTAAAGGCAGGGAGTAATCTTGCAGTACTGGGTGTTTTGCAGCTTTCACGGTGCATTGCTGGCATCTCAGAGAGAGCCATAAAAACAGAGGGGAGAGTGAGAGGCGAGGTAGCGTGCAGCCCGTCAAGGCCTTTGCCACCTCACACCTCAGTGACTGGAGATGTGAGGAATTATTTTAGGAAGCCTGCGTCTGAATGGATATAAAAGAAGCACAGGAGAATTAGGAGCGTGAGGCCCGCTGGACTGACGCTCACGTTCATCCCAAGATCTTAGAGCTCTGCTTGCACGTGGCTGCATAACTGCTCGTTCGTTTATTTTAGCTGTGTTAATATATTTAATAATAATATATTTTGTACCTTAAAAATGTATTATATATTATGTATGCTCTGTCAGTGTGTTTATATATATACATTTATATATAAACTTTTTCTTCCACTTATGAATGTTAGCTTCTAGCAAAAAAAAAAAAAACCTTAAGCCAGACTAAGCTGGTTTACTGGTCTTATCTGGTTAAGCTGGTCTGTTTTGATTCAGAAGGGTTTTGTTCATCAGCTGTTGAGGCTGGAAGATCAGCTAACCTACCAGCTAAATCAGCTCAGTTCTAGCTAGTCCAGCTCAAACTAGCAACGCCTACTTTATTTATTTTTATGAAGAATTAATAGATAGATTGATTGATTCATTCATTCATTCTAAAGATACAAAAGGTTTTCATATGTTTAAAAGTGTAACCTAATGTAGTCAAGGTGATTCAATCAAAATTGCCTAATATTTTTCACTGGAATAAATCAACTTTTCAGTGTAAATATAAAAAATATAATGTATTATAATGTGTTTTTTTTTTTTGTTAAAATGCAGAATGTGTTCTTCTAGGGTTAGGATATTGTATTTATGGTGATAGTTATATTTTAAACCAATAGAAGTCTATGCAATGTCCCCATTTCAATCGCTAAGTAAACGTGTGTGTGTGTGTGTCATGACAGTCATATTAGAGAGTGCAGGGTTGATTTGAGATGATGGTGGTATCAGAGCTCTGAAAGGGGGAGACGGTCTCTTCTTGGTATGCGTACACAGAGAGAAGCTGTCACCCTGCACCTCTATCTGACACCCGACACATTCTCTCTCTCTCTCTCTCTCTCTCACACACACACACACACACACACACACACACACACACACACACACACACACACACACACACACACACACACACTCACACACTCACTCACAAAGCGAAGGTACACATGACCACAGGGCTGCATACAGCACACACACAAAGACATGGAAAGCAACAGACAGATCAGCAAGGACACTTCCTGAAAAAATTTGATATGGCAGTATGAGACAGTATATGACATTATTAATCACAATATAGTTGTTTTTGCCGTAAATTCAACAAGAAAATGTTTGTTCACAACTGGTCAAAAGTTTGGAAGTCTCATGCTCACCACGGCTGCATTTATTTGATCAAAACTACAGTAAAAACTGTAATATTGTAAAGTATTGTTAAAATTTGAATAACTGTTTCCTATGTTAATATATTATAAATTGTAATTTATTTTTTTTTGATGGCAAAGCTGCATTTTTAGCATCATTATTTCAGTCTTCAGTGTCACATGTTCCTTCAGAAATCATTATGCAGTAATTTGGTGCTCAGTTATTATAAATTATTATGCTCAGTTATTAATAATAGTTCTTATTATAATCAATAAGAGCTTAAAATGAGTTTTTGGCTGCTTAATATTTTTGTGGAAACTTTTTTTTTTCATATTATAAGACATTATAAATGTCTTTATTGTCACTATAAATTTAAAGAATTAGTTCAACCAAAAATAAAAATTACTCGCCCTCAAAGCATCCTAGGTGTATGTGACTTTCTTCTTTCAGACGAATCCAATCGGAGTTATATTAAAAATTGTCCTGGCCCTTCCAAGCCTTTCAATTTCTTTAAAAACATGTAAAATTTGCAATTATTTCAAACATTTATTGTATACAGTTGTGCATATTTAATAACCAGTGTCAGTGCTGTTTTTATTTTATATTGAAGTCACTAAACTTAAAAAAAATAAAAAAAATACTTTGATGCAAAAAAGATGATTTATTTTAACCTTTAATCCACAAGTTTTAGCTCAGGCAATCGAATGGAAACAGTCAAACTGTGCTCTTGTCCCCTCAGGTCAGTAATATGGCTCCAGTGTATCACTGACCTGTGGAAACTGAACCCTCAGCAGATTGGAACGGTAACTTATTCATAGGAAAATCAATAAACACAGATTAAGATGGTGGATCTTTTGGTTGACACCTTGCAGGAATGATGACCTTGGAAACACACGCTACCACTTGTCAGGGTGCAGTGTTTGTACAGATTAAGGGTTAAAGGCTGTGGGTCAGGTGTCACAGTGGCCGCCTTCTGAAAGAGGATTGGGCGTTTGGATTGGCGATAAACCAAAGGTCACAACCAGTGAATGCCCAGGCGCTCGTGTGCAAGACACACCCACAGTGCTGCATTTGATTTTCACATGCAGTCAGCAGTATGCATGTTGCATTGTTTTGAAATGAGTATTTACTTAAATTTTCATTTAAGTCTCTTAAATTAATACCACAATTAATATTTTAATACCACAGATACTCTGTGATGATAACAGATATTTTAAAGACTTAAAAAGATAAAAAAGACTTTGCTGGAAAATTATGGCATTTGATTTCAAAATATGCTGTTTATAATTTATAATAAAATGATTATCACAAGTCACAAGACTACTGTTTAAAAGTGAGGTCAGTATTTATTTAATTTTTAAAGAAATTAATACTTTTATTAAAATAAATGCCATTCTTTTGAACTTTCTAGTCATCAAAGAATCCTCAAAAAGTGCATCACACATCAAAATCACATACATATGCATCTATAATATATATATATATATATATATATATATATATATATATATATATATATATATATATATACATACATACATAAAAACAATTTTATAAATTATTTTCAGACACCCTGTTTTGTATGAAACTCTTCTAAAGCTGTTTGATGTTACCATGTTGCTAAGCTAACAATATGATGCTTCAATAAGAATAAAATAAATTCCACACATAAGTACTGGGAAAAATAGAACTTTTGCAATTATTTCTACCAATATATTTTGGTATTGAATTAATGAGCTTATCTCAATGCATTCTGGGATAGTCTTCTCCATAAAGGAAAATTGCAATTTTGCATTCAATATGGATGTCTGATATGCTATATTGTTCATCAGCCACAAGAGTTTATTGTATTTACTGTCCTCTGACAAAAAAATAAGTATTATACACTCTCCAAAGTAAAAAAAAAAAAAAAAAAAAAAAATGGCCTGACAATGAAAATGACAATGAAAATGTTGTTTCATCCAAGCAATACTCCTGCAACCTTGATTTACAACATGATATAGGAAGTGCTAAATTAAAGTGTTAAGAGTTAACATATGCCCAGCTGTTGTCACTCTAGTTTAGTCCATTAAGTCTAGCCCATATATTTCTGTGTGTGTTTAAAACATGTTCATCTTAGTTTGTCTCGTTCAGGAATGCTTGAATGATATTGAGTGTGAGTGTGTGGGCTGGTGCATGTGTGATCATGTGAGCGGGATGTGTTTGCCGCCCATGGCTTGGGCCAGTGCTGGCAAACGTTTAAGATTCTGTGCCGCAGTAGCGTTGCATTGTTGGGGGGAAGGCGCTATGTCTTTCCAGCAATGCCTGAGCTTCAGTCCCCTTCAACCTCAAAGTTGCCTCACAAGGCTTCTTGCTTTTCCTCAGCTGGCCTGGACTCAGCGCCCACCTGAGTCCCGCCACAGACGCCAAACCGACAGACGTGCAGCACTGAAAGAATACAGAGAGAGAGAGAGAGATATAAAGAGGCCATAGCGAGAGCAGTGTGGTGGGCGCTCGACGTGACTGCGTGGTGACTAAATAATGAATGTGGCGTATCGGGTTTCACGTGGAGCCAGGGCCATGGCCCATGGCTGGAGAGGAGGAGGGGGCAGGAAAGACAGAACAGGGAAGGAAATGGGGAGAAGAAGGAATTAGATGAATCACACGGCCGCAGAGGAGAGCGAAAGGATGCAAAACAACCAAAGTCTGTGGATTTCTGTATTTTTGCCTGGAAACAGTTTCTAAATGGTGTCTGCTTATAGTAGAATGAAATTTAGAATTTAATCACATAATTTTGTTCATTTGAAGCTTCATTGCTTGTCAAATGCTTGTCTTTATCCACGTCACATCTGTCCCTGCATTCAAATATATGCATGCTTCCATACTATATAGTGGGGAAAAAACACTTTGTAAAATTAGCAGTATGTCAGATTTCATAATATTCATAAATAGTAAGCGTAAAGTACTGACCTACAACTTGCATCTGAATATGCATTCTTCTATACTATATAGTTGGCCAAAAACAGTATGTGAAATTAGTAGTACTGTATGTCAAACTTTGTAGTGTTCATAAAACAGTATGCGGAAAATACTCGATGACCTACAACTTGTGTCTGAATATGCAATCTTCCATTCTATAAAGTTGGCCAAAAACAGTATGTGAAATTAGTAGTATGTCAGACTTTGTAGTATTCATAAAACAGTATGCGAAAAGCACTCAGTGACCTACAGCTTGCATCTGAATATGCATACTTATATACTATATAGTTGGTGAAAAACAGTATGTGAAATTAGTAGTATTTTGTAGTGTTCATAAAACAGTAAGCAAATAGTACTCAGTGACCTACAACTTGCGTCCGAATATGCATACATCAATGCTATATAGTAGGCGAAAAACAGTATGTGAAATTGTTATTATGTCGGACTTAATAGTATTCATTTAACAGTAAGCTAAAAGTACCCAGTGACCTACAACTTGGGTCCGAATATGTATACTTACATACTATGTAATAGGCAAAAAAGTTTGTGAAATTAGCAATATGTTGGACTTCATAGTACTCTTGAAACAGTAAGCGAAAAGTACTTAGTGACCTACAAGTTGTGAAAAACAGTATGTGAAATTAGTAGTATGCCACATTTCGTAATAGTCATAGAAAAGTGAAAAGTACTTGATGGCCTACAACTTGCATCTGAATATGCATACTTCCTTACAATATAGTACATGAAATTAGTAGTATGCTGACTTTATAATATAAAATAGTAAGCAACAATGACAAAGCCAACATGGCAGATACAGTACGTACAGATTTCAGTCATACTACAGACTTTTGTACAACATTGACCAACTTTTTCAATGAGTCCAAAGTTTGTCCTTGTCAATTGAAACACCTGTTCAGGTAGGAAGCACTTTGGGAAACACCTTGTGAGATGCAATTTGATAAATGCTAGTTGGCTGCAGGTAGTATTAGGAGGCGGGGCATTCTTGTTCTACAGAGCATTTGATTGGACAAAAATCTGTGTAGTGCAGGATGAGTCATCAGTATTTTAGTTGTGAAAAAAGTTTGAATGCGTTCGAATGAATGTCAAGATTTAAGTGTGCACTAGCATGTAATTAGCTTCAAAGCTAACAGACATGACTAAAATCCACAAAATGTTAATTTGGATTTAATAAATCTAGGTCTGTATGTTTTTCATCCAAACCGCACTCTACTAAATGCACGTCATTTCTGTCCCCTCCCCCCATTTCTCTTTTTTTTTCTCTAAGAAGGTGATGCTGCCGACGGGCGCGGCATTCCGGTGGTTCCAGTAGGACTGTGACCTCTGACCTCCACCCAAAGCTCTGCCATCAAGTGCAATGCCAACTCTTGCTTGGATCATCTCGGGCACCAACACTGGCTGACAAAAACAAACTACGTGAAAAAAAAAGAGAAACACAAGACAACTATGAAAAAAAACTTAATCACAAGATACAGAACAGTGAAACAACAATACAAAAATAATCAAACGAGTAATGGATGCACCTACTTATTCCTTGAACCAAAAATTAAACATAAATAAAAATATCTATGGCAACTTTCATTCCCTTTTATATGTTTCCATTTTGGTACCTTTTTGTCCCTTTTCCAGCAGATTTTTTTCTGTGGCTTAGACATGGAACTGTTCATTGACAGACAGAAATGGCGGACTCAGTGTGGACAATCAACAAAATTTCTGTGTTTGGTGTTAATGTTGTTCACGTGTGGAAAGATACCGTACTTGTGTAGAGAATGTAAATTTTACGGCTATATTTTAAAATTAGTGGCTAATGGCAAGCACTATTGTAATTTAGGACCATTGTTCTTACTTAAAAACTGTATTTTATGATTGTTTCTTTTTTTTTAAGTTTGATTTAAATTTATAGTTTTAAAAAATGATCAATGTTTGTCTTTCAAGGGAAAGTAAATATTCCAAAATCTACAAACCCAGTTTTATAAATAAACAAATATACAACATACATTTTTTTTTAAAAAACCCTACTATGATGACGACTTAATTGGAAGATAAAATTCATATTGTTTCTGTAGGGTTGTTACAACTGGAAGCTCCAAATTTAAGATAAATATTTCAGTTTGCTTTACTGTACTGGCAGCCTTCTAGTATGTCAGATAACATCATATCACATCACGTAATATCACATCGAATGATGTTCCACATGATGTTGCGTTTTATTACAGCTCATCACATTATTGTTCTCAGTGTACAGGTCTGAATTTTTTACCGAGCCCTCCACAGCACTTGCTCGGCTCTATCGAATGCACTGAAAAAGACTGAACTTTTTTGGTTTGGTTTGGTTTGTTTTCATGACATTGCCGGTAGCTACATCTTTTAAAAAAGCAGCAATGTTTGTATTGGATTAGAAATATGGGCTGGTTTTGTGAATAAAAACAAATGCATGTATTTGTGTCAAAAATTTACAGCTCTGACGTCTGTCTATTTGCATGTTTTTTAAGAAACAGCAACAAACGTACAAAAAAAAAAAAGAAACAACAATATGGAAATGTTCGCAGAATCCTCTAGGTTGTTCCCTTTTCCATTCAAACAGTAAAATAAAAAGCAATGGGACAAAAATGTCATTTTGAGATGCGATAAAGATGTTTTATCTAGAGTCTTTGATTTCTTCCTCTTCTTCTGCTTGATGTCTGACACACTTATAAGAATGACAGTGAAGAACAGTGTGCTGCTGGCTTTGTCTGTGGCTCACTGATCTTAATATCTTTGCATTCCTGCGTACGGTACAGTCTGACATTTGAAGGTAAAAAACACAATTAAAAGACAATGAATTATTGATACTCTGCCAATGTCTCTGACTGGCAGTCTGTGAAAGCTAATCAGTGTTAAGGTAAATGGGAAGGTAAAGCTGTTCTGGCATCTGAAGATCACCACACAAAAGAGAACATGGGTGGCTGCATCATTTACATGGATTGTGTGTGTGGATCTTTGTGGGCATAAACTTTCAAAGATGGATACTTGCTACCTACAGAATTACTATTTATGGCCATAGACTTAAATCAGGTTAGACACCATGTTGAATTTACGTGGCTATGAGGGACAGACTCGCAGTCACACTGTAAAAAGGTATTAGATCATGGCAATTTCACAACTTTGAAAACTTTTGTCTACTGAAAGTTTTTTTTTCTTCAGAAAGACGTTGGTAAAACAATTGGTATATTGTTAAACAACAGTACAATCGAATGAGCGCACTGTACTTTAATCCCTCACATCGGTTTCATGCCTGTAAAAAATTAAATATGGCACTACCCAGACTTAGGAATATGGACACAGTCAAATTAATCCATTATCTAAAAAGTAAAACAAACAATCGGGGTGTAGGAACTATTTTAAAAAGCATTCTAAGAGGAATATTTATTTCCTGTATTGCAAGTTGCGAGATTAAATCTGGCTTAAAGGGATAGTCCACCCAAAAATGACAATTTTGTAACCATTTACTCGCCATCGTGTCATTCCATAGCTGTAAAAATTTATTTCTCCTGCTAAACACACTAGATATTTTTGAAGAAAGCTGATAATCAAACAGGTTTGGTTCCCATTGACTTCCATTGTATGGACAAAAATGTATTGGAAGTCATTGAGAACCGAAACCGTTTAGATACCAACGTTCTTCAAAATATTTTCTTTTGTGTTTAGCAGAAAAATGAAAACCATGTAAATTTGAAATGACATTAAGAGTAAATGATGACAGAATTTTAATTTTTGGGTGGACTATCCTTTTAATTTAAAATAAAAATAACAATAAAATAAACAATAATTTAAATTGCTTGCATTTTTAATGCATTTTTATGCAGGTGGATGAGAGATCCACTATATCGCTTATAACCAGGACCACCGCTAACTAGAGGGAAGTATTATACTTACTGTAGCAAACTTTTTAACGACTGGTAAGGGGAGTGAACTAGCCTCCGACAGCTACTGCAGCAGCCGAGTTAATTGCAGCTTTTTAGAGGGTCTGAGATGAAAGACGGCAGACCAAAGCCCCCCCCGCCCCCCAAAAAGGGTCAAGCGATGCCAATGGGACACACTGAGTAATGAGACTCTGAAAAGTAATGATTAACTCTGAATAAATGCAGAAAATTGCAATAGTCGTTATTCTCCTGCACACAAGAAACACTATTGGCCTACCACAAATATGTACTAATAAAACAACATTTTTATGACTAAGTAAGACAGGTGGAAGTAAAAGTATGCAGACTATGTGAACACGAGCAAAGCATCGTGCTGCAGGAGAGAGGTGGAGGTACCAGCTGCAGGCCTGGAGAGCTGGATAGAGTCCTCAGTGCCGTAATGAGCCCAGGTCTGTGGTGCAGTCATCAGAGCAGGATCTGTAATGAGCCACAGTCTCGGGTGGAGGCCCAGTTTGGTGGGGTTTGTGTAAAAGTGTATGTCTGCGTGTGTTTATGTCAGAGAGACTGAAAAAAGTAGAGCTCGAAAGAGAGAGAGAATGTTCCCAGCTCCCCCCTGGTGACAGCGATGGGCCAGTGCCATGGCCACGGCGCTGGGAGGAAGCCGAGGCTCTGCATTATTAATGTGCGCCGCGGCGTCCTAGCCTCTTCCGAGCTGCACATCTCACTGCGCGTCCTGCCATCACAGAGGGAGAGAGAAAGAGAGAGAGAGTGAGAGAGAGGTATGTATTGGGTGGAGGAGGGGGGGGGGGGTATAAAGAGAGCAAGAGAGGGATGGTAGTGAGGCTGTGCCTGTTAGTGAATGCAGTGTGTTTGTGAGTGTGTGTGTGTTTGTGTGTGTTGGGCTGAAGAAACTTGAAAAGCTTTTGGTCAGTGTGAATATATATATACCCAAGAGAGGACGTAGTTTTCAGCTAATAGATCTACAGATACAAAAAACGGGATCTATAGCCTATCTATGTGTACTGAATAGACATTTTTCTAAAATATCAGACTTTAGGGAATAAAGTGTTATACAGTTGTCCGCACTGCATCCAAAAAATACACACACATTAAAAGTTAGTAATTTATGTTAGCATGAACCTTCTTATAGATAAAAATAAAATACTAAATGCAGCAGAAAAAGTGACCTTGTATGAGTATTTAGCATTTTGGTGATCTTAAATAATAATTTTTTTAATCAACAGGGGCTTTATTTATCAGCGGCTTTGGTTCTGAAAGTATTTCTTCCAATAATTTTTCCTACAGGGTTTCTAAAGTGTATGCTAAAGCGTTATAAGCTATGAACCAAGCCAACAACGAGGTGAATCACAGCAGTGCAAACCTATATTTGAAGCTAAAAACTATTTGAAAATTGTACAAAAAGATCCAACAGCTTTAGTGATGGAAAGAACTACAATCCCATGAAGCACTGCAAATTACATGATCAAAATAAAAATAGAGAAGTCTTGAACATGCAACACTGTTCTTACAAGGTTAGGCCCAAGTTCAGGCCCAAATATATCTGGAGAAAGCTATCTGTTAGCATCCGTTAGCATTCCCGTGCATCTCAATGGCAGTTGACATTTATGGATTTGGCAGATGCTTTTGAAGTGACTTGGAGCACCTTCAAGGTATACATGCATTCTGTACCATGGCATTTCTAGCACCATGTTTCATGGGTACTCAGTTACACAAACCTGTTTTTGAACCTGAGCTACAGTATGCTGAATGATCAGCCTTTACTATAACTCATTTAACCACAGCTCAAGTAACAATTTTAAGATCCATCCAAAAATGGTCACTGGTAATATATTTAATATATAATGAATATTATGCTACTCGCAAATAATAATAAAACATAAGTCAGAAGACATTGATACTTTTGAATAGCTGTCAATGTATAAACATGTTTTTGCTTGTATAATGGTGTATCCTCTTCAAAAAGCCAGTCTTACTGGTCTTAGCTGGTTTAAGCTGGTTTTACACTATGGCTAAGCAGGTTGAGCTGGTTTAGCTGGTGGTCAACCTGGTCTCACAGACCAAACCACCTGAACAGTGCATGAAACCCCTTTAAAACCACCCAACAGATCAATCTGACCAGACTAAGAGACCACTAAACCAGCTCAGGCTAGTTTAATGTTTTTTTTCAGCAGGAGACTAGTTATGATAGACTAGTTTTGGCATCTACCAACAGGGGCTAAGAGCCCAAGTAGGTAGCTAACTTGGTGGTCATCTTCGTTTCTGGTCAAGAACAGCCTCTGTTTACATAAATGGTAAATGACTACTATACAGTCTCATAAATATTGCCTCTTTTGCTCAAATCAGGCAAATAAATAAATAAAATAAAATAAAATAAATAAAAAAATAAATAAAATAAATTCAGGTCAGTCCAGCTAACATGAACATGCAATGCATATGTTCTAGAGCAAAAATACAGACAATGCTTTTACAAATGTAGTGATTGGCTATTTTAATTGATTATTTTAAGTCAAGATTTCCTTCCTACAGCTGCCAAATTAAGCCTTAAATTTCATCCAATCATTTGGTTTATACAAGCTATTTGGGTTGCAATTAGCTATAGAGTAGGTTAGCGTTAGATGTTGCAGGTGAGTTCATGTAGGAGTGTGAAGCTGTAGGAGTCTCTGGTTGCACATGAAGCTGTAGATGCTTCGACAGGGTTCCGGGAAGGTTCTTGGGGCACGTTGTGGGCGTTCATGATGCATCAGTGAGGTTGTGGTGTGTAAATGTGGTACTGGACTCTTTGGTGGATGGTGAGGTAGAGTTAATCACGCTGCTGTGGAGTGGAAGGTCAGGGTACCAAACAGACCTGTCACAGTGGGAGAATCCTAGAATCTTATCACCGCCACACAGACATGCAACCGCGCTGATTTGCTCACCCTCACGGCCAACACACGCGTGCCCTTCCCCCAGCCCCACGCTTGCTTCCTCGCGACGGCCTGAGCCAAGACAACAGCGACAGCCAACAGAGCCCAATAACCCTGCTGGACCGCTTTGCTGGAGACGTTCAGCGTAACATACAAGCAAACAAGAACGGGCTGAATATCAAAGCCTAATTCATAATCGGTAATTGATTCCAAGATCACTGATGTAAATTGGATCATTTTGTGTCCCTAACATTTTCTAACACTTCAGAAGGTGCTATATCCAAGATTTTATCTCAAATATGAAAGTTGCTGCACCACAAGCGGCACCAAAGGAGGAAATCAGCCCACGAATTGCTTACTTTTAGTTATCTCTGCATTTCATTTTGGGATAAACAAAAGTACATTAACTTCACTAAACCTAACACAACTATTAATTTCTTTACCAATATATTTAAAATGCAATTCACAAATACATTGACTTGATTATACCGCTTCCAAAATCTATCGATCTATGGGGTCTTTTCATTGAATTATGTTAATTTTTACTACCACATTGGCAGATTTTTATAATCTTGTATACCCCCCCCCCACACACACACAATTCTAAAGTTAATGTTTCAATATTTCTACTGGAAAAGAAGAAAAAATACTGAGTGTACTTTTTTTCTTGTGTTTTTTTACAGTGTATAACCAACATGAATACAGAAAAATACATTTCTTAAAATTTTTCACATGGCACATAGATTTCTTTTTTTTTTCTATATCATGAACCAAAAATTTAAATCCAACAAAAAAAGTGAATCTGACAACTTTGATTATTCAACATTCACACTGATTACTCTGTAACTGAATTAGGGTGCGGATCTCAGCAGCGACCCTGTCCGACTTTTCTCCTCAGGGTTTGGAAGAGTGAGAGGTAGAGGGAGAAGAAGAGAGGCTCCAGAGCTGTGGGAGGCAGAGTGCCTGAGGGCCTGGTCCTGTGGCTGAGTGTGAGGCATGAATAAGCAAACCCAATGACCTGCTGCAGTGGAGAAAGACACATCACCATCGCTGTGGAGATCTCCACCTTAACAGACCCCCCACAACTGTACATAACAATACAACTCAAAACCACAACACACAATATCTGCAAGCTGTTTCAAAAATTGGCGAGTTTCTCCTTGAAACACGGCACCAGAATATGCTCACGTCTAGTGAGCTGACTAATGTCCCCACAGACAGGTACCTGTCTCGTAAAAACAATGACAGGTGGGCATTGTTTTATTACAGTACATGCATGAGGCATGTATTGCCTAGGGTGCATATGGTAGATACATATACGCACATCCTATAAGGGCACATGACACTCTAGTGTATGTACTTACAATAAAATATGACTGACACAATTCTACCCACCTACTGCTATGAAGGGAATACTATCATATACCTGAAAAAAATAAAGCCATGGCAGTAAAGTACATTGCATGACAATTCATCTACTTTGGATTTTTTAATGGGATTGTTTACCCATAAATAAAAATTTTGCCATCATTTACTCACCCTCATCTTGTTCCAAACCTGTATCACTTTTTTTTTCTTCCAGATCATTTTCCATTTTTGCTGAATTTAAAACAAGCACTGCTGTTCTCCATACAAAGAAAGCATACAGAAAAACTAATAGTTTATGGTGAATGTAAACTTTTTTTATTATTGTTAATATATTTATAATGCATTTCTTTTTTTTTCTTCTTTTTTTGCATATTATTGATTTAAGCAGACAAAAATGGTTTCTAAAACATAAAACAATCAATCATCTCTAGATTACACAATAATTAAGTTTGTAGAACCACTAGTAAGACAACAGGGGGGGGGGGGGGGGGGATGAGAGAAAGCGAAATCTTTCTCACTCTCTCTTTGCCTGTCACTTTCCAAATGTTTTTTTTTTCTCTCTCTCTTTCTCAAGCGTTGAGCTTGTACTAACAGCATCTCGAATAAATGCAACTTGAGAATCTCAGTTAAATAAATCGTACCTCTCACGCGCTCACACTCCCCCCCACACAAGCATACTCACACAATGACACACACACTTACACACAAACACAAGCACGCACGCAAGCACACCCGCAGAAACAGATTAAGCTCAAATCAATGGCTGGAGCTGAAGCGGAGGAGAGATTTCACCCTGGCTTCTCGTTAAGGCCTGGCTGAGGCGCGGAGGCTCGGGGGAGTGTTATTACCAGGTGATGGTTGATAAGACGCTCGTTCCTCCACGCCGCGTCCCGCGGGACAGATACATCGCGCCGCCATGGAAACCGTAAGGCTAGGTGTTATGCTATAATTGGGCCGGTGCTTTTAACAGCACAGCCACACAGCCAGGTATGCCAGCGTCTTCAAATGAGAAATTATACCATGGTGTGTGGAGGAAGAGGAAGAGTGAGCGAGAAAGAGTGTGTGTGTGAGAGAGAGAGAGAGAGAGAGAGAGAGAGAGAGAGAGAGAGAGAGAGAGAGAGCGGAAGCGTAAAAACCTTGGACCTTCACCTTTTCTAATACGCAGCCTCTCTCTCTCTCTCTCTCTCTCTCTCTCTCTCTCTCTCTCTCTCTCTCTCTTTCTCTCTCTCTCAGGGGTTCTCAAACTTTTTGGGGCCAGAGACCCCTTCACTGGAGAAAAATTTCCAAGGACCCCCCTCATAATTATAACAGCGATTAAGCATATGCTTACTACAATTTGCACTCTTAAATGCCATAGGAAATTCTGTTCATTTTTAATGGTTAAATTAAATTGTAATCAAAATTGTCACATCTAATTAACTGAAATTATAAAACTTTAAGAAATGCTTTCTTTCTTTCTTTCTTTCTTTCTTTTTTTTTTTTTAGAAATTCTGTATTGCCTTTTTTCTGGATGTAAAAATGGTGGTAAGAAGATGAAGGCATAAAACATTAACTTTTAAAATATAATCAAAAGAAAATTTAACTATTACTTTCATTTTTGAAAACAGATATATAGATAACCTCTGCATAACAGAGGTTTACTGTTCAAAATTAAACATGGAAGAAAAATTGTGTGGTTATTCCTTTAAAAATAAAGATACAATAATTGTATAATGATAATAATAATAACAATAATAATTAATAATATTACTTTGAGACACATTGTACTGTACAATAGTAATATATTTATGTCAAAATTTCTTCAAGTTAAGAAATTAGCTATATGAACGGTGCTTTCCAAATGGGAAATATCACCTTCTGAAGGGCACTACGGATTGAAAACAATCATGACCGCCGTATTGAAGGGTCATTCCAAACCAAAGTGATCAAAACTTGCCACTTCAAAGAGCCCTTCAGAATGAAGGATTTCGAAGGGTACAACCGATGGACACTTCAGGCATCCATGATCCTTTGCACAGGGATGTTGTTTGGCATCACAGAGTTCGACTTCACCTAAATGTATGTATAGTATTTTTCTATACTACTGTAATATTTATACGAGCTAGATTTAGTGCATTATTATGGTCAAAATTACACTGCACTTCAATAAAAATACTTTACAGCTACCTTTATCAGTACATTCCAAAAAAAGAGTGTTTTTGACCTCTACACACTTCATCCCTTCGAAGCTCTCATTCCGGAGGGTAAACCCTTTGAAGGGATTAGGACATAGGGATGAGCCCTTCCGAATAGCACGCAGGGGATATGATGATGGTTTTTCTCAAATTAAGTGGTGAAATGCTCGTGAAGCAACTCTCAGTGCATTTCCATCTGCATTTTCCACATCACAGAAATATATACAGACCTAAAATTATTTCGCGGACCCCCTTGCTATGTGTTGCGGTCCCCGCTTTGAGAACTCCTGGCCTAGATTTTTATTTTTTTTGTCAAATGGGATACAGTTTCGGAAGGGAGTGGAATGTTTTTACTTACCAATCAATGAGATTAAGACATAAACATATTTTAAAATGAGTTCAAGTCATCTTGAAATCAATAAGCCTATATACCCTATGGAAGTATTAAGTCATGACATCAGTTTGTAGGCCAGCTCAGTAGGCAGGAGTCATGACTGTGGCAGCATCTAGTGTAACATGTTTTAGTACATACTTGAAATAATGAAAATATATGAAAACACTATTGCCTGCTTTCAAGGATTTAAGATTATATACTTAACAAATGATGTGTAATTAGGCTGCCAGCTGTTAAGTTCAGAATGTTGCAATTTGTTAGCATTATGTTAACATTAGCATTATGTAAGCATTAACATTGCTTATGTTTTTAAACAACAAAACAGTTTCAGAATTCAAAACCGCTAACTAAAGGCATGATAGGAAATGATGTCACAGCTTTAACACTCATTAGCTTAGAAGGACGATTATTGTTTTGTTTTAAAATGTATATAAGCAAACATGCATACACAAATATTATTTTAAATAGAGGTAATCTTTAATTAAATTAGTAATAATTAAATTAGAACTTAGCATAATGAATTTTTATAACTGAATGCATTGTCATTAACAAATTACATGATACTCACCTTGTGATATTTGCTATCACTTAAGTAAAACTAATGTTTTTTATTCAACTTAAATTAATGAAATTAATGTATTCTTATAATAGAGCAATAATATGTTTTTTTTTTTTTTCTAAAGGAAATGTAGCCTTTTAATGACAAGTAACATTTAATGCAATTTACTGTGGGAGCTTATAGCTACGCAGATTAACCGGCTAACACAATAAAACATACATTGAACACACACACACACACACACACACACACACACACACACACACACACACACACACACACACACACACCATCTCCTGTATTTAGTGTTGTTTACATAGACTTTGAAAGCTCCAGGAAGGACTGGGGATGAGCGGAAAGGTAGGTGCAGGGTTCAGAAATAGAGCAGAGCAGAAGAGAGGAGAGGGGAAGAGTTTCGACGGGCAGCCGCTCGCTCTGCAGGCGCTGTTGATTACGATCAATTTCCCTCGTATCGACGCACGCTCTGGCCCTGAGCGCTAGTCCCTCCTGCTTTTTACATGCTACGTGCTTTGTGTACCATGACACTTCTCTCTCTTCCTCCTCACTCGCTCTTTCTTTCTTTCTCTCTCACCCTTGCTTGCCTTCAGTTCTTTCCATCATGGCCTTTGGAGCGAGATGCACCTATGACTCATACTGAATGTGAGGCTAGGAGGTCTCTAAGGATGGCAAAGTGTGAGCAGTGCAATTAAAAACAAACAAATAAACAACAGCAGCCTGTCTCGAACAAGGCTTTTCCTGTTTTCTGAAATAAGTGCTAGGTTGTCGGGTAGAGCTCAGCAGCTGTTGGGATGCTGGGCTGGTGTTGTCGGATTGGAGGCCATGTGCAAGCCTTAATGGAAGGGAAAAAAGTGCTCTTCTGCAAGAGTGAGACCGCAGGCAGGCAGAGTGCGAGAGGGCGCACCCCTCATCGCTCTATCTCTCCGCTTTTGGCAGCCTCCATCCAAATTAATTGCATCTCCGAGAGAACGGGAGAACGAGAGAGAGGGAGAGAGACAGGGCGAGCAAGATGGCCCTACCGCTAGGCTGGTATTGCTGTGGGGGAATCATTTAAAATTCTACCTCCCGTGTGGTTCCTGGTTTCCAGTTTAATGACCCCCACCCCTCTTGCTCTTACTATCTGCACTCCTCCCTCTGTTTCTTTCCGTCTTTCTGCTCGCAGCCTTCATCTCCCTAGTTGCCTCGTTCCCCAATCCGTTCTCTCTCTCACTCTCAGGCATCTACAGAGGACTCTCCCCCCCAATGTCGATGGCTGCCGCAGTTCCACGTAATGCCCTGCTTGGCAATTACCAATCCAACATCCTTTCCATTGCCCAGGGATTGCATCTCTACACCTGTTGTCACAGTCGACAAACGAACCCTTTTGCTGATTTCCGAGAGTCACGTGACCAGCACAGCAACGTGTTCGAGAAAAGTGGAAGCAAAAAATCAGTTTGATTTCTTTCCAGAAAGATTTGAATCAAGCAGTGACAAAGACAGAGAGGACATTGGGGGTTTCCATATCAGGATGCCCCGTGAACACCTTTTGACATTTATACAGAGTTTGGCAACTATGTGACTCACCTGTGATTAGAAGGTATAGCATGGAAGAAGAGAGGAAAATAGGAGACAAGAAGAGGGAAATGAAAGAGTCCTAGAAGCAGGGGAGATGGGAACAGGGAGGTTGTACGCTTTGGGTCGTGGCCCACCTTGACAGTCACCGGGGTCTGGGACCATCTGGCCTGCGTGTGTGCAAGCGTGTGTGTATGTACGTGTCCTGCCAGGTCTCTGGGCTCCTGTCACCTGCATCAGTGGAGGATAGCAGGAAGGAAGTGCTCTCATTCAGCCAAAAGAGAAAATGAGAGAGAAAGCGAGAGAGAAATCGGGTACCAGGCGCCAACCAATAAAGGCTAAGGAAGCAAGCCATTGCATACAAAGGCAAAGCCTCAATAGCATACATATACAAGGTTAGCGTTACTCTATGCTTCAGTGTGTGCTTGTGTGTGTGTAAGTACGAGGTTGTTTTCTATTTCATTCTGGTTGGGTGCGGTATGTTCTGGCTCCCCTGGTCTCTCCCCTGTTTGGTCAATAGCAGTGCACAGGCTGCAGATCGATGTGGGGTCAATAGCTCTCAGACGCCCGCCTCTTTGTGCTCGTGCTGATTTAGCTAGCGTCCGACCCTCTTTCTTACAAACTAGTTTTTTCTTTATGAGTGTCTCACTTAAATACGTCAGCAGCCTGAAATTAGAGACGCGGTAGTAAATCTATGATGTCCGTAGCACCGTTCGCTCCTTTCTGCTGTCTCTCTCTATTGCCAAACACACCTTAAAAGCTTTCAAAGCATTGTATGCTGCCTGAATCTCATTGCATCACAATATAAACTCTATCTTTATCTCCCTTGTGTTTGTGTGTGTATGTGAGTGGTAGAAATTGTGTAAGTACTGTTTGGAGTTAAGGGTAAGTGGAACTGATATATTCGCAAGAGCTTATCTCTCATCTGTTTCTACTCTCCTTTCCTCACCTTTCCACACATCTGCGTCCAGGCCAAAGTTCTGCTCCACCACAGACCTGAGGGTCTGCTTTCACCGTTGGTTTATATTTCATAGCTATGTTGTTGTGGGCCACATGGATCAATGGTAAAGGCGTGTGTTTATGTTACACAGGAGTCAGACAGTGAATCATTGATTGCAATGAAGGTAAATAAAATGCATGGACAGAGAACCTATAAATATATCTTGGATATTTTTGCAAGTTTTTTATTTCACCAATGAAATCACCAGGTTGGACTGAATTTTTAGTTCTGGTCTAGATAGCTTTTACCTGGTTGGTAAAGCTAGTAGCCTTACAAGACAATTATTTATTCTTAAGGTGCGATGAGTCACTTTTAGGTGAAGGGAGTTTTTGCATTAGCACACTAGCAATTGATCCAAATGCTGATTGATCTGCATATATCACACTTCATTGACATATTGGTCTGTGGCCATTTTGTGTCTGAGGTTACAACACCCTCTTCTTTATCTCTCTGACACACAAATGCACACATGCACAGGCTATTTGAAACACATAAAGAGACCTAAGTGTCCTCGTCCCATGTGTCAATGTTCCAGTTCTCGCTTCCCTTCCGAAGCTAGCGCCCTGATGGAGAGGCTCCTAGCGAGCAGAGCAGCATTATGGTAATTGTCATTACTGAGGCTGGAGCGGATGCGTGACTGACGCCATTAGAGAGAGTGCAATTACAGTAGGGTTTGGCGACCTTGCTGACTGGAGGAGGTCAGGGCTTCTCATTAGAGCGGCGTGGAAGGCAGCCCAGTGTCTCCAGCCTGCCAATCAATACCAGCGCTCCCCTGGCCTGAACTAATCACAGACCTGCCGCCCAGATCCACCCTCTCAAAGAGAGCCCAGGACGAGGAACGTTGATGATGTGATATACACTCACGAACACACACACATAAGTAATGACGTTCACAGCTAAACCTGCGTGTATAGATCTGGTCAATCTGAGCGTCGGTACTGATTTTCAAGGCTGGGCGTCGCTTGAAATCTGACACTGTGATCCATTTCTGAAACTGGAGCGCGTTAGCTGAGATTGGTCACACAACATGTCAGTAATACACCGGAGCTAAATTGCAAAAATTGCCCAGAATGTAAAAAAGAAAAAAATCTATCTATCTATCTATCTATCTATCTATCTATCTATCTATCTATCTATCTATCTATCTATCTATCTCTGTCTGTCTGTCTGTCTGTCTGTCTCTTTCTGTCATCTTTCTTTTATCTATCTATCTATCTATCTGTCTATCTGTCTGTCTGTCTGTCATCTTTCTTTCTCTTTCTTTTATCTATCTATCTATCTATCTATCTATCTATCTATCTGTCTGTCTGTCTGTCTGTCTGTCTGTCATCTTTCTTTTATCTATCTATCTATCTATCTATCTATCTATCTATCTATCTATCTATCTATCTGTCTGTCTGTCTGTCTGTCTGTCTGTCTCTTTCTGTCATCGTTCTTTTATCTATCTATCTATCTATCTATCTATCTATCTATCTATCTATCTATCTATCTGTCTGTCTGTCTGTCTGTCTGTCTGTCATCTTTCTTCTATCTATCTATCTATCTATCTATCTATCTATCTATCTATCTATCTATCTATCTATCTATCTATCTATCTGTCCATCTATCTTCATAGATACATGTATCTGACATGTGATGTCAGAGAGCTATGTTTTGCTTTTGTTGTGTATCAATACGTAGTATCATATGTAGCATCACATGTGCAATATACTGATGTAATATGCAACTACCGCAGTGTGTGAGTCAGAGTAATTGATTTGTTTGCACTAGAATATACTGAGTAGTCATGTGTTTGATGTAGTTTGTAGAGTCTTACGCTCTGAGGTGAATGTGCGTGTGTGTTCAGGGTAGGCAAGCTCTGAGTTAGTCGTCCTTAGAGACAGGGAAAGAGAAGGGGTGGGTTGGTATTGTTGGGCCGGAGGGCTCCAGGCTCCAGCACATTTCCGCACTGTTCGCACTCCACTGCCTCAGTCACCAGCCGTGCCTATTAAATCAAGGGCCCCACTCTACAAAGACTGCCAATTATGCCCGGCCGAGCCGCCATTCTGCCTCTCTCCCTCTCTCTATTTTCCCTTCCGCTGTTGCTTTTCTGGGTAAAAGCCCAATGTGGAAAACCTGATCCCATCTTCACCAGTCCCATTATACTCTGTTACTGGTGAAGTCGAGGTGAAAACATGTGGACTGGTGTATCAGGAAAGCATTTCATCTGAGCTGGATTATAGACGACTTTAAGACAGCTGATTTGCTGGGGTGTCTGAGCCAATTCCCATGGCCGAATCCTAAAGCTTTAAAACAAAGTTTTGGAATAGGGTATTCATATATTCCCCCCTGTCCTAAATCCCAAAGGTCTTCTCCACCTCAGCTCACCCTTTATATGTCCAGACGTGAAGAAAATTTTAGGCTTGTGAAGACTGATAGCCCCACCTAAGGAATTGTAATATATCTGAAGAAAGCTATTTGTTAGTTTTGCCATTCATCTCAATGACTCAGTTAACACCTGCTATTAACATTCTCAGGTGATCCGATCAAAAGTGGTCAGCAGAGAGAGATAGCTGTTTACACCTGCATTAACATGCACCTTAAATATGTCTCCTGTGACCACTGTGATTGGATTTCATCACTATGTCAGTAGCAAAAAAAAAAAAAAAATCTACAAATTGCTCTCAAATTCATACATATATTTTAATCATGCCACAAAAATCTCATACGCATTACTGTTTATTCCATGGTTATTACATATCAGAATAATACTAATATACCATGATGTTTAAATACCCAACAATTTAAAATCTAATTTTCTAGTAAAAATATAAAAAAATAATTTGCACAAGACACAGTACATTTACTTGGAAAGCAAAATTACATAAGTTGCTTTCAGAATATATATATATATTCTAAGTCAACATATTAACAATGAGCAATATATTTCATGACATGCCTGTTAAGAGGTTAATAGTGTCACATTTAAATCAACATAACAGTCTCTTATATTAACACATAGGTAAGTGACCAATTATATCAATAGTATTTCTGTAATAATATTTATGGCTTAAATGACAATATACTGTACTTCCTGTGTCCACCACATTCTTGTGCTTTTGCATTTTTGCCCTTTGAATTGCCAATAAAATGAAGTCCCATGTTTATGCAGGGCTATATTTTTGAAACGGTAGCTTCCAAAGCAACAAACTAATCATTTAACATTTTACAGGTGAGTTACTCTTTTGTAAAAGCAGTCAGTTACAGGTTGCTGACAAAAAGCATCTAACTAGACTAGGAACTATCAGATATTTTTTTTATAATCAGAGTAATAATGTTGCATAAAACAAATCTTTCATTCTAACTATAACAGGTTTTAAAATTGATACTGAATACAAACAGAGATGAACAGCAGCATTTTTTTAATATTTCAATTAAAAAAAATGGCATACAAAATATGCACAATAATTCAAAGGAACTGATCCTTTGTACAGCATGAATAGTCCCTAAAATGAATCAGAATATGTGCTTAATATGAGAAAGTGCACGCTAAAGGATCATACATTTGATCATATTGCTGAAATATGTAGTTTAGCAACGTCACTAAATTTAGCTAGCTAGTTACTTCCTAGAAGTGCTGTTTTGCAGATTTCACTGTGACCATGCATGTCTATACATGTAAAGGCATGTGTTTTTGGGGAGGTGGTGGGTCTGACAGGGTTGCCTTATGAAAGTGACCCCAGGCAAAGCTGTTGTTGTTCTTCATCGCCTTCTCCCTGTGGAAAATACGAGTCCTTTAGGAGACCTAGATACCAGACAAACACTCAGACACAATCTCCTGACACTATCTCTGTATTCCTGTAAACTCTTGCATGGAGACAACTTCCAAAAGCAGCAGATGAAGACCAGGTTAAAAGGAACATTTTTGCATGAACCGCAGGTGATCTTGGAAATGAATGTAAGCGATAATATTCTGTATTTCTCTCTTTATATTGCTCTTATAGCACGGAGGCATATATTTCACGGCTGCAGAGCTTTCCAAGTGTGCGTCTCTCTCTCCTCCTCTGCCTGCTGAGATACACAACTGAACCCCAATGGATAAGAGTGGTGAGATAGTGGAGCGGTGTCAGTGTGTGTGTGTATGTGCCACACGACCAGGGTGACGACCGCTTGTTTACCGGCCTCATTATGTCAGCTCGCTTCCTCAGAGGCTGTGGCAGGTCACGCCAAGGCCTTCTGTCCACCTACACACACACTTGCGCGCACACACACACACACACAATCAAGTATTGCAGCAATGGGGTGAAGGACAATGCAAACAATTATTTGGGATTGGACATCTCAGACAGACCACTGAAGTGGCCAGTACCACTGAGCCTTTATTAAAACATATTCGTAATCTTCGTCTCGCATACACTCGTACCACACAATCTTGTTAGGAATTTTTACGAAACAGCGAACTGCTAAACATTACGTCTTCTACGTCCATGATATAAGTAATTGAGAATGGTCTTTGTACATTTGCATGTTTTGCCAAATGCTATTTCACCCTTCTTTCCAATTATAGGGAGATACACTCACATTATCTGTCAGGACAGTTGGGGCAGCAGCAATAATTGGGTAAGTATTGAACTTCCAAAAGTTGTCGGATTTGTAAAAAGCACACATAACTAATGTAAACTAGCTTAAAGTAAGCACAGCAGTTCATTAAGGGATATTTCTCTTAGTACAATTCTATGTATAATTCAAACATAATTCACTAGGATAATGGGTGGTGGTGCTGTTAAATAGCGCTGCGCATAGATCATATGTGGGAAAGATGTGTGTGCATGTATGTTACCTGTGTGTGTTCTTTGTCTCTGCAGTCTTCACATCCATAATCCCTTTTATTGAAATCCGTGTCACCTGCTGCCTGCGTAGTCCAGCACCCTGAAGCGCCAGCCGGCTGGCACTATGATGGGCTCTGTGATGAAAGAGAGAGAGGGAGAGTGGAGATTATCAAGGCTAGCTTACTTTGATTGCATTTAATATGCTGAAGACATTCACAGAAAAACAAATGAATCATAAATTTCTACTTGTACATTGCACAAGATCATCAATAATATGTTTCCTTTACAAAAATGCATCAATTAGATCATCGCTGCTGGATAAATAAACTAAGTCGGTTCAACTGGTGACCTCAAATTATCATATTGTTGCTAGTTACCAGTACAAGTCATGTTTAGGGCTTTGTTGTTTTTGCTGGTCATCTTCACAGGTGGTGTGAGTGCAGGACAGAAGAATGTTTAGCTTTTTGGGTATGATGTGTGTTTATATGAATATACTGTATTGATTGGTAATAATGATTACTGCCCTGAGATAATGCTGGTCATAAATGATGGTCTGTGATCATTTTCCAACTCTATTGTAAATTGTAACAACTAGTGAGAAAGAAAAAAATCTCTAAATCAGCAGCTGTTGGGAATTAATGGATTTAACAGAATATGTGTTAATTATGGTAGAATTAGTTAATGCAAGTATATAAAACTTGCAACAACTTTTAAAAGACCAGCACAGACACTATTCAAGGTCAGCACCAGTGTTGTTGGCTTTCTTTCAGTTTATGAGTGTGTATTTGAATTTAATTGGCCATAGACCAGTTTAAGGGAGTTGAAAGTGTCATTTACAGATTTACAGTTTAGTGAAATTCAACAAAGGTAATGCATTCTGAGAAATTAAGTGGTCTCACACCTTGGTCAATAAAAGTAAAGTATGCATGAAATTCACAGGGCTCTACACTATCCCAGGCAAGGAATATTGGTCTTATCTAGCACATCATTAAATCATTTTCTTAAAAAAACAAAAAAATTATATACTTTTTAACCACACATGCTCATCTTGCACTAGCTCGACTTCAGTTCACGCATTACGTAGTCATTTTGGAAAGGTCATGCGTGACGTAGGCAGAAGTACCGACCCAGTGTTCACAAAGCAAACATGCAAAGAAAGTCACATGCCATTTACAAAAAAGATAAAACAACGATGTTGGAGGAGAAAATGAGATGGAGTTTTTCGCCCTACCCTACCTTTTTGAACCAAAGTACATTACATTGATTACATAATGTGTGAATTTGCCGGCTCATGCAGTGTGTGATGCTGTGTGAGGCATTTTATGAAGGACTGTTTTCTGACCCTGCAGACTAGCCTACAATGGATCTGTGCTCAAAGGCTGTTTCTATAAAGTGAGGCAATTCCAACTTTGCAAGGACAGTCTGGCGCTTCTGACTCACAGCCTGTAAGTACATGTTTAAAAAAGTCATTCAAGTATAGTTACAAGCTGAGCTCTCTATACGTTACTGCCGCGTTACATTGCTGACAGAATGCAGTGTTTTTTAATCTAGAGATTGTAAAAAGGATGTACTGTAACACACGCATTGTGTGTCAAGTGCCAGTGGATTAGAGACCTGCTCCAGCGAGACCCGACGTAACAGAGTGCAGTGCGGGACAAGACTTGATAGGCGAGTGCGACTCTTGTGTATGCGGGATACGGGAGAATAAAATGATTCACGGGACTCCCGGAAAATAGACACCTAAACATAACATCTAAACATAAAATATTTAAAACAAATAAATTGTTGTTCATCTATTGCACAAAAGCAACATGAACTAATATAAAATATAAATGATTAACGGGTGCAAGAGTTTCTGTTTAGGCTCTAACACATTTGCAGCGTTGAGCAATGCACAGCTGAAATTTGCGTGCTCACGAATCTTTTCATTATAACACAAAGATTGTAGACATTATGAAAGATTCATTATGCATATAGTTATTGTGTTATAACAGAGATTTGTGAGACTGCGATGAAATGAAATGTCTTTTAGAGATCATAAATGCAGCGGTCTTTGCTGGCATTCTGCCATGCCAAACCAAGCAGGCAGCTGTGAATTTTGATACTTTAATAACAAATATTTATTTGGGGCGTGTATGCTGGGATTTCATAAATTTCATGGAGAAAAAAGTAACGTAACTAGTAATGTAACTAATTATTAATTACTTTTGAAATAAAGTAATCAGAACAGTAAAGTGATTACTTTTAAAAGGAGTAATCAGTGATCAGTAATTTGATTACATTTTACAGAGTAACTTGCTCAACACTGGTTGTTTCTCCGATCACAAATGCAGACATGGTTTTATGTTTACACGGTGCGATATGCAACGTGTAAAAAGACAGTATAAGTCATTATAATCATTAATTATGTCCCCACTGTATACAAAAAATGTCTTGTTTGTAATGGGTTTTATTGGTTTTGTCTTGTAGTGCCGGGACACGATATCACAGTATGGTGAGGAGCGTAACATTTCCGTCACACGCTTCAGGTATTATTCAACAATAATGTACAGTATGTGGAAAATAATGTTTTTTGAACCTAAAACAGCATAAACACAATGCATTACACTAAATACACAAAATAATGTTCTTTTTAGCAACATCATATGACCCCTTTAAGCTTTGAAAGCCACCAGTCTCAAACCATTATTCAAATTCAAAACTTGCTTTTCTAGTTATGAATTTCTTTGAAATTTAATTAATTTTAATTCTACTTCTAGAAATCCACATTGGAGTACTGCATCATGTTTATCTCAATTTAAAATGGAATTCAAATTCAAGAATTTAAGTGAAATTTAAAAAGCATTCTCTATTTGATTCTGAATAGCACTGAATATGCACTAAACACTTTGTTTTGAGGGATAGAAGTACAGTCTGTTCACTGAGTTGTACCATTGTTTACTTTGGTTTCAAACTGACAGAACACTGAAAATATGTCTTTCCAAAACATTTCCAAGTTCTGTCTGGTTGAAGCACTTTTTTTGTGTGTCTGTAAATATGGATGTATTGTTGTTATAGATCAGCTACTTTGTTTTGTAACACAGCTTTTCACTTTATAGATTTGGGATTATTTGTGTATTATTCTGTCGAATATATTACTTGATCTGGTCTGGTCCTGGTTTCCAGCCTTAGGGTAGATGGCCGTCAGTGGGCAGCCATTTTGTGATGTGAGCTGAGGAGAAGAGCATGTCCTGCGCTCCCTCATGGTTCACCTCAGATGTTTTCACTCCCTCTGCTGTGCACCTGGGAGTGAGGGCCATGCGTATCCGCCGAGAAACAGAAAGAGAGAGTGAGAGGGTTGGGAGGGGGTGAGAGGAGAGATAGATATATTCCCGTTCAAGCCTGTGACACATTAATTATTAACAAACTCAGAGTAAATGCGTAAACTCTTCCTCTCCTGTCCTATCATCCCTCTTTCCCCCACTGCTCGCCGTCTTGTCTTCAGTCATCCAGTTATTCCTTCAATGCTCTGTTTCCAACAAACACCTACCTCTCTTTTTCTCTTTCTCTTCTGCATACATAGACACCCTCTCTAAACCTCTGTTTTTTCAGTGAGTTTCTCTCATTCTTTTTTCTTCTTTTAGTGAAGTGCAGTGTGCTGCTCGTAAAATGAAGTGGAGCATGTCGATTGGAGGGTGGGGGGTGACATCGGTGTCAGGCACAAGGCCCCAAGAGAAAGACAAAAACTCAGAGAAAGAGCGAGAATCTGATGGCATGAGATAGGCTTTGTGACTAGTTTCAGGTGTGGAGCTTAGAACAGGAAGCTGAGGTTCAGTGAAAAACTCAACATGAAATGGCCTTCGCAACACATTTCAATTCCATATTATGATGTATTTCCGAGTGAAACAGGATATTTAGCAAGAGGGCTTGATAGAATTTTAGCCATTGCTAACTGATTGGATTTTGAGGCACACTGTCAAAAAAACAAACAAACAAACAACAACAACAAAAAAAAGGTAAAAAAGTGTACCTTGTGCAAAAATAGTTTGAGAAGAAGAATGCTGCAGGGGAAGATTACAAGGACATGAAAAAAAAGTACATGGATAAATCCCTTATAATAAACACTGCAATTTTTCATAAATTTTTTTTGAATTTGCTGTTTTGATGGTGACTTAAAAGGAATAGATACATTCACAATATCTATAATTTTGTCATTATTTCCAAAAAAAAAAAAAAAAAAAAAAAAATATATATATATATATATATATATATATATATATATATATATATACATCAAAACATCATTACATCATGAATCTAAAACAATTTAGTCATATTTATGCTAAAAAACAATTAAATAAAAAAAATTAAACATTAACATATATTTAATTGAGAACCAAATTTAGACTTGTTTTCAGAGAAATTTAGACTTGTTATCCTAATT
Source organism: allo-octoploid hybrid of Carassius auratus x Cyprinus carpio (assembly GCA_024542945.1). Classification (NCBI taxonomy): domain Eukaryota; kingdom Metazoa; phylum Chordata; class Actinopteri; order Cypriniformes; species allo-octoploid hybrid of Carassius auratus x Cyprinus carpio. Next base: position 12,459,467 of record CM045068.1, on the reverse strand, counting down.
GATTTTTTTTTTTTTTAACATAGACATCAGTAATTTTTTATTTTACTGTAAATTGACTACATTTCAATCTGTACAGACTGAAATAAAATTTATGTTTAAAGAATAACATTTGAACCAAAAACCGACACACACAGACACACCCTCACACAGACTTTAGTCCTCGATTAACTTCTGCCACACTGTAACCTCTCCCTACTTTGCTTTACTTGGACCCTGTGATGAATGTAGTCTCCATGGACACTGTCTCCATGGGCATGGTCTCTACGGACAAAAATCTCAACACTTTGTGTATGTGAGATTGTGAGTTTGCAGTTATGTGTGTACGTGCAGAGTGGTATCACCAGACCAACGCCGTAGCTTTCAACAGTATGACCTTGAGTGGGCCGCTTTCACACGAGCAGACTTACAGGACACAGATTCGCTGCAGATGGAAAAACCCGCTGCTGCTGGGACAGGAAGTCCAGAGGCTGCAGTGGTGAGGTCATCACTTCTCTCCCGGTCTGGGATGACGGTTAGAGACTGATCAGCGTCCACAGAGTTAAAGGACACAGGCACACCCTTCAGATGTAAACTGTGTGTGTGCGGGAAAAAAGCAAGCTTTTGCGGTCTTCATGCCATCACCTGGACAGCAGTAATGGAAAACAAGCACTAAGCATTTGTTTTTCATTTGCGCAAAACTATTTTTGCTCTCCGACACACACCCACTCAGAAACACGCACACACGCGCTGTTGACACACATCGGGAGGACAGCTGCAGTGAGCGTGGAACAGAGGACAGTGTCTCTGGCCCTTCGGTCTACTTCACCATGGCAACACTTCCTCCTGTGCAGACGTTGCAGCTGGACCAGATCTACACACACAAGCTAACATGGTTTAAAACCACTTAAATGGCCTATTTTCAGAACCTATGTGGCATAAGACTAATGTCATGATCTCAGCAATTGTGAAACCCTCTGAGGGACAGCAGGTTCTTGAGATCTTGTTTAGTGCCTTGTGAAATTCTTATTTCTAGCACCACAGCTATTCAAGTTTGAAGTACCACCTTCATGTTTTTGCGGGTCATAGAGACTTGCATTCAACAAAGTACAGGGGTCTCAGGATACATTTTCAAAGTGAAACTACTTTTAACATCACACACACCAGTGGTGGTCATGGCATGAGGTGCTGAAAAAACCGCAAGATGAAATGCAAAAAAGCACTTCGGACAAATTGGCAAACTTGAAAGCCATATGGATTGCTTTAGAATATCAGCAAATACTGATATATACTATTAATTTTATTAATTATCTTGCATATAACAAGTGTAATCCTGAGTCAGTGTGGCTTTTTGCTTATTTCATCACTTTTTCACACACACCTGGATTCATTTTAGAAATTGATTCTGCACCAGGGAGCAGTGTGTGAGATTCACGTATATTAGAGAGAGAGACTGAGAGGGGGGCTGGAGTGTGGAAGTGGGTCATCTGTAACAGAGCAAGTTTCGCACATGAGTCCAGCCTTCCTCTTCTCACCTCCAGATGTTTCTTCTCCGTCTTCCTGTTTCTGTCCCCTTGTCCTTGGTACTCTTAGTTTCCAATTGAAATGCAAACATTCGGTAACTCTATTAGCAACAATTAGAGGAATCGGTCACAGGGTGTGTTTTTTTTTTTTTTTTTTTTTGTACATTGTCAGTAGTGTTGCATTGCATTGTATAAAGCACTGCACACATAGATATCATTTTCAAATCAAGAACCTGATTGACTAGCTTGAAACCGGGAAATCTTTTGGCCTCATACAGGATTCCCAATTGTTTGTTTTCTTATTGACATGACTGGATTTTGGCCACGAAAATATGCAGAGTGGTAAATATTACCATACCAGAATATGTACACTCACCGGCCACTTTATTAGGTACACCTGTTCAGTTGCTTGGTAACACAAATTGCTAATCAGCCAATCACATGGCAGCAACTTAATGCATTTAGGCATCTCGATGTGGTGAAGACGACTTGCTGAAGTTCAAACCGAGCATCAGAATGGGGAAGAAAGGGGATTTAAGTGACTTTCAACGTGGAATGGTTGTTGGTGCCAGACGAGCTGGTCTGAGTATTTAAAAAAATGCTGGGATTTTCACGCACAACCATCTCTAGGGTTTACAGAGAATGGTCCGAAAAAGAGAAAATATCCAGTGAGCGACAGTTGTGTGGACGAAAATGCCTTTTGATGTCAGAGGTCAGAGAATAATGGACAGACTGGCTAGAGATGATAGAAAGGCAACAGTAACTGAAATAACCACTCATTACAACCAAGGTATGCAGAATACCATCTCTGAATGACAACACGTCAAACCCTGAAGCAGATGGGCTACAGCAGCAGAAGACCACACCGGGTGCCGCTCCTGTCAGCTAAGAACAGGAAACGGAGGCTACAATTCACACAGGCTCACCAAAATTGGACAACAGAAGATTAGAAAAACGTTGCCTGGTCTGATGAGTCTCGATTTCTGCTGCAACATTCCAGTTGTTGGGTCAGAATTTCGTGTAAAGAACATGAAAGCATGGATCCATCCTGCCTTGTCTCAACGGTTCAGGCTGGTGGTGGTGGTGGTGTAATGGTGTGGGGGATATTTTCTTGGCACACTTTGGGCCCCTTAGTACCAATTGAGCATTGTTTAAACTCCACAGCCTACCTGAGTATTGTTGCTGACCATGTCCATCCCTTTATGACTACAGTGTACCCATCTTCTGATCTCTACTTCCAGCAGGATAATGCACCCTGTCACAAAGCTCAAATCATCTCAGACTGGTTTTTTGAACATGACAATGACTTCACTTTACTCAAATGGCCTCCACAGTCACCAGATCTCAACCCAATAGAGCATCTTTGGGATGTGGCGGAACGGGAGATTCACATCATGGATGTGCAGCCAACAAATCTGCAGCAACTGTGTGATGCTATCATGTCAATATGAACCAAAATCTCTGAGGAATGTTTCCACCACCTTATTGAATCTATGCCACGAAGAATTAAGGCAATTCTGAAGGCAAAAGGGGGTCCAACCAGGTACTAGTAAGGTGTACCTAATAAAGTGTCCAGCGAGTGTATAAAGACAAATAAGGTGCAATTCTTGTTGACTTTAAATGTGTAATGTGTTATTTCCTATATTTTTTTATGTTCTTGTTTGGATGCATAAAAATATTTGACATAAAAACAGAACAAATAGTACATTACCTTAAAAAAGTATCTTGTGTCATACAGTGGAAACCATGGAAAAACATATTGTTGTATGAAAATAAAAACCATGATATTATTTTTGTACACTGCATTTTAGATTGCATATAGTAACCAAACAGTACCATGGTATATACAGTATTAAATAACATGGTACTGCCATCTTTTATCGCCATAAAACTGACTTTAACTGTATATGTCTGCAAGTGTAATACCGACCAGTGTAGGTCAACTTTAATGTCTGAGTTCTACGAAAAAGCAGATAATGGTAAATTATAAAAGAACAAACTGTAGCAGTGTTTGCTAGCATCCTGATAGCAAGTAATTATTCCAGTACGTATGAGGAAAACTGTTAATGTTATCTGCCTCATTGCACTTTCAAGTGTTTTTAAACCGTCCCTGCCGTACACAAGCTGAGATGAATTGAGAATCATCTATACCTCACTCACTCACTCACACTCACTCACTCACTCACTCACTCACTCACACACACACACACACACACACACACACACACACACACACACACACACACACACACACACACAAACAGGGTCTCTCCCCCTGCCCACTTCCTCTGCAGCCCATGGTGTTTCCGTTGGGGTGAGAGAGTGCCAGCTCCGTCCCCCCCCTGCTCCCCAGTGGGGTCCTGCCTCCTGGCATCTGTCAGGGCAGCTGTCTCTCTGCTCATACCGCGTCCGTCCTCCACGCAGCACTGCACGCTACAGACACACACACACACACACACACACACACACACACACAGGTTTACTCAGAGCAGTGATTATACCGCACACAATAATACACAGTTTACTTTAGGCAGACTTACACTTTTTTTCTCAAATAAACCTAGCCATGCTCAGAATCATGGGAGTGACATCTGCAAAACTGACATACAAATTAATTTACATAAATAGTACAATACGTGACAGTGCTGCAGAACCATGTGTCAGGAAAAACCAACATGAACACGACAGCTTTAGCCACTGATTTGGTTGGAAATAATGACTCGCAGGTGAAAACACACACAGTGGCAGCTGATTACAATCTTATAGCACACACACAAACACAAAGACAGCTAAGAATCACATCATGATAGGAAGCTTAAACCAAAAAACAGCTAAACAATCAGTGGAAACCTGGAAATTTCAGCTAAAGGAGCTGGTGTGAGTGTGGGTGTGTTTATGTGCATGTTTCTACCCAAGTCTGTGTGTGTGTGTGTCCAGGTGTGCATGCACCGCAGGAGGTAAAAAATGAGAGAATGTGAGGTTTGCAGGTGTTAGGGAACACTCCGTCAAGCCCAGTAAACACGCACACACATGTAAATGAGAACAAAAGATAGCACAATAACTAAACAAACAGCTTTACAGCACTTACAAAAGTTAGTTACTTCAAACACACAACTCAGTGACTTAAACTCATTTAATGAAGTTTCTTGGTCACTTTTGCGAGCACACACACCTCCTGTTAATAGGGAGGGGGCAGCCAGCATGGATGCGGCCCTGATTAATTGGCCGCGACACAGGGAAGTGGGTCTGGAAACTACCTGGCAATTTCTTGAAACCCCCCACCCCTCCTCTTCTCCCTCTCTCCCACTGTCCATATCTCTCTCTCTCTGGAGTGAAGAGAGTGGGCAGGTGGGCTGCTGGGAGGAGTGGCGGCAGCTCTGCGTTGATATTCCACTGGCGTCCAGCTTGCCCGTCGCCCTACATAGCAGGCGCTCCCTCTGGCAATGCCTGGCTTGGCTCTAGGCTCAGAGCTCTGCACACTGCGGCTCCGACAGACTTTACACACATGCACACACACAACACACACCCACGCCAGCTTAGAAATACACATGAAGAAATATGCTAACCTTCAGATGCGCTCATTCACACGCACACTACAAAGAAAAAGCAGGCCAGTGCTGACCAGAGCCATCCAAAGAGAGAGATATTTCATTGTGCTGTGAATACTGCAGTGGGTATAAGCTCCGGCTGGCACCTCTCTTCTTGCTGGCCAGTGTGCCTAGACAGATAGAGAAAAAGAGAGAGAGTACATCGCATCTATACTGCAAGCAAACAGCGTTAGATCGCTCCCATTATAATCAACAAAACCGCTGTGTGCTAGCAGGGTAGCTTCGTTGATTATAATGGGAGCGATCTAGTTTTGTTGCGTCACTTTCAACAGAGTCGAGGGAGAGAGAAACAGAAGAAGGGGAGAAGACATATTTTCGCTCTTTCTGAGGACTGTAACGTGTGTATTACCCTATGGAACAGGACAGAGACTGCCTTAATGAAAGCACAGGAAGAGGGCAGCAGCTGGTGGCATGTGTTTGAGCCGTGAGGATAAGACCCTTGCGCTGGGCTCGCCATGGTCTTTCTACAGAACCACTCGCACACACACAGGCACACACCCAGAGAGACTGAGCTTCTTTGTCCGATTTGCTGCCGCCCATGCTGGAAGAGGGCCCGGGCTGCAGGGCCCTGCCTGCCTGCCCAGGAGCCAACAGCACTGCCTCAGCCACAACTACAGCCGAGCACAAATCCAGCCCAGATCAGACGTTGCTCTCTTCCCCACAGCTCCAACACCACCACAGCTTGAAACATTGACAACAACAACCACCACAAAAACAAGGGGAGAACAATATCAGTAAAGGGTATGAATGGAAGATGAGAAATTGACAGATTGAGTTGTTTAGCTGCACATATGTGTAATGGTGTAGGTGTAATTCCTTTTATTCGGTGAGGTAAAATCTCAGCTTGCATGAACAGAAATATCTCAAACTGACAAAATCTCTATTAAGACAGAAGTGGAAATTAGTTCACAATGATGTTACAGACAGATGTGGGGCAGTTTGTTTCCTTTTTGCCCACAGCTAGAGAGATATCTTTCAAGTTGAAAGTTTTCAGCCATCTTGGTCTCTCAATATAACACCATAATATGTCTGAGAACCCAGAGAGGTTGTGACATGTCACAGCATGTGTCTGTGGCATGCTCATATCTGTCTGTATCTGCACACGTATGTTCCACATGTTTCCTGAAGCCATGAGCGGTGTGCAGATAACGGTGAGATGAAGGAGAGAAGGGTGAGGAAGAGAGGGAAGATTTGGGGGATGAGGGCTGGAGTAGGTCTTAGGGGCACCAGGGAGGTGTAGAACCAATTACTGCCCCCCCCACCCCCCACACTGAGTCTTTTGTGTATGTGTGTCCCTACTGATAAATGAAGCTCCAAGGTTCAGCCGGGCTTATGCTCAACAGCAATATACCAGCATGCATTGCAGCTTCTGCTGAAGAACTGGTGTTGCGTTATAAGCCAAGTTCACATGACCCATATGTGTGCACACATTTGCATGCATGTGTACTCTTGGTGTTGTTACAATGGGATTCAGATGCATTCTTGAGCAATGACATCACAGGTTTTGTTCAACACTCATGAAGGATGTGAGAACTTGATAACATCAAATGTAACCTCAACTAAAAGGCACATGGGCAGTAAGTTGCATTTGGACTTTAAAACAAACTTCTGGCAACTTCAATGTTGCGCATCGGATCCAGTCATGACAAACTTGGTAATAGCTGTTGTGCCACACCGTGAGGAACTCTTCAGTGGTAAGCTGTGATAATGAACGATTTGTCTATGCATAAAGATGTCTCACTGTGCACTTCATTTCGACTGAAGTTTACTGCAGTGTATTATAATGAGTCATGGCATATTGTCACCCTTTTAGCCTGTTCAGTTTTAACCAGTCACCAGTGTGACACACTTTTCCTCATTGTGATGCCCATTGACGCATAAAGTCTTTTGTACTCACAACTCCTCTCCAGCTCACAACTCTTGCTGGCCAGTGGCATCTCTTAGCAACGCCAGCCCTAGTCCCACTGGTGACGCCAGCCCCCTGAGAGCCCCAAGTCTCCCTCAAAGTCAGAACCACCATCTCCTGGCAACAGTGCAAGCCTTCTACATCTAAAACCTCCGGTCTCCTGGCAACCGTGTTCATAGTGGTGGTCACAAACGGTGGAGCTTGTGTTGTGCTACAAGCTGTGTGGCCACAGGTACTGATGGCGCCCCCTTGAGATTGGTAGTGGCATCACAGGTGTGGAGGATAGAGGAATGTCCACGCTGTAGAAGAGTTGCAGACTGAGATTGTTCCAACCAAAAGAGTGGAGCCCAATTGTACAATCATACTCCACCTCCTACCCAGCCAGGCGTCATCCTCCACCAACCCCACAGAAGTCTGTCTCCTAGCAACGCTGACTGCGTGCTCTCCGGGAGGGATCCGGAAGTCCACATGCTCAAGCAGTGCCGTTCTTGGAGAGCATGTCAAAGCACCCCCTCCAAATCTCTTTTCTCTCTCTCTCTCTTTCCCTCTCTTTGGTCTACTCCAACTGGCTCCCACGCTCGGATTTGGAACGGCTCCTGCACGCAGAGCCTGGGATGAAAATAACAAGGCCACAAAAATCTTTCACTTTACTCTTTATGCCACCTTTCATTTATCTGTTATGAGTAATGGGCTAACGACCTCCGATAGCTTAGGACTTCAGGAGTGCAAAACAATGTAAATCTCTACTTTCTAATATTTCCATATTGTCTTGGTATTGAGAACTGTTTGACCACAAATTGCTTCAAGGACTTGCCTCTCCTACCTCTTCTGAACCTTTTTCACCTGTGATACTATTGCCACAAGTCCATTTAAAATCACTTCAATTGCTGTCAGGTGTCTCAACACTGAGAGGGTTAGGTGTTTTGCTTACTTGGAACAAATTTTTATGGTAAATATTTATGGCTTTGCTTTTGCCAACAGCCTTAAAGTTGGATTGGGTATCGGTTAGTACCAGTGAGAACTAGCAAAAAAAATAAAAAAAATAAAAATAAATTCAAATCGAGCACTACAGGCTTGCTCTCCAGAGCCTAGACCAGCTCATTAAGGTTGGCATCACACTTCTCTCTATTTCCGTGAGTCTGATGAAGCCCCCCATCTTCCCCACCCACTCTCAGTCCTCAGAATTCCCACTGCAGCTCTCCAGACTCTCCTCAGGACTCCGGGGAGTTCTGCTTTCCAACTACTCAGTGGTGTCAGTTGGTGAGCAGCTCCAGCCCACCTTCTGCACATCAGAGAACCTCTGTGAAATTCTAATCCCTAGAGCACGGTGAAACACAGGCCCGGCTTGCCTGACCTCTTTGGTTGCCATGGATACAGTGCACTATAAATAAAACAGAGGTTTTTTTAAAGCAGTTTGGAAGGGCTGTGTGGACTGGTGGGGTTCACTGTACAACCAATACCCCCCCACCCCACAACCCTACCCTGTTTACAACCTCTACTGTTAAAATTCAAAACAACTATCAGTTGGGGTTTTTGGTTTTTCTTGCTTATATGAGTCCAAACCTGAGAAAAGTGAAATTGAAAGAGGGAGAGAAAGACAGGGAGGGTGAACAAAATGCAAGCTCTTGAACTGGCCCTCACGCATTGAGAAAGCCAAGTTGTTTGTGGGTACCATTTTTGGGAGCATTTAAATCTGTCGAGTGTAAACAGACGGAGCTGTCCTAATGGAGGCCCGTTAAAAAAAGGAGGCCCATTTTCTTCAAAGTGGCGGCACAGAGGCGTTGAGAGACGAGGGAGGCTGCATGTTTGTGCACTGAATCAGGGCTGCAGATTTTTGTCTGGCAAGGCGAATCTCGGGAGGCTAGGAAATAATTTGGTCACGGCTGTGGGAGGTTGCTGGGGGTGGGGGGGCGGATGACTGTGAGAGGGGTTTGGGGGGGGTAGGGTTTTGACCGTTTTGCTGTGGTGAGAACATGCTTGACACTTTATTCCTTTCCAGTTAATGCGGTGTGGACTGTGGGAGTTTAACCCTCTGTTTGCCTGGGCCTGGAGTTGGCCAGAGTCTCGGGAAATGACCAAAGAGCTCCACTGCTGCATATGTACATTGAGAACTAGTCTGATCACAAGCAACCAGCAGGACAACCTGTGGAGTTTCATAAATATTATATGTGATGAAAGTTGTTCAACACAGAACATAGCTGCATGAAAAGTAGGATAAGGATAAAAACTGGATAAAAGGATGAAAACTGAGTACAAATGAGTGCATATCAAAAATGACCACCATACTAAATACTATGTTGACATGTATCTCGATATCCTTAACAGATCTCTTCTTGTCTTCTTCTTTTGGGATGTTCTTATCTGCTCCGAGGCACAAATTTTACATCCAGTGACCATGTTCAAGCAGCATGTCAATAGACAAACATCCCTGTTACTTCCTGCGTGCAGCCTCTCATGTGACAGAGGCGAGACTGAGCCTGTGGCAAAAACAAAGTCTCGCTCCACTTTCCAAACAAACTAACCCTGCCTCTGCTGCAGGTGGACACACTGGCTCACGTACTGGCCATCAACCCAGATTTTCTGTGGGTGTGTGTTTTTTATTTGTGTGTGTGTGTGTAGCGAGAGAGCAGGGAGTTAATGCGGCAGGCCTGTGGCGGTCCTCCTGCCCTCAGCCAGATTAATCATGCAGCAGACCCCGTTCCCTCTGCCTGGGGGCCGAACCGTGCCCGCATGCTCTCACTATCACATGGCCCAGGCCCCCTCTCTTCTCCTCAACACAGCATACAGCTCCTCTGGGGTAGTAGGGGGATGGGGGGGTGGAACGCCCCAGAACGCCATGCTTTGCTTCCTTTTTTCCCTTTTTCCTTCTGTGGGCATCAGGAGATAGATGCAGGGAGAGAAAAACAGAAGCATTGGTCTCATCTTCACTCCACTGCAGCGGCAACAACGGCCCCTTTTTATTGCTCATCGGAGGGCCCTGTCGGCAGTGGCCAGGCTTTGCGCTTTGCAGGGGATGGGGTGTGGTGGGAGGGGGTTTGGTTCTGTTTGCCAGGGGCCTCCTGCACTTGCCTGGAAACAACCTACCGACATCTCTGTGCATTGAAGAACAGCCGTTGCATCCACAGTTGCAGGACTGGGCACCAGCTTCCTTTTGCCCACATCTTTTGATTGGTTAGTGAGCCAGTGCGTGATCACACAGGGCCTATGATGCATTTAAAGATCTAGATGATGGCACACACTAAGAAAGAAGAAATCTTTTGCAATAATTATAACAATCATAATATTTCAAGAGTTTTGTTTTGCATGGCCATGATGTGGAGAAACAGCAAAGTGCTTAAAACAAAAACTTTAAGACCAGAGGTAGAGGCACTTGACATCCAGGAGACTAAATTTTATCTCATTTAATTCCCTAACTTCTTTCTATAACTCTGTTTTATTGTGATCAGCAAGCAGGGGGCATCCAAGAGAAGAGCTCACTCTATAGCCAGACAACCAAAGGCAGCTAAAAGGCTTTTGATGTGTACAATATTTACAATCTATACAACCTTTAAGCTCTTTCACACCATTCACAGTAATTTATTGCACAAAAACCATTATATATTCTGAATAGATGTGCGATGAAGATGATATGAAATGTTCTTGGCAACATGACTTGACCACAGATGACTCCAGTAAATGCTTGTCACAAGCACATGTTGAACATAAACACAGCCTGAAGCCTGTCAAGCATCTGAGGATAAAATTGTAACCAGAAGCTGAAGGAGGTTTGATCATTTTATTACAGAGGAAATATCCCACACTTATCCTGAATGTGTGGACAGGACATTTAAGCCTTACACAGAGTTATTATATAAACTCTTCCAGATCACAACACGTAAAAAATAGAATTAAGTGCAAGTAAATGTGACCGTGAGAAAACAAAATACATGAAAGTGGCTGCTGCTCTACTGAGCTGATTACCAAAAATTGAACATTTCAATATAACAAGACCATGAACCTCAAAAAGTAAAGGTATGGCTATAAGAAAACCAGCAACATAAATACTCATAGAGGCACAGCTGGTCATTCTGTGTAGTGTCAGTTCCAAATGTAACTTTGTCAGTGATTTTTTTCTCATATTTTTTGTGAATTGAGTAAATACCGTACTTTCTGTACATCTTAATTGCTATAAAGAAATTGTAATTTACAGTAAATATGGGAATTATAATGGCCACCCTGCCCTCTAGATATTGCAAAAAAACAAAAACAACAACAACAACAAAAAACAACCAAAAACAATTTGATCACTTATACTTTCATAACAGCTCCAGCCTTCATGATGTAAGCAAGCAAAATGTATAAAACAGACTCTGGTTTTGTTTGGAGTTTACTCAATCTTATACTGGTGATTAAGATTTCATGTGACCCTTTAAAACAGAAACGCATTTGTAAACATGCATCTAAGTTCAGTTTAATGATACAGCCAGGTCAACAGTACTGCCGAAAGGTTTCATTCCTGCTGAAAAGTTTTACAAACCACTCATCCCATGTAAAAAATCAAAATAAAGAAAAACATATTGCAAAAAAGCATTACTTAACATCACTTTGGTAACTAAACATTCAAGTTCCTGAGAGAGGCTAAGCACCCACACCTTTCAAATGTAGCCACTGAAGAAGACCCCTGGTCAGGAGTCCTGACTGCAGCACAGGGGCTGGTCCCTTGTTGATTACCTGAGAGAGGGTGAGGGGCGGAGCCTCAAGTGGGTAGGCTTTTCCGGGATTGGAGGTTTGTTGCCAGGGGGCAGCGTTTGGGAGGGTGGTGACTCACTGGACACACTGAAGGTTTTCATGAGCTGAGCAACCCGTCCCCGTCCCAAACAGCTCTCCTCAACTACCTCAGACCCCACATCCACAGAAAATGCCCGTTTAGAGGCAGCAACCACTCGGAAATCACCTGCAAATGGAGAGAGAGAACGATGAGACATGGACTTATGACTTTCAAGGTCTGTTTTTATAGGTGACAACCTCAAAACATTCTCACACTTGTCCTCTCCCACACCACACTTCTCTTCTGCCCTTTTCCCCTCACTCAATTTTTCACTTTTTCTCTTCCTAAGTTCTTCTTTCCTTTTTTTCCCCCGCCCCTTTTCAGTGTCTCTGGCTCTTTTTTCCAGGGCTGCAGACTGCCAGACCGGAGGTCGTTGGCGCAGGAAGTAGAGCAGGGACGCAGCTGGGTGTAGTTGGTGTATGTGTGTGTGTTTGTGTACACTGTTATGGGTGCATAAGAGTGTGTATGTGTGCGGTTATACTGTGTGCGTGTGTAATTGAGAGATGGAGGGATGGAAGATGAGGAGAGGAGGGCCGCAGGGATGGCGGCGGAGAGCAGACAGACGCTGCTCAGACACCAGAAGGCTTGAGGAGCTGCTTATTTTTAGCCACGTCCCCAGGGGACACAGATGTGTGAGTGCGTTCGCTCTCTTTCGCTTGCTCTCGCAAACACATATACCCCTTCTCCTTTACACACACAAACTATGACACACATTTTACCCCCTCGCAAACTCTTTCTCCTCAAAACACACCCTCACGCACCCTGGTCAAAGACACAAACCCACATGTGGCTGTGTCAGTGGAAATGTCCCAGTATCGAATCACAAAACATCAGCTTTAAAGCAGACACTAACAGAATTAGTCTCACTTTAAGTGTTTTTTCTCTCTCTCTCTATTTAACCTATTACTTGGGTAAATCTCATGAAAACAACAAGCATTTGACAAAAAGAAATAACAAAAACTAAATCTTAATGGTCCTGAAAACAGTCTAATCAATCAAAAATATGATTGATTTATAATTGTTTATATATGAAATATTTTTATATTATACTACATTACTTTTTGAAAATGGTTTCCAGGATTTTGCATTATTATTATTATTATTATTATTATTATTATTATTATTATGTAATTTTCTTTATTTGTTTTATTAATATTTTTATAACATTTTTTATTAATTTCAAAACTTATGACATTATAATTTTGTTAAAATTATGTATTTTCGAAAATTAATATGTATATTCAAAGTATATACAATAATAATAATAATAATTTTAATAATAATAACAACAACAACAACAACAACAATATATGCAAACAAAATCTTAATGGTCCAGAAAATTAAAAAAAAAAAAATCACATATAAAAATAATATTAATAATAAATATGACCTAAATAATAATGCAAATATAATGTAGAAATAATTCCTATGTTTTAAATTATATTTTTTCAGTTTTAAAAATATTATATATTATTGTAAATTATAAAACAAAAACCTCAAAAGAAAAATAATTTCTTCTTTGTTTTGGGTTTTTTGTTTGAGGGGGGGTTAGGACCCAGATGTGTTTGATGCATTTCATGACATTCACTTATTTAAGTTACTTGCTTCTCAAGTCCTGCCCTATCTTCTTCTTTCTGCCCTCTCCCCCTCCCTCTCCCTCTCCCCCCTCCCTCCCTGTGGCCCCTGACCTGTGGTTCCTGTGTTAATGTCCTCTCGCCGCACTGCGTGGGCCTGCCACTGATTGTCTCACTGTGTTGTGTGGTCGCCACGGAAACCCTGGAAAGGCTCCAGCAACTGAGGCGGACACACATGTGTGCGCGGCGCTCTTACGCATACACATTCACAGAGTCACACTCGTGATCTAAAGCTGTTTGTTCCACCGCATTTTCCACACCCCACTAGTAGTCCATTCCGTGTCCTACAAACACATGTATGTGTGTTTGCGTGCCTGTCCGTGACTCTGTTCACACACACACACGCTGTTAGCTGACACTAGAGTAACGACTACGCCTCTCTCCCTCGTCGTTCACCGCCGTTTGCTGTTTTCCATCCTCCCATAACCTCCCTGAACCTTAGACGCTTTCACAGAACTGTCACATCAAAAAAAAAAGGCTGAAACCAAACTCTGTCCAGGCCGGGCCAAAACTGCCCCCGCCAGCCTTACCGTGCAATCACTTGTGACAAAGCTTGTAAGCACCTGATCGCAATGAACTGAACGGCAAAACCACTGTCTGTTTGCCCTGTCAGTAACTGCAGTGCGTGTCTGTGAAAGCGAGAATGCATTCGACGGGATGTTTCCAATTTCACAGTCACCATATGCAGACAGAACAGATGAGCCGCACTGACAGCTTGTGCCGCTAAAAAGCACGCTATCTCTTTAAATGCCCCCACCTCTTAGAAGTGGGGCAGAGGGCAGAATTCCGGAGCGGCACGTCTGTGCGCTGAGCCAGGCCGCGGGGGGGTCACGGCTGCCAGGGGGAGCTGGGGAGGGGGGTTGAGCGGAGCAGAGCGGAGGCTGGGGGCCCTGTCACTTATCAGCTCCGGCCGAGCGTCGCCCAGGGCCAGAGTCGGGAAGTAGCACTGGAATGTCTGTCCTTCCCTCTGAAGGTGAAGAGAAGGGACGCACACACACACACACACACGTGCGTGCAGAGACGAAGCAAGCAGCTGTGGAAAACTGTTGCTTTCACGCACATGCCAGGATGAACATACATCGTACACATTCCTGTGACTTACATGCTCTTGATCGCACTACAAAGTTAACCGCTCACACAAATGAAACACTCCCATGTAGTCATCCAAGTGCAATTTCAAGAGATTTATATGTTTACAAGCAACAAATTAGAAAAATATGTAGTCTGGATGACCATAAATTATATTCTAGATCAAAAAGTGCTCGTTTAACCTTACCTGGCTTAGGTAACGTTAGGGCTTTGAGGGAGTTTATAGGGTGCATTTCTTTTATATGTCCAGCAGGGGGATTCAACTGAAACTGCAGAAGTGTAATTCATAATAATACACACTGGATGGCGTAATTTGAGCTTTTTGAGTGAGTCATAACATCTGTTGAGCTGATTCACACCACCAGGATAGTGTTTAGAACAAATGTTCATTAAAAACCACCCAGGAGATGATCAAGAAATCTTTTCTTAGAGGAACCAGAAGAGATTTCAAACAAATGAGAAGCCAAGGAAATCAGCCATAATATTTCAGTGACATTTGTTTCTGCATTTCTGCCTCTTTATTCCGACTGTTACAAAAATAACTGCAAGATCTCAAAACCTCCAGTAATGTGTCTTTTTTAGAGAATCTTTCTTTTATTCTGTTTTTTTTTTTTTTTTGCAAATGGGTGATCTCGTGAAGGCTGACAAGAAACATGCAATTCATATTTAACCCAAAAATAAGAAATGAAAAATTAAGAAATAATATTTTGAACAAGAAAATGTGACCTAGTATGAAAATAAATCTTTACAATCAGGGACAATTAATTCCCTTCAGTTCTCATTACTGTAATGCATCATCCTGACATTTCACTTATACTGTTATTATTTTTCATGCTGATTCTCATTTCCTGTACTGTAAGGAAATGAAGACTGCATTACAGTAAAACAAGTTATACTATGAATTTAAAACATAATTAAAGGCTATATTGCAGAATAATGCACTACAGTTCATAAGAAATAAAAAACGTACATCATATTTGAATAAAAAAATGAGGTCTAATATAAAAAATAAAACTTTACAAGAATTAATTCTTTCTAATTCGGATTACTGTAATGCATCCAGACATTTCTTATATTGTTCTTATTATTTTCAATGAAGTTTCTAATTTTTTGTAAGGAAATGGAGACTGCAATACAGTTAAACAATACTGTTTATTTATTTATTTATTTTTCATTATAAATAATAATTAAATAAGTATAATTAAAGGCTATACAGCACATAAATATTCTGCAACTTATAATATATAATTTCTGAATTTAATGAAAATATAAAACTTGCTTTGCATTATGGTAAAGACAAAAATGTAATGGACTACATTAACTTTTTATCTTCTTATAGCAAAATATAATTTATTCATTATTATTATTATTTTATTTTGGGGTGAAATATAACCTTGACATTTTCTTAAGAGGTTCTGTTGGGAATCACTGAAATGCAATGACAGATTTTTGCCACTTTTAATCCTCTCTAACTATATCAAAACAAACTGAATTAAATGAAATGTCTAACTGTAAAAGTCATGGAAATCAGCGTTACAATGAATGTCATATAGAAGTGTTCATGCTCAGATTAGCAAAAGAAATGCCAGCATAAATTTCCCTGACTAAGGAATATACATTCTTAGTCTGAAAACAACAAAAATAAAAAACAAACAAAAAAGCCCCCATAAAAAAGCCCCCCAATTCACACAGACGTGTGTGAGTATATTATATTATATTATATATATATATATATATATATATATATATATATATACATACACACACACACACACACATACATACACACACAAGGAGAGTGGAAAGCTACATAAATACCAGACTCTCACCTCTGTTGATCTGTGGTTTGGGGGTGTCTTGGGGATGGAGTCTGGAGGTGTCAGGTAGCTGATTGGGCATTCTGTCCTCCATGTCCATGTAGCCAGGTCTGCTGAGAGCCGAGGGTGTCAGGAGGCAAGATCTCGAGTGGGCCTGATAGCAAATTGAGGACAAGAGTGCTGAGTCATCCTCCGAGTGTCCTGACTCAGCCTTTTCTTTGGACTCCTGAGGCTGATGGGATACCTGCCATACAAATAAATAAACCATTTATAAAAGAAGTACAAGTTGGACTGAGTATCCAGCTACGGGCTTAAACTGAGCACTGTAACTGTCCTAAAACATCCGATGGGGAAAGGGAGAAAAAACCCACAGATGAAATCTTGTTTAATGTCTTAATTATTTCTCATAGACTATGCAAGATTAAATATAGAGCAAATGGGAACTTCAGCTAAAATCTCTCGTTTCTCAGATTTGTCTCCTGAGAAACAGACCACAGCTATTTCACGTCTCCTCTAATGTTTAAGAAGATCTCAGCAATGTCACAAACACTGAGCAGAGATTTAACTATCAACTTAAATATCAAATTCTTCCCAGATCAAATTACCAGGTCACATCAAGTCAACAAGCATCTCGTCTGTCTCATATTTGTCCTAAGGAATTTTAGGAGGAATATCTAAGATAATCCAGTGAGATTTTCAGATCTCCTAGGCCATGAAAGATGAAGCTCTGAACAATAACATTTTCCCCTGTAAACTTACATTTAAGACAACACCAAACAATTGTTATTTAGTAAAACTCAAATATTGTGTTAGTGCCTTCAAATAATGTCAAGATGGCTCCAGGTGGTTTATTTGTTATACAAAATGAACTAAAAATAATAAAACAGCCTAAAATTAACTAAAGTAGCCAAAAAACAACCTAAAATAAAACAGCCTAAAATACAAAATAAAATAGTCTAAGAAAAAATAAAATATAGTAACCCAAATAAAAAATAGCCTAAAATAAAATATAGTAGCCTAAAAATGACCTAAAATAAAATAGAGTAGCCTAAAGTAATCTAAAATAAATAGTAGCCTTACTAACAACTTATTTAAAAATAAATAAATAAATAAAACCGATATAGCCAAACACCACAACATAAAATAGTCTAAAATGAAATCTACAACAAATTGCCTTAAATAGCTGAAAAAAAAAAAAAAATTCAAATAAAAAACCTCGGGAGCTGCCAAAGATCGCAGATATTGCATGCCTGAACAGTAAGAAGCACAGACCATGTTTAGTGTTTACACACACACAGGATGGAAGAGAAATGTGTGATGTGCAAGGACTTGCCCTGCCCAGGGGCTTGTGGATATTGAGGCATTAAACTGTGGTGGAAGAGAGAGAAATGGAAAAAATAGGGAGAGGTCCCTGCCCAAAAACCCATGGGAGAGTCCCACAATCCCATCCATCTGTGACTGACAGGCACGCCGTCTCGCACGCTTTAATTCCCCGATCAACTTCATCAACCATCTGCTTTTGAAGAACTCAGGGACCGAAATCAGCCCTTGGGCTCTCTCAGGTCCTCCTGCAGAGCACACACAGCATGCCTGCCCTCGTGCTCTCTGACACACAGACCACACACTGAGAGCAATGCACCAAACTCTCCTTCAGCATTTAAAATGAATTACATATGTAATACGTTATATACATCTCAATCAGTTAGGCTAACATATATACATTTTAAGTCTTACTCTTCTGGGTGCGGGAATGATACGAAAAATGGAAGTGACACTAATTATCAGGTTGCACATGAATATTAACTGCATGACATGTTCTAATTTGCTGAAAAGCAGAAAAACTTGGGAAGAACTAGTTTTAGATTCAGATTTACACTCTGTTTAAAGCGTGTCATGTTTAAAGTGTATGTTCAGCTGTTGTGGGGTCAAGAGTCTGAAACAGGTGTGGTCAGAGTGGCGGAGAGCGACAGCTGAGGGTAAAAGGATCTCAAGATGAGAGCACAAGGACAGCTGCTCTGACCTCCAGTCCCCCTCATCCGGAGCAGAGTGCCAGAAGAGGCCACCGACATTCAGGGGAGGACATTCCTCTGCACCGACACCATGTTTACACTGCAAGCGGATGACGCGACAAAATTAGAATGTGCTGGTGTCAGTGTAGATGAGACTGAGTCGTATATATATGCTGACCCATTTTTATTTACAATATATATTTTAACATCACAAATTACATTATTATTAATAGAAAATATAATAAATATATAAAAGCCATAATTAATTAAATTAGTATATTTTTAATTTCTTAATATTACTGCATGAGTGCAGAATAAATATTTTTTACTCATTTAAGACAAACTTTTAACTGTTTCAAATTAAAATAGTATTAGTATTTCCAGAAAAAAAAGGCAGACAGACTAAAAGAATGGACACAGAGAATTCATCATATGCTGATCTGCTCTGTGTTAAATGGCAGTAGTATCAATGAACAGAGGCTGTTAGATGGCGGGACTTTCCAGGGGCCTCTGGCGTAAATGAGATCTCTCTGGTCATATAGCATATCACATCAGTCCAACAGGCCAGTGATTATGAAAAATTACTTGGAATAGTGAAGAGTTTCATTATCCTGTACCAAAAACTTTCATACCTGCTTCAATCCAAGAGGAAAAATAGGTTTATGGTAACGTAAAAAAAACATGAACACACAAGTTTTGTGTGTTATAATGTAATAAATATATGTATTATATTATGTGAAACTGAAAAGAAACATCTTAGTGCAACAGAGCTATTTATTTGTACAAAATATTGGAAAGTGATGAAAAAATATTTTTACATTTATAAATATATAAATTTACAATAATTATAATTTATTGTAAGATGACAAAAAAGTTAATGTATATACACATATACACACACACACACACACACACATTATGTATATATAGAATTCAGATGCAAACATCTAAGTCAGTCTAAGATTTTTTCTTTTAAATTAGCATTTTTATCACGCTCCTATGTTTAGGTTCAGTAATTACACTTTAATGGCAATGAAAAGGTTATTAGTCAGTTATTGAAATGCCTTATTTTCAAAAATGTCCAATGCTATTTCACCTTATATATATATAAAATGAAGAAAGGTATATATGTGAAAACTCTAACTCTACTAAACTATACATGCTCTAAGAAACAAAACACGATACTTACATTTTCTGAAGGTGCTGATGGCTTTTCTTCATGTACAGGAATCTGTGGGATATAAAGAGAATGCATTTATAAGATACATAAAATGGATATATTTAAAGTATCATCAATTTTTGAAAATCATATCTGCCGCAATACCAAAACACACCTGTGGAGGCGCCAGAGTCCTTAACTCTTTGTCACTGTTGTCCTGTGAAAACAAACAGACTTCAGTCTGAGCAAAACTCTTCCACACTTCTATACATCATTTAATCACTACCATAAAAGCTGATGCAATAATCACATTATCATATATAATAATCAACAACTTTATGATCAGTTAAAAATCTAAAGGTGTTCAGATGTTTTTTGTGACTCTTGTGTGGCTCTCCACTAATTGGCAACTATGAGCCACATGTGCCACTGTAAAGGGACAGATGCTTGTGTTTAGCAAGTAGAGGATCATAGTGTGGTGATACTGGCCAGCACATCTCCTTCCAGGAGTGTGTTCACTGCGCAAGGTGTTGCCATGGAAACCCTACAGTGAACCCCCCCCACCCCACCCACCTTAATATAATAGGAAAGAGAAGGTGGTGAGATCTCCACATATAAGGTGAAAACCTTGCATAGACAGTTTTAAAACACACTTTGTGTCCGAGATCCTGACTGAAATACAAATTTACATAATTCAATAACACATTCAACTAAAGATGACATCACTGCACTTTCACAATGCATCCAAACCCACAAGAAATTCTGTTGATCACATCCACCTATTTCTACTGTATTGTGAGGGGTGGCCCTGCCCACTCTGAAATCTCACTGGTTTGAAATCCTGCTTTTCATAACGGTGCATTAGATATCAAGTCAAATATGTTTTCAGCACCTCACACTGCTTCAAATTGCTTTTCACATGGTTGGAAAGTTGTCGCATCATTCCTGTTAAGGACACGGTGTTACTGCATAATTTAGTCTGTCTGTCACTTCAAAACCACATGGACACCAACTGGCCACACACAGACAGACAGACAGACATATTGGTTGCATGAGTAGAGAGATGGAGCCATAAAGAGCTGCGCAATGAAAGAGTTGTTGTGCCTGAGAAATGGAGAAGAGGGTGCGTGTAGTGGTTTTTTTTTTTTTTTTGATAGGATAAGAAGAAATAATGGAGGAGAAGGGAATGAAAAAAGGAGGAAAGGAGGGCACAAAAAGAGGAAGAGATGGAGGTTGTGATTTATTTGGCTGTTGAACGATGACTCTCCCTGTGGAGAAAGTTCTTCTCTCTGCCCCTCGGCTGTGTCCGAGATTAATGGCAGCAACAGGAAGGTCACCTACACACACTCGCACACACAGCTGCATGAATACACAGCAGCACCAATTTAAGAGTTGAGCGAATGTGGAAGTAAACAAACACATGCACGTGAGCAACACACACCTTTAAGTTCAGCTGAACTCCTGAGTGTGCTTTGGGAGGAAGGTTTTCTCTGCCTGACCGTACAGGTTCCGTTGTTGTTTGGTTTATCAAGTTGCTCTTCAAAGTGCTGGGCTGGTTGCTGAAATACATGAAAAGACACGTGAACACACAACAAACACATCTACGCCCTTCACGGTCAAACACGTTTTCATCATGACAGAATTTCATTCAGATATTCATTTACAGATGAGCTCATAAGCTTACTAGCCCTTTTTCTCATTTGTTTATACACAGCTCGCAGAGGAGAAATAAAATATTAAAACATAAAAATGGTTAAACTACATTTATTCACACATTAAAAAAGTTTGGGGTCAGTTAAAAAAAAAAAATTCAGGAGGGATGCATGAAATTGATCAAAAGTGACAAATTAACACTGTTCTTCTCAAATTTCTATTCAAAGTATCTGTGTATGAACACAGTTTCCATAAGTAAGTAAATAAAATGATATGCAATGATATTTCTGAAGGATCATGTGACAATGAAGACTGAAAATTCAGGTTTGCTGTGACAGGAATGAATTACATTCTAAAATATATTAAAATAGATGAGTTTTATCCGTTTTACTGATTACTGTTACTGTACCTTTTATAAATAAATGTAGCCTTGGTGAGCATAAAAAGACATAAAATACCTTATTGACCCCCAATTTCTGAACAGTAGTATAAATAATATTTATACATCAATATAACCCCATTTAAAAATCAAAATGCAATTTAAATGCACAATTTTAATGATATTTTTCAGATACTATCAACCAAACAAACTGGGGACTAAAACTTGTATTATGGGTGGTTTATAGCATTAAATATAATTTGTTTTTATTCAGGTGTAGCAGAACATCTTTATATCCTGATGCCTTTGTGTTTAAAGTTTTGTCCATACTGTGAATTGTTGAGGACGCTGGCAGTTTTTCTCTCTCCAAACCCTGTATACATGATCTTTGATGATTTGAGCTCATCCATCTCTCCAATGACAATGACCTGCACGTCTCCATCTCGTCCCAGCAGCCAACTAACACTCTTGCTATTAGCTACAAAGGGAGAGAGAAAAAAAACACACAGAGTCTTAGTGGTTTGTACCATTAAGCCTAGTTGAAACACAACAAGCCTAGTTTAAACATTTACATATTTAAACAGATTATACTTCACAATTATTTATGCAGTGTTTCCTGTTCTTATGAATGTACTCAACCATAACATGATTCAATGTTAAAAGGAAAAAATATTGAAAAACAGTTTAAGGCTGCATATTGGATCAATAAAGCTAAACATTATTTTATCACTACATATTACTTTATGAGAAGCTTATTAATTACTTGTCAAGTCTAAAGAACAAATAGTGCAACCAAATTAAACAAAGAGAAAGACAACATGAGATACAATTGTTTTAATGTGAAAAGTGGCTTGAACAGTACTGTATAAGAGAGAGAGAAAAAAACGTTTGATGGCAAATAAGGAAAACCTTCCCATGATAAACTGGTTCTTCTTGCATGCCTTGTGGCATAATAACAAGATTCCAGTTGAACAGCCTGACTGACACACTCGTGATCCCAGTCAAGAGAAAACACTCGTGTCAAACCAAACAGGCTAAAGCGACTGTGTGTAATGATGTGGAAATGAGCAGAAATCAAAGTAGAAAGAGAAACCAATCGTTTTTGTTTTACCAATGCTGATAATCTACCATAATTTATGATTCATGTTTTTGCTTGTTTTATAAGTAGTAGCAGTCAGTGTTGTACTTGAGTCCAGAAAAGACCAGATTCAGGTCCATCTTAAGTCCAAATCCATATTTTCAGGAGCATTGGGATTCAGCCAGGACTCGCTTTAGCTCATTTGAATCACAGAAAATATGGTCTTGGACTCCGACTTCTTTCTTTCCTCCATATTAGGCATTAAAGAGGTGATGACAACAAAACAGCATCTTATAATAGAGATCAAGTCTATGCAGCAGTTTAAGGCTAAAACCTTTTTTCTTTTTAAAACCTTAAACCTAGATGTGCAACTAGTCCTGGTCTCTCCTTCATTATACAGTACACTATTGTTCAGTTTGGGTTCGGTAAGACTTGTCAAATGTTTTTGAAATATGTTTCTTATTCTCACCAAAGCGACATTTATTTAATCAGAAATACAGTAAAAACTGTAGTATTGTGAAATATTATTATACGATTTCTGTTTCAATATTTTTTTAAATCCAAAAGTCTTCAGTATCACATGATTCTTCAGAAACATACGTTTTTACTGTCACTTTTGTTTAAATAAATGCAATTATGCAGTGCAATATGTAAGACATGTTACAAAACCAATAGCAAAAAGCAAAACAACAAACATCCACATCATCTTTTCACAACTGTTGATAATTGATTCTACAATCTCAACGTTCTTCCTTTTTCTTCCTCTTCATGTTGTTTTGAGTGCCCGTGTTTCCTGTATACTTCCTGCTTTGTTGGCAGTCATCTATGTTAGGGAATGGAACTTGGCCTGGCTGACATTTCCTTTCTTGCTCTAAAAACTGGGTCAGCAAGAGAAGTGTTTCCTCTACCTTGTGTAGCCTGCTCACACAATGCAAGGGTCAGGATGTCTTCAAAGGCTCTCTTTATTGTGTTATTTTATTACAGTTTTGCACTATTGTGAGACAGAACCTTGAATGACTTTGACTTTTATCCACTTTGCTTGCTAACAGACACCATGGTCTATAGGACAGGGTTGCACAGAGGCAGTCAAGATGTTGTGTCGGTATGTCTTGGGGAAACCACTGACCTGCAAGAACTGCTGCCGTTGTCTCAAGGAGATAGAGGACTCTCTGTTCTCCTCTGAGGTCTGAAACTCAGGGACCTGATAATAACTGCTTTGTTACTAAGCAAAGACGACTTCCTCCTGGATTTATGCATGTCAACCTTCACGTAATGCAGTGAACGTCCTTATGAACACAAGAGAATGGCTAAACAGTGGCCCCAAAATGTTCCTGGACACTTAAAACTTTCATTGCATTGTAATAATTTTACCTCATTGACTAATCTAGTTGAGGATGATCTGTCAAAGTTCTGGCTCTTCCAGTAACAAAGCCGATATGCCAGATTCCATAAGCCCTCTGTACGTCTAACCAGTTTAAACGGGTTTAACTTTTGCTAAGCAACGTAAAGTTTCATTTTTCATTCTTTTGTTTGCTTTTTCACAACTTCACAGCCTCTTTTGCATTTTACAGATACCCTCTATCTCTCAAATGCATTCCTCTCATATCTCAGCTGTTTACTCCTCCCTCTTACCAGCTTTTAGACAGCTGTCCTCCTCACGGAAATCTTGTATCTGTGACGTCTGCGACCTTCAGTGTTAAAAAGCGGTGAAATTAAGGGAAAAAAAACCCAGGTTATACATGGTTCTTGACTGGATGTTTACAGTGTTTCAGTGTCACACTGAGGAGATCCTTTAACTAATATCAGATTTTGCTAATATTGGCCATGACATTTGTCCAGTGATGTCTGGACATCTCCTGTTTAGTCAGAAGACTGTAAACCTGGTCTTGTGTCTTGTCTGTGACGTAGATGTTCCCAGTTGTAGCTCTCATCTCATCGAATATAATTACTCTTGTGTTTCAGAGCACTTTCTGTTGTCTAAACATCTGTCCCCCTCTGAGAGCCTATTCTGACATCACAAAATGTTTTTCCATGAAGTGAACCGGGTCCTATCAGCTAAACTATTCTGTCCTGACTGAGTCATGTGCCACATTAAGATTCAGACCATATTAAGTCATTTAAATCCAGCAATAAAAAGCAAGAGTTTTCTGTGGCTTACAGATGTGGGAATGGTAAACGCACTGATTAAAGATTTGCATTAGCAATTCAAAGGTCCCACATTCAAACCTCAAGATGTCGTAGATCTTTAATCTAGACAGATCCTGATGACCATGGTGCAAAAGAACTTCAGGACGACTGTCCTTCTAAAAAGTAAACTGTATGTCTTTTGCAGAAGTGCCATACCCAGTCAAAAAAGAACATGTCTAAATATATGATTTGCTTAAATTTTATTTTGAAAATTTATAAGCTGTTTTAATAATCTACCCACCCTCAAGTAAAAATAAACTCATGAAATCTTTCCTGTGGAACCAAATGTCAACGCTGTTTTTTCTCTACACAATTGAAAACTCACTGGTCAGTCATTTTCAGTGGCAATTATGATGTATTTAAAAATAAATAAATAAATAAATAAATAAATAAATAAATAAATAAATAAATTATATACATTATATATATATTAAACTGAAATTGCATCTGAACAAAATACAAATGGAGAAATAACATTATTTTTTATTACTACTATCATTATTATTATTCAAATTATTGCACTACAATTGCAAAAACAAAATACGACTAAAAATAACTTAATTATGATAATATAAAAAAACACAAAAAAATAAACCTGATGGTCAGGATTTTAACGTTCTATGCTAGGAGGATTATTTTTGATGGTCAATAATAATAATAATAATAATAATAATAATAATAATAATAATAATAATAATAAATGATTAATAAAATGGTCTCAGTCCAGGAGTAAATAAACAGAGGAAATATTTTAGCACTGTTTAAAGTTTGTTTAAATTAAATACATAAAATTGTAAATGTAATCTACTGCATCTACTTCAATAAAAATATCGAATAATATATAAACCCAGTGCCCACCTGTCTTTGGTTTGGGTTTGAGTGGTTCCCTCTCCAGCTTCTCCTCACACTCCTTCCAGCGTCGCACCTGCTCCTCGCGCATCTTCAGGAAGAGCGTCTTCTTCTGCTCATCGTTCAGAGCGTCCAGCACATCTGGGTCGATGTACATGTCGTTCAAGATCTGCTGCAGCATGGCCGTGTGTGTGGTTCACCTGATTATATCCTGAGATTCAGCAACAGTCCTTCAGTACAAGGATGACGGTGGTAAAGACGATGAAGCCCAGCTCGGTCCGTTCACCACACACAAGCTCTCATCACTAATTAGCAGCCATAAACTGGACACGCTGTCAGAAGAAATGACAGATTACAACATCTGGATGCAATCTGATCTCTTTAATAGTTTGTTTGCTCTTACCCTTCCTGTGCAGCTTTAGATAGTTTGTGTTTTATGTTAAATAGAAAGTCAAAAAAGCCTTGATCTTTCTTTTTTTCCTCTTCTTTTCTTTCATTAATTCATAGATTTAATAAAACATTTTAGAGTTGTAAGAGTTAACTTCAAATATATTAATTATGCAATTATTTTAAATATGTGTTTTATCAAATTTTATATCGTTTCTTTTCTGATTTTTAAAGACTAGTTGGAAATTAAGCGATTCTGATTATTTTTATTTTATAAATGTATTATTTGGTCATAGCTTTTAAAAACCAAACAATCTGGTTATTAGTAGAAAAAGAGAACTAAAAAAGTAAAAGATAATGGTAATCAGTTTTCAAATAATAAAGAATGTTTTAAATATTTACATAATGATCAGCTTTATTATAATGACATTGTAAACAACCTCTGCTAAAGAGCATATTTTACTCAAACGCATGGTATCCCGGCTCTTTTTAGGCCTAGACTGTGGGGGTTCCTCAGAAACTGGGCTTCGCTTCTGTCGTCAGCAGACCCCATCCATTCACAAGACTCTTCTGCTCTATTTTTAAAGTTGTCTTATTTTGGCCACAACTGAACTGGCATGCTGTGACCTCTTTAAGAGAGACGGCGGGTGTCTACAACTAAAAAAGTCTGAGATCACATCGTACAGACAAAAGCACCGCAACAACAGCAACTGTGACTGAGACAAAACAGTGGATGTCTGCCTGACTGCCTACACATATAACAGACTGCAGTTAATGTCTAGAAACGAAGACAGATATGGTGGCAAACAGAAAGTTGGAAAGAGAAGGAAAAAAAAGCCTGTGTGAAGTAAAATGTACTCACAGCTGGGTGTGGACGCTCCACGGCAGACTTTACTAAAAGAGGGAGAATGAGTGTTTGTGTGTCCTTCTTGCCTTTGTGTATGACTTAGCTGGTGACATCACAGCATTCCATAGTCTCTCTCTCTCTCTTTTCTTTTGCTCTCTCTAACAAATGTACTTACACACTGTCCCTTGCCTTCACACAAACACGCACTTCCTTTCTGTTCCTGTAACTCTCTCAGGCTGGAGGGAAACTCAGGAAGCAGACCTCAGCTGTTGGCACTGCAAACGAAGCAGCAGCATCCTGTTTAACACAGACAGAGGAGGGAGAGAGGAGGAGGGGCGGCTGAAAGAGAAGAAGAAATAAAAATGACAGAACTAACTTCCTCACTTGAGCAAAGGATTTTACAGAAAAACACTTAAGAGTATGAGTCGATCTTGACACTGTGCAATGCACTTTCAGTTCCTCTCTCACTTAAATTTTCCCAATGATTACTTGTACTGCAGAAAATCTCCCCTTGTAATTTATTTTTAAATCTTTCTTTTTTTGTAAATTAGCATGCAGGAAGGATAGATTTACAAGCTTAAAGATGTTGTAAAAATGAATAAATAAATAATAAGTCATATTTGACACAAATCCAGCCACTCTGGAATCTAGCTTTCCTTGTTTTTAATCTTATTCTTCTCTCTCAGTTCCTATTGGATTGGACAGTTTTCATCTGCATGTGTGTACTGATTTTTAACTGAATACTGAAATTTGCATATGGAAATGTAGGCTGCATTTGCTTTGTTACTGTTTAAATACTGAAGTTTAACCAACAGTGCCATCTACTGGTTTTCGAGGACCGGTCTGTTATGAATTGACCTAACAACGTTGATTTAAAGGGATCGTTCATCAAAAAGGGAACGTTCTGTCATAATTTACTCACCCTCATGTTGTTCTAAACTTCTATGACTTACTTTTGTGGAACATAAAAGGAGGAATTCTTAAGAATCATTACAGAGCTCTTCAAAACAAGAACAATTCATAGGGACAATGATGTCAATCTAATTATGTAACTCAAAGTCATTCAAAGCATTTGTGTAACAACTCAAAAATTTAATTTACTACGTAACTTTTGCCACTACTGAAATGCATAGTTTAATTGGCTATCATATTCAGATCCAAAACACACACACACACACACACACACACACACACACACACACACACACACACACACACACACACACAAACAAACTCTTAATTTTGTAGAAATTTATACAGGTTTGGAAAAACTTGAGTATGAGTAAATGATATTTTGGGTGAACTGTTCCTTTAAGCCTGTTCATCACACACATTTATACAGTACTTTTATGTTTTGTGTGTGTGTGTGTTTTTCCATCCTTTTGGAGCTTGACAGGCTCAGCCTCTGCTTAGTATGAACTACATTTTTCAAAAACATTCCTTTTCAATAAATAAATAAATAATAATACTTATAATAATAATAATAAAAATAATGGATTACTATGAACTGTTGGTAAACATGTTGCATCAACATTTAAAAAAATATATAAATACTTTTATTAAAAATATAATAAATCTATTTTAAAATAAAAATAAAGAATAGTACAAAATATAGTTATTGTTTGTTTTTACTAAAACATTATTACACATCTTCCATTTATTTAGTCATTTATATTTTAGGAAAAAAAAAAAATTACAGCATCTATTTGTGTGCTTTTTTTGAGTAATGCACAGAGTTACCATTATGTCATAAGTGCTTGTTTTCCCATGTTCTTTGAAATGGTCCCAATCTTTAATAAACTTTCAAAATTACCACACTTATGTATCAGCTTAGACATCAATGTTTTGGACTGTTGGACTGTTATTTTCAAGGTTATTTTGCTCACACCAAGGGTCAGGCGACAGAATAAAATCTAGTGTTTCATGTTGTATTGAAACAAAGTGATCTGAAACTTACGTGGAAACCATTTGTATAGTAAAGGACTGCTGTATTTTCATGAGCAAATTACTTGTATCACATGAACAACTAAATGAATAGCATCTAAAAACATACTGACTATGGGTCATGTTATGCAAGACTGGTTATTTCTTTACAGATATAATCAGTAAATAATATTACTTATCTAGTGCTTTTGATAATGTTTGGATAACGGCAAAAGTGTTATGGTTTAAATATTATTATTCCAAATTGTATTTATTATTTTTACTATTAAATGGGTCATGAACGAGAAATCAAATTTCCCTTGATGTTTTGACATATAACAGGTCATTTTACTATAAAAACATCATGATTCAAAACTTTCTCATTAGTTTAAAAACAACTTTTTATTGAAACCAAGCTCAGAAAACTACTCGTTTTGGAATGTGCCACTTTATGACTTAATAGTGTGGCTAAGCACCGCCTCTACAGGAGAAGATCAATACCTGCTTACATCACTGCCTCTTTAGCTCCGCCCACTGATACACACTTGTAGTAGGAGGAGAGGAAATACTAGAGAGATGCAAACAGAGGATTAGGTCTTCTCCATCAACAGAACCATACAGATGACATTACAAGACTACAAGTAGGGCTGGGTGATATGGCCAAAAAAAATTATCATGATAAAATTTTTCAAATCAGTGGATATCGATAATTATCCCGATAAATTTCAAATCTATCTTTCTTTCTTTCATATTTTTGCTTTTAAGTGAAAGTTGTAGAAACCAGACTGTGGTTTTAAACTACTCTTTATGATCAGAAAATGACAAATGCTTCACATTTTTTAATTCTGTACACTTTTCCAGTCAGTTGTCTCTTTGAATTGCACATTTGACAGTAGCTTGAGTTGACAGTACAGGCGCATCTCAATAAATTAGAATGTCGTGGAAAAGTTCATTTATTTCAGTAATTCAACTCAAATTGTGAAACTCGTGTATTAAATAAACTCAGTGCACACACACTGAAGTAGTTTGCTTCTTTTAATTGTGATTATTTTGAATCACATTTAACAAAAACCCACCAATTCATTGACAAGCTGCGCAAATCCACGTTCATTATCAGTGTTGATTTGCGCAGCTTGTCAGTTAACAACGGCTCTGTGTAGTAACAGCTGCTCTATTTGAAATCACACACCTGATGGAATTTACCGCTGATTAGAGAACCGGCTTTACTGACGAGATGGGCATTAATTATCGGCCGATATTTATCACGCACCCCTAAAAAAACAGCATAGAAAATAGCCTATTACTTCTAAATTATGATGTTTTTGATGTAAAAAAAAAAAAACAACAAAAAGAAAAACAGCACACATACATTTTAAGTTAACCTCAGAGAACACTATAAAATAATAATAAATGCAGTTCATGACCCCTTAAATATTCAGCCACCAGATGGCGCACCTCAAAAGAGCAGATGAGAAAAACTAAGTCAATGGCAAAGGGACTTCACTGGATGCCTAAAAGACACATTCAAACGTTCACTCCATCCAGCATGGCAACTATAATTCAGGCTTGTTCACACTGTTGATCTGCTCCTTAAGACGCTTAAGACTGAGGCACAGACACATCTGCTATGTCCAATAAGTACAGATGTTCAGAAAGGAGCCACATAATTATGCTAGCTGTAGATTTTTCAAAAAGTTCAAATATAGGCCTACTGTTTAAAGTAGTTGACAAGACTACAGCTTGGCTCATTATGAAGGCGCAACTGACTGATTACTGAACTAAACTAAACCAGACAAGGTTTGTGCTCAGGATATAGATAACCCAAAACTGGCTTCTAGATGAAAGCACCACACCCAACAGCGCTTTAACACAGAAATAGGTCACTACTGACTCATATGAGGTGCTAAGAGTAGTGCTAGATGTCAGGACGCTTTAGAATGAATGAGAATCAATGAGAACAACAGATAACAGACAGAACTTTAAATGGCCTGAAAAGTTTTTGAAATTGCATTGCTTTCCGTAGCGTTTATTACTATTATTAATTATTTTATTTTTACATTTTCAGTTTTCATTTTAATTTTTGTCGTTTTATTATGTGCTTTTTTGTATTTCTATTTAGATTTATTTCATTTCTGTTGTAGTTTTAGTGATTTCAGCACTTCAGATTCAGCTATTTTATTTCAGTTAGTTGTCAGTGCAACATTCCTAATTTTCTTTTAATTGAAAATTTAAGCTTGTCTGCCGTTCAGATTTTATTTTATTTCAACTACTGAAAACAATTTGACAGTTTAGTTATCAATAACAAAACATCTATAGACTAGCCTACTTATCAGACGTCTCTTCGTCTATTTTAAAGGGTCTCATCCAGTCATTTGTGTCTCTTACCATTTGTTTGTTCTTTTAAGCGATGTTTTTATTTTCTTGCTTTAACTGGAAGCTTCTGAGCCATAACGATTTCTCAAAGGTTATACGTTCACAATAAAAACTAAATTGGTCTGCAGTTGCGGTAACCATGTTAAGTCGTAAGATGGCGCCAAAGTATTCTAACAGAATAGGGTTGCACGACTATGACAAAATGTTGCTGTTATCTGGCTACATCAACACAAGACGACGGCATCTTATCGTCAACTTCACAGTGTGCAGCGTTAACGTTACTTTCACGTTATAAATGAACTATAGCCTACAGCCTTATAATCTACTCTCTTGCGAATATTACAATAATAACGTAAAATCTTTTATTAAAATCAGTTAAGATGTCTATTTCATGGGCGTCTTCACCATAACTAGAAAATCCAAAACAATTCGAGTTCCCATGTGCCACCGCGCTCTCGACCGGAATTGTTCGTAGTTTAACTGACACTTTTTTGCGATTACTTAATCGTGGCAACAGTTTCGACCTTTTTGCGATTAATTTTGCAGCCCTACAGATATGGCGCATACAGTACCTTGGACATTCCCATTCATCTCAGCCGCATTTGCTCAGCAGCTGGATGAAGACGCAAATTACGAAATCTGAGTTCTGCAACAATCCACCAAGTTTAGCTAAAATTGCAAACCGCTGAATAAACTGTTTTTAATAAACTGCGTCACATCATAAATGTGCGTGTACTTTTTTTTTTTTTTTTTTTTGCTTCAGGTAACGTTGTTTTCGTTTACAACTTAACATATTTTGTTTTCTTTCAGTGGTGCTTCATCTAAAGACAAAACCAGAGTGTCTCTTCAAAAAAAAAAAAAAAAAAAAAATATTCCATATTCGGATGAGAAATAATTAGCACCACAAAAATGTGATAAAATAGCGTAACTCATACTTTTTTTTCAGAGTAAAACTAATTAACAGCGCAAAAAAAAAGTGTTTTAGAAGAAGACTAAACTTTAGAAGAATGAGGGTGCGTTTATTTATTTATTTATTACAGGCAACAACGCTGTGATGACATCAGCATTTTCACAAATTCTCCTTTTTGTAGTTTACATGGAGACAAAAACTATCATTTTCAAAAACCTGCACTCGAGGCCTATGTTCAAAAGTTTTTTTTTTCAGGCCCTATTTGTTGTGCAAATTAATGGGCCAAAACGCATAAAAAGTTTTTAGTAACCGGTGTCGTGTAATGGCCCCCCGAGAAAGTTTGGGAATGAATGTGATTGTGAAGTGAAGAGTCAAAAACTCAGGAAGGCAGTGCCTCGTTTCTGTTGGCTGATTGCCCTGTCAAGTTTCAGAACGCCTGTCATGATTGTAATTGGTTTGCACGTTGTTAGGATGAAATATAGTGCATGAAATATACTTTTTGCATGTACTGGTCATCGGGAGCACCGGGACATTCCCGGTGGGCCGGTCGCCAAAGCGAGGAAGACCTCCCCCATATTAGGCGATGTTTATAAATTACAGCGCATATAAAACTGCAAAAAGCATACTCCAAAAAGTGTGAAGCGGCGCTACGAGATTCATCCGCCGTCCGCGCGCAAAAGCAGAGCGGGATCAGTCACCCGCAATTGTGTTACAGTCATGTGATATCATCTGATAAAGGTTCTGTAGTGATGCTAGCTGAAAACAGCCACGACAAATAAACCCGTCTCCACCGGGCTTGTAGACTGTATCTGTAATGTAAACTGCATGATGAGGTAAATTGGAAAATGCCAATACAAGCTTGTCAGTTCTGCACCATAGAAAATTAACTTTAGTTTTTAACACTGTACTGATAGCGTATGGTGTTTTTGCAGAAATGTTTATTATTATTATTATTATTATTATAAGTAGTAGTAGTAGTAGTAGTAGTAGTATAAATGTTACTGTTATTACTTATATAAAAAAATGGGGAATATTTTACTTTTATAGAAGTTGTAGTTTCTACATTTTTTTTATTACAAATTCCATAGTTTATTATCACTTATTATTTATTTTAAAAACCATATAAACATGGTAATGAGGACCATGGATTTACTTGTTGTGACCACCATACTAATAGTAGTCAATTAAACTGGATTCTATGCGAGAACTATAGTGAATTTCATTAGTGTAAAGGATAATTTAACAGAAAAGCTTTAATAGTGTCTTTCTCTTAAATGTTTAGTTGTAATTAATTTTAATTGAGGTAAAATGTTAATTCAGTAAGAGCCTGATTAAAGATAAATATCAGTGTCTTATATTAATTAGCATTCTAAAACTACATTCTAGCTAAAAAATCAATGTTTTGCTGCCATTTCTATGGGACAAAAATGCATTATTAAGTTATTAATTATTAAAAGCATTATTGTTGCATTTGCCAGGAATTCAGTAATATCTATCATTATTTGTTTCTGTCCTGTTTTATTTATTCATTCATTAACTCCAATTTAAGGATATAACCCAGCAAAATATTCATGGGGGAACTTGTGGGCCGGATGGACTGGATTTGTCCAGGGCCGAATTTGAACCCCTGTCCAGCCCTGCGTTTTTACTGTATTTATTTGTGTATTTAAATTTATTTGAAAAGGGACTATGCACAATTTTAACATAAATGTTTCCATTTCATGAACTGAACCGAATCTAGCCAATGGCTAGTTTTCATCCGTGGTCCCTTGGCAGGTAATCATAATCATAAGTAAAAATAAAAACATAAGACAACAAACACATACAATACAGTAATACTAATACACATCCTATCAGAGCCAAAAAAAAGGACAGTAAAGATACTGTCCAGTTAAACCACAACCATGTCAGTATTTAAAGAGTTGAGTTGATTTTAAATAAGATTTTAGTTTAAGTTTAAAAATGTCAGTAGATGTGCACATCCTTATGTCTTCTGGTAGAGTGTTCCAATGAATAATAGCTTTCACTGAGACCATGATCCAAAGACAGAATGATGAAAAGGAACAACACAATCACTAGTAAATGATGATCTAGTAGATCTTACAGAGACTGTAGGGAAAAAATGCACAAAATCACAAAGTATGGAAGGATCCAAACCATTTAAAATGTTATATACCATACACAAATTTGAGAAAAAGTCTAAAATGATCAAATTAAAAAAAACAATTGTATTTCTCCAGAACCCTAATGGTGATATTGGTTAGGCTTTTTTGTCCAGAGTTTTTAAAGTCTGCTTATAAGACAGTATGACAGATGAGAAAAGATTGAAGCATGCATAAAAGTCTTAGCTACATCAGTGGGTAGACATTGTCTAATTTGTCTGAAATTTATCAAGTTATATTTTATAGTCCTCACCATTTACTTTACATGTACAAATAAGGTTTGGATTCAGTGTTAAACCAAGATAATTAAACTCAGTAACAATTTCTATCATTTCACCATTTATAAAAATATCTGCATTGGAAGAACACACATTTGTTTTAGAAAAAAAATCCCTTTTGTTTTACCAGTGTACAAGGTGAGACACGATTGCTCTAACCACTGAGTAATCCTTTCCATAGCAACACTTAGCTTTCAGCTAAAGTCTTAGCTTTCAGCTTTCAGCTGCTAACTCTGCTGTTCTCGCATGTGTAAAAATAGTAGTATCGTCGGCATACATTTGCACTTGTATCCCTTCACACTGCTGTGGAAGATCATTAATGTACAAACTAAATAACAAAGGGCATAATATTGATCCTTGGGGTACACCCGTTGTACAGTTTAAGTCATTGGAAAGAACCCCTTTGATTTTTACAAATTGCTTTCTATTGTTATAGTGGTGCAGAAATCACACTTTTCACCTTTAATGTCTCAATGCTATAAAAAAGAAAAACTACATTGTTCTTGCCAGATCAGAGGTAGACTTTGATTGGTTCATTATGGTGAACACCAGCTGCTCCTTTTTCAGGGGGAACAGGAATGCTACTATTAAAGGATTTGAATGATTAATAATCTTGATTAGGAGCTTTATGCTTATCTAATGCATTTATATTGCGTATATGTGAGCTTTATGTTCCTTGGAAAACTTTATGAAAAGTATGCAACTCATATTAAAAATGGTAAAATTTCCACACACACACACACACACACACACACACACACACACACACACACACACACACACACACACACACACACACACACACACAATTGTATTACTATATAGCTATTCTATGCATTCAATAATAAGAAACAAGATTAGTAGCTTACTGTTATATCAGTCTGACAATATGGGAATCCCAGATTAAAACAATAAATAAAGACGTCATAAGTGACATAACAGTTATGCGCCTGTTAGATCTTAAGTGATGTTGTTGTTTCTTGTCTATCCAGTACGGTAGAAAGCATTGTACCATAGGAAAAATGAAATGATGAATAATAAATGATGGGTATAAAAAAAGAAATTTCAGGATGTTAACTGTCACAGGATGAGTGACAGAATATTTTATAGTGACAGGATACACTAAACAAATAAGCCTGTGGTACCAAGACAATATTATATCATGTCTTATTACTTGCACTTAAAAAATAATATATACATTTAGTGCATTGTTCAAGTAGGTGAATTGAGATACAGTGTTGCTTTAGTTCATTGCTGTCATGCCTTGAATGTACATCATTGGTTGATGAAAGCACCACCTATTGGTCAAAATGTCATAAAAAATGTTGTAAATGTGCTCTTGTCCCAAGTTATTATATAGGCCTATCTCTCTTTACTTTTCTGAGAGCATTTGTAATACAGCAGTTATTCATTTATTTTTATTTTTTAAATCCAGTCTTCATCTGTTTGCTTAATTTTTATGTATCATTGTCACAATGCCCTGAGAATATGAAATAAATGTGATTAAAAGGTCTAAAGTTTTGAACAAGTTAATTAGCATGTATTTTTCTTAATTTACTGCTGGGCTCTGACCAAAACAATCCACTTGCCATTTGCAAGTTGTAATATACATATATATATATATATATATATATATATATATATATATATATATATATATATATATATATATATATATATATATATATATATATGATCTATAATTTCCCATTCAGACCGGTCATGATTAGTGATTATTCTCACAAAAACCTAAAACTCAGATTCCATTTCATCACAATGACAATTAAAATGTGTTCATAATTCAATCTTGTCATAAAAATCTGAATTTAATGCCCTTAAATCTATGTAGCATGACCATAGGCAGCTCTATTACATGTAATTACAAAACAAAACTACACTGGGGCATGTTTAAAGTCAAATTAATTCAGGTTTTAAGAGACGTTGCTGCAGCAAAATACATGCTATTTAATAATAATAACATTAATAATAATGAAACATAAATAAAACTAAATCATTGTTTTGTTTTGCAGCAAGAACATCAGAAATCTGTAATACCAAACAGAGATGAGAGTTTTTTTTTTTTTTTTTTTTTACAAAATATGACATGAAGAGAGCAAGAGATCGAGTTCAAATGAAATCCCGAGAATGAAGGCAGCAATATTTTGTGAACATGTATGAAGATTTAGTATAAGGCACGATTAAGTCATAAAATAATACTCATTCTTGAATTGACAAATATATATGCTTTTTCAGAATGACCATTGAACTGCAGCTCGAACAGTATCAACTAAAAATTATGTTTGTTATTCTGAGAAAGACCCCTTCAGTAGTATGACCTCATAATCTTAAAAGTTCTGTTCTGAAAAATATAAGATGATAAAAGACTCGTATATGATCACACATTCCTTAGAAAATGTAGTGGTATTGTTAGTGCACATTATTACATTGGTTAACCACTGGAACCAATCAACAGTATCCATACAGGAAAAGGAGATTGCATCAAATGACATTATGACATGTGTTATTACAGATCGGTTAGTCTGCATGCTTCAGGTCATAATTCCGTTCCTTCAAAAGTGCTACATCAACTGTGTGTACACAGAGAAAACTTCATTGAAGTCAGAGTCACAATATCAAGCACTACCTGAACTGTTGCACACGAGAAAAACAAACACAGAAACACTGATATCGAACATTCTTTTCGTGAGAAATTAACGTTTCTTTTTATTATTATTTTTTAATTTGTAAAATGTACATAAATTATATTTGACGCATAACCGCTGAATGAGTAATTCACTGAACCTCTTTGCAAAGGGAAGGAACATAAGTTAAGAGGTAAAGAAAAAAATAAAATAAAATAACGGCACAAAGCATTCCTTGTTGAGATAATTTTCAAACAAACATTGGTCAGACATTTTTCTCCATCTGGGAAAGCAATGTGCTACTGAAGAGAAAAGAGTTCATCACACACCTTCATCATTAGAATCATCTCATGTATGTATTTATAGGGAAATTACGGATACATATTCATTGCCCCTTACCCAAAGGCCTTCACACCCCGATCGTTTCATTCCAGTAACCCCCAACCCTCCCATGTCAAGAGGAACAGAGACGAAACGGGGCGCGTTTATGACATGAACATTCACAAAAAGTGCACACAGATTAGATAACTGCTATATGTTCGCTTCACCTGGGTGAAACTTGTTGGTTTCTTTTCCAGATAGAGACCTTTTTTAAGTGCAGATGAAGGTTTAAAAAAAAAATAAAGACCTTTTAAAGAAATAAACGTGGAATTCAGCCACATGCTTTTCAAATACTAATCATATATTTAATTTTGATATACATATATTGCCAACATTGGCACGTTCAATATTGCACACAGTAATGAAATATAGCACTGGGAAAAGAAAAAAAAAAAAACCTTTGTGAAGCAAAGTTTCCAAAATGACAAATTACGTGAAGAAACATTAAAAAGTTTGAGGAAAGGTGGGGTGGGGGAGGGATCCTGGCAACACACCTCAACTAAGCTTTTGGTCTGTGACAGTGACATGTTACTGCCAACAGATCGGCTTCAGTATAAGTTTACCTCACACCAAAGGAGTTTGTTGCGAAAAACTAAACATCCTTTTGTCAGGGATGTTGCATTTGTTAAATTTTCGTCAAGGTGCATAGGGAAAATGCCTAGGTGATTTCTGAGTCACTCGTTGTGATCAGAATGATTTGCTTCTTAACCAAACAAACCATGAGTTATGCAATAGCATACGGGAGGGCCAGGGCTTAACAAAACCAGACGAGAAAAAGAAAGGGGAAAAGAAAAAAAAAAACAAAATCAACAAGAACCCAAACTTAGATCCAAATCACCAGCCAGTGTATAAGCATGCGGAGTCTGTAAGGCACCAGGTTATTTAATGCTGAAGAGTATGCTCCCCAACAAGTTTCATTAAAGTCAGGGTCTCCCAACACAGGTCCTCAAGGGCCCCCATTGAAAAAGGGCTTTTTTGTCAAAAGACTTGTTACTGATGTCTGATCAAACAGTCAAAAGAGTTGATATTTTATCTTATTATTTACACATACTTCTCAGACAACTCATTCCTTAAAAGAAAAAACAAGTATTAATCCAACTACCTGACCAAACATTACTGACATTATGGACTAACCATTACAGAGATGAGTCCTTGAGGACGAACATTGAGAAATCCACCTCAATGTGGCTGTGTACAGGTTAACATGCAACTACAGCATTCCTTGGCGCCACTCATCCTCTCATTGGTAAACTGATATATATATATATATATATATTTCTATATATTTCTTTTTAAACCCTTTAACAGATTGTTTGTCAAATCCCCCACTAAAAACGTGGGTCGTTTTCTTCTCCACTGAAATACATCTGATTCACAAAATCATACTTTGTATGTTTTTCTACATGAGCATTTTCATATGTTTCTTTGTATGTTTGTATCGAGGGGTCCGGTTTCGTTACAAAAAGGTTTTAGAGAGCTCTTTCTCTTCTGTTGTCATTGCTCTTACTTAAGTACCTTTTTTATACACTGTGCATGACAACGAGACACAAATACATAGCATATCATCTGCATGACAAGAACTTCAATTAAAAAAATACACTGGTAATACTCCTCATAATGTTTGCGAAGAGGTCGCCAACCACCTCTGGACACCTACACACTGACCACTTGCTCTGGTGACCTCTGTACCTCTGTCAATCAACAGGTTGATACCCCCCTCCCTCCCCCCATCAGGGTTCCTATCTAGCCCTCAGGTGATGGTTGGAATATCTAGTGGCATGGCTACAATTACAACCTCTTCAAATGATTCAAAAAATTTGGTTAAAAAAACTAAAACATCTGATTTGTGCTGAAGTCATTAGCTCACACGTAAAGGAACCGCTTCCTCATAATCTCGGCAATAACTCCATTGCAAACACTTTTAGAATATCTTGGAACGTGTAAAAAAGTTCTGGGTTAATAAGGGGGAAAAAAAGAAACACTCAGTTCTGTTGTCGTCAAGTAGGAAACACAGTTCATATATAATGTTATTACTTGTTTTAGCAGCCGCTTACTGTATTAATGGTGGGTAAGTGGATGACATCCAGTGATGGGTGGACTGTAAGTCTGTGGAGGTTTGTATTTTTTGTGGGTAGTGCTCCCTTGGAGTTAAACAGTTACTTATCTTTTATGTATCTCTCTTTTTTTTTTTTTTTACAGCAAAGTACGTAGAATTTCTCTTTAGGTTATTCTGATTATTTTTGCATGTTTCTCTCCACTATCAATCCTCGTCCACGTCGTCTCCGTGCATCTCCTCTTGTTGCTGCTGCTGAAGCTCGCATGCCCTTTTTTCCCGCTGTTTCTCTTGAATCTTTTTCATTTCGTCTGCGTATTTAGAGAAAGTGCTCCCGAATTTCGACCACACTTTGTAGGGCACTGTGATAGAGTTGCGATAGGTGGGCTTGACCTCGCTTACCCTCATGAACACCCCGTACTTATTGGAGCCCACATCAAAGAAAAAGCGCTTGTTGTCCACAGTTAACGAGGTTCCCTCGGGCAGCTCCGCCGGCTCGTCCTCCACTCCGTAGTCGTCGATGAGTTTGGCGAGCGCATCGC
This sequence comes from allo-octoploid hybrid of Carassius auratus x Cyprinus carpio, assembly GCA_024542945.1. Classification (NCBI taxonomy): domain Eukaryota; kingdom Metazoa; phylum Chordata; class Actinopteri; order Cypriniformes; species allo-octoploid hybrid of Carassius auratus x Cyprinus carpio. The sequence goes on along the minus strand of CM045068.1, from coordinate 12,419,295 downwards.
GAAACTCGATAAGTCCCTGGGCTGGAAGAGCGATGGTCTGGCCTTGCGTGGAACCCAAGCCGGGCCCCCGGTTGACGGTCTGCCGGACCCTTAGAAAGCGGCCCCTCTGGTTCTCCTTCAGATCCATGTAGTACTTTCGATTCTCCCGGACCAGAAACTCACTCTTCAACGCCCGCCGCGGCTCGTCCTGCGCAATGTCAGGATTGCTCGGCCCTAACTGGGCATAGTGCTCGATGAAGTCCCCCAGGTAGTCGCGGAACTCGACAGCCACAGACATGGAGAGAGTGAGGCGGCTCTTGTTTCCCCCGGCCCCGACTTCTGCTATCTTCAAGAAGCGGCCTTTCGCGTTCTGCTTTACGTCTAGATAGAAGCGTTTGTTTTGGATGTCAACCCGCTTCGAGGCGAGCTCCTGCGTCTCGTGCTGCAGCCCGGAAGCCGAGCCCGCCCCTCCTGTCACTGGGTGCATGGAACCGACACCCGGGCCCGTGGCTGCTCCTCCCTGCTCACTTCCACTGTCTCTGTCCGCCATGATGCTGCCTGCCTTCTCCCTCTGTCTTACTGCAAGCCTACTGCCAAGCAGCCACGCCACCGCTCTCGCGAGATCTGTGTGAGGAGAGAACACGAGCGCTGTTCAGACCTGTGTAGATTCCGAATAAATTAATCGTACAGAAGGTTTAAAACACTGCAGCCGCACGCTCTAATCACGTAGTATGTCTGTCCTGGAAGATGATGATAAATTCAGTTCAAAGAGAAAGTAAAATATTCAAATCATTGCGTCCGTGTGCGCTGCCTTTACCGTGGATTAATATAGAATAGGCTATATTTCAATGCCGTCAAAACATTTGAGTCTATATATAGTAGGTTAGATACAGAAGCCATTTGCTTAAGTGTCGTTATCCTCTAGATTTTATTCGTTTGTAGGTCATAAAACGAGTCATTAAACACTGGTTAAAGTTGTACAGGAGTTGCCGAAAACGGAAAAAAATAGTTTTCTATTAGAAATTTCCATAATTCTTGATTATATCGCTTACGCATCACGCTGATATTTACGCATATTTAATGAGAAATTTTGCACGATATAAACTGGGTAACAAACGTTTCGGGCAGACCGGTTGTGTTTGGATAGGCTTTCATTTAGTTCATCCTTCATTTAATAATGCACGTCGGCCTTTTTGTCATGGCAAAAATAAAAATAGATTATTGGAAATAATTTTTTCAGATGCATTTGTATTCATGCAAAATGCTTTAATGGCCATGATTTGAGCTAATAAATAAATTCAGTGTTTGGTTTCTTCAGCTTTTAAGGTGGTTGCAATTTAGTTGGGTAAAAGCGTGATGATTTTTTTTTTTTGTGATCAACTTTTTATTGTCTTTAGATTAACAAAATAACATCCATTCAAACCAACAAACATGGAAGGGGGAGCAACATACATATAATCAATAATTTACAATCTGAAAAAAAATATATATATATTTATAGTAATTATATGGTCACTCCTTTATATAGTCCAAAATGTTGGAAGAAAAACATTGCCATGCATCAATGGTAGGCATGCTAGGTTTAGGCTTGTTAATTCGTGCTGTTGTACATTCACAGGTTACTGTTTTAAGGAGGCTATGAATCCAAAATGTTTTTGCACACATGTGCGGAGTAAACTAGTTTTGTATTATTGTCTTCTTTGCAGCTGTAAAACCAGCAAACAACATTCTCTTCTTTAATGAACTTATACAGGATTTAGAATTGTCATTGAGAAGACACAAACCTGGATTAGACATGTAATCAATTTGTAGTAAAAAGGAAAAAACAGAATTCACATGAGTTTGACAACAATTGAACATTCCCAAAACATGTGGAGAAAAGTACCTGATGATACAGTGTTACAGAGGTAAAAGCGTGATTTATGACATAGGTCTATATTGCATTTTTTTGTAGGTTTATGTTACGCACTTATACGCTACAATAGCCTAGTAGTTATTTTTCTCCAGCCTATTATTTAACATATGCTGCTGTATGCATTTTTACCAGATGCAAGTCATTCATTATAATCAACTAGATAAAATCTCCAGATAGTTGTTGTTTTCTAGTTGTTCAGCTTTTATTTTAATAGCCTATCGAAAAAATCTCCTTGTAAAAAATACAAGCAATAAATGGAGGCTTAATTAAATCAAACCTCAGTGTCTAAAAAAGGCTTTTGTGGTGATATTGTTTTCAATACCTGTTTGAAGAAAATAATGTAGGCCTAAAAGTTTTTAATTTTAGGATATATGTTTTCGAATTTAATTGAGACAGTTGTGATGGATGCTTTCTTACCAAAGCGGTTAAGAGCTCCTAGCCTGTGTTGTATGACCGTTACCTATAAACGGGAATATCTCTCGACTAAACTAAACGTGGCGATATTACAAAATATAAAATATAAGCTTTTACAAAAGATTTATTTAGTGCGCATAGGCAAATGAATAATGGGTTTCAGACATTTGCTTAAAATAAAATACTAAATTAAACGAGTAGAATGATATAATTTACTAAAATATCTAAAATCCATAACCATAATGTTAATCAAATCTAAATGCTTTGTTTCTTAATATTTTCTTTTTCAATCCACACGAAACCCATGCATAAGATTAATTAAAACATGTTTGGCAATGCAATACAAAATTTAAAAATGATTTATTCGTTTATAAACGTTTTTTAAAGCAAACTGATTTATAAATGTAGAAATTCCTCACTTTGATTTCGATTTTTATTAGTTATAAGATTATTTGCGCGTTTTCCTGTTGTTGTAGAAATATTGCCCATATAGGCTATTCAAACTAGGGTACTTTACAAAAAAATCTAACAAAAATCGACTAGATAATTACACCAATGTTTTGAATTAGTTTTCTTTAACTTAACACAACTGCTCTGTAATTTAATTGAAATTGTAAGTATTAACCCTGGAAAGTGATGACTTTTTTTTTTAAATAAACGTTTATTATTTTTCCACGCATAGAAGAATTGATTCTCTCTAATAATTTAGTTTAAAAAACATTTAAGTAATTTAGCAACATGTTTGTTAATAATTAGTACAATTGTGATAGACGTAGCCTATCGGATTTGAAAAGCAAAACGCATTTTTCAGAGGCGGGACATTGAAATATTCTGATGCGTCTAATCGGACCTTTTTACTTTTACAAATGAGCTGTGGACGTAAAAATACCACATCGTCAATAATAATCAATTTACTTGCATATTAATGTTATTTTAATCTTAAAGTTACAACTGTAATACCATTGCAAGCTATAAAAGTTAAGAAAGAACAAAAAGTTCAAATATAAAATCTCCTAACTCAAAAGTCTACAATGTAATAACGTAGATTAAAATGAGATATATAGAAATGATCTCCTTTTAAATACGTATATTTTATGGTCACTGAGTGATGCCTTGAAAAAACTGTGTGTGTGTGTATATATATATATATATATATATATATATATATATATATATATATATAGAGAGAGAGAGAGAGAGAGAGAGAGAGAGAGAGAGAGAGAGAGAGAGAGAGCCTTGACGTGTTTTCCATGCAGGCATTTTCGTTAAGGTTTGTACGAGAGGTAATAAACAGAAAGAAAAAAGGAATATTTACATGCAATTCTTCTCAGTCCTCAAATTAAGAAATAAGGAATATGCATCGTTTTTGCATGCCTTGACAACAAATTCAGAAATGCAATAATTAGATGGAATGAACGTAATTTTTATAATTCGAAGAGAGTTTAATATACAATAAATTAAATATATAATAAATAAAATGCATTTAATGTTTGCATTCAAGGTAAGGGTCTAAGATAAGTGTTTTCCCTCCTGATTAAAAAATAAATGAATAATAATAATTAGCCTATATTACCTTGGGCTAAACATAAAAGTTAGTGGTCCCTAACTTTGTGTGGCCTGTTGCTTGCTAGAATAAAGAATATCTTAACTGGTTGCTCTTAATTGCTACTTAACATCTTGTCATTTGAAACTTCTAATTCACTCGTAAACTCCTCGACATGGGCCTAACACAAGTGACAGTGCGTAAAAAAAGACACTGAGTGAAGGAAACAGGGACCGTCCATTCCAATTCATGAGCGTCACTTAAAGGTGTGCTTGTTTTTTTTTTTGTTTTTTTTTTTTTTTGTTTGTTTGTTTGTTTTTTGGGGTATAAGGTGAACTCATAACGGTTTGGCACAGTCACACTTAAATGGCACACTGGATTTGCCGCAACAGAGTCTGACAGCCTCGCTGTATGTCAGAACTGTAAACAGTTAACGAGTTTGCGCAAGCAGTCTGTGATATCTGCCCACGGCTGCGAACATTAATTCCGTGGTTGTTATACTGACAAAAAACAGGTATACCGCGGAATACCATGAGATATGATCGTAAAGTGCAGTGCTGTTGCCAAAGTCGCAGACCTCATAACGAGCGACGTGGTTCGGCATATCTTACCCCGCTCAGTCTGTAGGCAGAGCGTTAGCCCCTGCGCAAGCCCTTCGCAGTTGAACACTGTTAGAAACAAAGATGAAAACCTGTAAGCCCCGAAGGCCTATTGTAAACAATGTCGCGGTGCTGCTTCACCGATGCGCCGTTCACAAGATGGAACGAAAGAGCGAGTCGTGGCACGGAGACGGACGCACGCAGGAGCTCAACGCTGAGCGCGTGGAGTCTGATGTCAGCACGCTCAGCTGGGGAAAAGCAAATAGCTCTTGCGCCTCGCACTGTTGCTTTCGCGGTATTGCAGCCAGCTGCTTTAGCGGTTTTGATAATGGAGAATACTTCACATAAATCTCATATGAAATGTATTCTACGTAGGCTATTCTGAGTAGAGTAGGTGTGTTAGAAGCTGCAAGCATTGTAGAATCGAAAAACTAGTGTCACGATCACCTTTTTATAGGGTTGTTGAAATAAAGTGTGTATGCGAAAGTAATATGCACATGTGCTTTATTATCTTCCTTATGTCACTGTAGTTTCTCTTAGTCTCTTAAAGTTTATTTATTTTTAGTTTTACTTTATACATTCTATTATGTGAGTTCTACCAAAGTAGGATGTTTAAAATAAGGCCTTTACTTGTTAACGAACGATACCTAGAATTAATTATCTGAAAAAATTATGAATGTAACCTAATGAAGTTTTTAAATCTACGAAGGCAACTCAGAATTTGGGGAAAAAAAACAAGATAAGATGCTTTGTAGAACTTACGGTGATTCATTGAGACATTAAATAATTACATTTTCAAGGGTGCATATGGAAATGCAGAGGATACTAACTTATTTAATTTAAAGTTTTTAGTACTTAAAAAAGCGTGAATAAGATTTTTATCATGTTTGATATGATCAAATAGTTTATAGAGATAAGATGATGTGTAGCTGGCACGTGTCATTTTATCACGTGTACACCCAGACTGTGTAATGTCTTAATTTTCTGATTAATTTTAAGTGGTTGTACCCTATTAAGACTTAAGAATAATTTCGTTAAACTCATATTTTACCTTGTAGTTTAGTGTCGTTTGGTCGGTGGGAGGTCGAGGGCAGCGCTGTTTCAGAACCATGGACAGTAACCGCCAAGTCTCGTCACTGCGTTTCTAACGATCGATCATTTCCCAATTTTGTCTGTGTAACCCACAAGTGAAGAGACTTGTAACTAGTAGCATTTCTAAACCACTAACATGAAGATCAATAAGTGTTTAGGCATTGATTTCAATCCACAAAAAGATGCGTTTATGTTGAACTCTTATGTTGAGCTTGTAACATGCGCTATAAAAAAAGGGTTAATTAATTTCTCTCACGATTACCCATTAAGGACAAGCGTCTCTCTTTTAAATCCATTTAACCTCTTTTATGTTTGACTCAGTTAACCCTGTTACAATGATTTTTATAGTAATCATCCCACTATTTAAAAGTAGATGTAGAAATATTGGCATTCATCTATTTTTCTAACAAACACCTTGTAGTGTCATGACCTTGCACACACTAAATGAGCTGTAAAACTGTCAACCCTATATCACAGCGTCATAGTTTTCCTGATGTAACTTGAAATGGCACAATGCACCACTTTAACACTTAAAGACAAAGTTCCAAAAATGTATTTGTCCAACAGAATGTACAAAATAAATATTTACATTTCATTTCATATATATATATAAATTACTTATTTTTTTTTTTCGTTCTGTTGGTTAGGCCATGAACACTATAGCTCGGTTTATTACAATGTTATCTTAAGGAAAGCATTCAGCATCCTATAAATAAGCAGTGAAAGCTCAGCAAGGGATAGTTTATTAACTTTCACCACTGTGCCTTGTGCAAAATCATAATCCCAAGTTATTCCAATTAAGGGATACTGGTACTGTACTACTGTTGTGTACTAATAAATTAAAAAGTTTGAGGGACTACAACTTGTGCTATTTATTACCCATGATTCCTCACAATCATCTTACATATTAGAAATATGTGGCTCTGTCTGTGTGCGCACAGAACAGTAGATGTCGCCCTTGGTGAAGTTGTAGCTACACGCCTTTGCAGATCCACAGGTTCAGCCTTCATTTAGTTAATGATTTATATTTCGTTCCTAACCTGTTGAAGTCTAATATTGATATTTATAATCTCCTTTTAAACATTCCGTGTCTACCAACACGGTGTGTCTATAAATGCTTTATCATCTTGTGCACATATTTTGCGTTTGATGCACTCTGCTGCTACACTCGTGATGTTGCTTCATTTCATTTGTTAAAAATGTTCTCATTCGTCCAGGCATCAGCAATGCAACGGATACCAGACGTAGCCTATGGATTTGATGCAACGCCTCACTATGATTTTTTTCCTCTCTCTATGAGGCAGAACGGCGAATGTGACCTGAATGCAGGGCATGATTTAGTAATGGAATGAGACGCAAAACTCATTCAAAGCTCATTCACTCGCACTGTTAGCCATCGCGCTCAAAGCAGCGCAAACCTCTGCGGTGCTCTAACGATTTACAGGAAGATTTGAGTCGGGCGCATCACTGCACCATACATTTTGGTGTTTATTTTTTCTTTCTTTCTTTTTCTTTCTATCGATGAGGATTGGCGATGGGAGAGATCATGGATTGAACATTTTTTCTCGGGGTGTCGGAGGCTAAAGACGCACACGCCGGCGATTGGGCGTTCGTTTCAGCACCCCAGCCCTGAATCTGCCGTGCAGGGAATATTGCCCTGATAGATCGGGGTAGCGGATAGAGACGGGGCGCGAGGGATACGGCAACAGCGTCTTGAGGCTACGAAAGTGGATTGTTACAACGTTTGTGCTGAGGGGATATCGAAAGTAGCCCTAATAGTTTACTGCAGCATTTCACATTCGACTGCAGTGGACAATACTCAGCAGCCAGTAGCGAGTAGGGCGCTCACCACTGCAATTTCGGGGCAAAGACTGACTGGCGGCGTCTTGCGGATACCTGCTCGTGTCTTCAGAGGAGGCAGCGTTCACGACTTTCCCTGCATTTTACGCTGCGCTTCGGAAGAATGCAGTTGAGGGATCTGTATTAACCCAGCAGCATTACGCCGTTTCCGGTTCCCAGCTGGTGTTTCCCGATTGCAAATCTATCGGAAAAAAGCAGCGGATCCCGATGGCATGGACACTTACGCAAGGTCTGCCGCGCCGCCGTGCTACTGGAGCCTATTCGCAGTCTCTTCAGCCTTCAACCCAGCTCCGCCGCCATCGCCCCGCAGCCCTGCCGCAACGCGACCACCGACCATCGAGCCAAAGCTGGCGGCATGAGGAGGCTTGATTCGGTACACTTATCCATGCTGCTCATCGGGGTCTCCTTCGCCTGCTACTCCCCGAGTCTGAATTCCCTGCAGGACCAGGCTTACAGATCCGCCGTGGTGATTGAGGGCAAGGTGCAGTCCGCGCCTCAGAACGTCTCAGCGGAGCCGTACAGTGTGAATGTCAAAGTCCTGGACGTGTGGCCGCGAAACAGCGGGGGTCTGGAGCGGGATCAACTCGTCACCGTGGGGGAATTTGGCTCGGAGGCTCCGTGCGCCAAAGTGAAAAAGAATCACAAGTATATATTTTTCATGGACCCAACTGATGAACCCTTGGTTTTTAAAGCGTCGTTTGCGCCCTTAGATACAAGTGGAAAGAACCTGAAGAAAGATGTTGGGAGGATCTTGTGTGAAGACTGCGGTAAGTTTATGCCCACAAAATGCTTGTGCAAGGGCTTGCAAATTAACACATTGGCCATCGGCTTCGGTTGTATGCTTATGTGTGGTGCGGATGACATCCAAATGTTTAGTGTTAGTAACAGATGGGGGCGTCTCTGCAATATTGGGCAGGAATAAAACGCTTAAAGGTTTTTCATGGTATCGTGAGACATATGCCAAAACATATGCTGTAGTTACACGCGCGCTCGTTGCTCATTTGTAGGATACCGAATTCTTTCCTCAAGACAAAATTGCAATAAACTGAGCTAGCAGTGTTCATGGCGTAACCATTAGAAGGGGCCCACAGCTCGAATCCTCGGATATGAAAAGGTATAGAAGGTAAGAACGACTCAGAATATCTTCAAACCTGGCCGTCAGGACCTTAACCTCATTGCTCTGTTGGGAATAGAAAGTTGCTGGTCTGCGCTTGTGTAATGGGCCTTCAGAACAACTGCACTGGGAGTGGAGCCTTTAAAACTCCACTCAGGAAGCGGGGAATATCTCCCAGTCAACAGTTATGTGTCACCTGTTTGCACGCCGCATTCCTTTTATCTTTTTATAATAAGAAATTAAAATGGATCCCATAGTTTTTCTTCATGACAGCATATTCCTCGAAAGCACATTTTAACCTTTAGTTATAAACATTTATGTTAGGCACTTTTGATTCAAAGCGGCAGCTCAAATCCCACTCTCACAGCTGCAAAGGGAAAAAAAACACTGCATTTTTATTTCTCAGTGTTGTGACACAATTACAAGGTGCTACCATTCTATCAGTCATTGAGTTTCAGGACACCGTGTTTTCCACAGGCCTACTGGCAGAGGGCTTCTACTTGTAACGCGTTTATATTGTCGCTGTCCAGGGTGCTGTACCGTTCTCCCCTGTTCTTATGAACGACTACGAGAGAAACACGTCGTCTAAATAACGAGAATGGAAATATGCTGTTTATGTTACTAACTAGTGCATATGTTGATTACTACATTTTTCTTTTCCATGACTAACTTTTTTTCTTAGACACCGTTTCTCATTATTTGCTGCTAGTCATTATCCCAGTGCAAGTAGCCTAACTATTCCATTGTTAACAATTTGAAAAATATTGTCCATGATAGGCCTAATTAAAATACCAACTTCACTTCACTTCATTTCTAAATATGTATTCCAATTGTTGCTAGTTTTACTAATACATTTTGTGCACAAACTAGCACCAATTTATTACACACTAGTGTCTGTTTCATTTTTAATGCTGCTAGAAAGCTTTCTAAATGACTATTTTGAATGCCTACTTTGTAGTTAAATATACAACAATTAAAAAAGGAACTGTAACTGTAACTAAGGTGTTTTTACACAACTTTCTTAAGGCTGCTCTGTGCCTGCTCTAAACTCATTGTAAAAGCGCAAAGCCGCATTAAAGCCAGGGTAAATTATGCTTGCTCAGACCAACCTCAGCTCTTAGTATCAAAATAAACCATTGTAATTGCTGTGTTTATTGCATTTATGCCATCTCTGAGCAGCATTAAACAGTCTATGTAAAGACACCTAAATGCCACTTCAGAGTTGCTTTCTTGCCACCTTTGCAGTGTAACTTTTACACTAAAGGGCATCATTTGACACTAGCATCTAATAAACACACACACACACACACACACACACACACACACACACACACACACACACACACACACACACACACACACACACACACACACACACACACACACACACACACACAAATTAGGCATCTTTACACAGTTGAGTTAAAGCCGCTCTGTGCCTACTCAAAATTATGTGTAAAGACTTAATGCTGCATAAAACCAGACTAAATTAAGCCTGTTCTGACCTGGCTCAGGCAGTTGTATTTTTTTGTGTAAATGCATTCATGCCACTTCTGAGCAGCATTAAACAGTCTGTGTAAAGACACCTAAATGCCACATCAGAAGTACTTCTGTGACACCTTTGCAGTGTAATTTTGGTTTTCTAATAGATGCTAGTAACTTTTCCAATATACTAGAATGGGTACTATTAATGATTGAAATGATTTGAAAGGGTAGAGTTGAGAGATTAAGTTCTTTGAAGATAGCGATGAAAAAGTATGAGAATCCAATAATACATTGACGGTGAAAAAATATTATTTAATTTGTAGTAATAAGGTGATGTAAGCATTACTAACTAGTTTTAAGGAATAAATGTTAAAACACTTACTACAATATGCTAGCACATGCAGCTTTTGAAAGCATAGCAGACAGAGGCCTAGAACCAAAACTATCGTTAACCTCATCAATAAATTGAGAATCTTTTCCCATGGCTTCTTTTCAGATATCAACGAGTGCTCGCTAGATGACTTTGCAGTTTACTCTATCAAGTAAATCTAACCTGTGCATTGAACTAACTTGTGTGATGCAACATAATTATTTAAACTATTGGAACTATATAAACTACTGCAGTCTACCATTCACTTACAGAATTTTTTTTCTGTTCCACATGATGCTTAAAGTGAACATACATGTTTGACCTGAAAAAGGTCTGCGAAAGATAATGGTCAGGATCTGACCTCCACTGGCATGACTGTATGTCTCTATGGACAGAGTACGATTCAGACAGGAAGGCACAAGCTTTTCAAATATGTCAGGTCTGACGGGTGATGATGTTTCTTCTTCTGTCCCTAATGGCTCAGCCTAGATTGAAAGCCTGTAAATGCAGGTATTTTGAAGACATTTCTTTTTTTTTTTTTAAACAAGTTTTTCTTGTCTTTTTGTGGGGTGAGACCTACATATTACCCATAAGGAGTGACAGGTGGGTGGGTGCCGTTGTCTAGTGTGTTACTTCTCCAAAATGTGTTTTGCAATAGATATTCAGTTAATTATGATTTTAAAATGATAACAGGGAAGTTTGTAGTATTTAATGTTCCTTGTGATGTGTGATCCTGTCTTTCCCTTCCCCCGTGGAGGTCACAGCTGCATCGAGGTGGCAGTCCAGAATATGCCGGTGGCTCAATATCATTGATCTGAAAGAGCTTTCGGGCAAAAACTGCATGACACAGGACAAGAATAACAGCTGGTGATTGACATGCACAGAGGGAAGGACTTACTTCATAGATGCATATGTCTTTTTTAATAACTATTTAAGGTCAAATCTAAAACATGAAGGATTTTTGGCCAGACAAAATGCAGAGATCCTGTCATAACAAAATCCTTGTGGATTCCTGACTGACATGGATAATTTACCTCAGTATAGTGTGTGATTCAGGAGGCTGTAACAAGTGAACTGCCTGAGGAGATTTGGTGATGATTAGCCACATATCTGAGCTACAAGCTGGATTCGGCTCTGAGAAGGACATTGATGACTGCCGTCTTATTGCTGGACGTTCAGGGTGGGTTGTGATCATTTTAAATGCGGTAATGGCCATGTTAAAACACTAGTTTTATAAACTTGGTCATATTTAGGATACTAAAGCTGGATTATGCACTCTCTCCAGCATGGCCCACTTTTTCAAAGCTCCAAGAAAAGAAAATCTCTCTCTGCAGCTCGCCCACACATATTCCCTTCAGACAAACAGGCCTTAGCTCAGAATACATTTCATGAGTTGGACACAAGCAATCGGTGAAAACCAGCCAGTTTTGTTGCTTTCGTATTGTAAAACAATCCAATATTGATATGGTTTAGTAAGAAATTGTTGGAAAAAGTGCAGTTTGGCTGAAATGCAATAAAGCATCATCTTGCCTTAAAGGGATAGTTCATCCGAAAAATAAAAAGTCTGCCATCATTTAATATCTCAGATTTTTTTGTCCATGCAATGAAAGTTAGTAGGATCTAATGTTGTTTGTTCCCCACTAACTTTCATTGTATTGACAAAAACAGTATAAACACTCTTTAAATGTTCTTCTTTAGTGTTCTTAAAGGGATAGTTCACCCAAAAATGAAAAGTCTGCTATCATTTAATATCTTGGTGTTTTGGTCTCCACTGATTTTCATTGCATGGACAAAGAGAATTTAAAACGTTCATCATTTATGTTCGCCCAAAAATGAAACTTTTAAAAGAAGGATGTTTTTAGAATCTGCAAAGAAAATATTTTGAAGAAAGTTGGTTGCCAAACAGTCAAACAGTTTTGGTGACCATTGATGTCAGCCATGGAGCAATTAAATATGAACCACATACATTTTGCTTCTGAAATGCAATTTGATTGATTAAAACTCGAGGTCAAAAATTAGTACCATGTCCTGTACTGTACATTTGCAGTTGTAAATGAGGTTTTCAGGAAAACTCTCTACTGTAGTTTTTAGAAGTAGGTTTACATTCCTAGGTAGAAAAAAAAGCAATTAATACTTAATAACATAATTCATAGTTATGTTTCTTCAACATCAATTTATGGCAGCTGAATAGGCTGTGCATGTGCAGGTCTGTCTGGTCCATCCCTTTGAGCACTGGCTGTTGAATGACTGCTGTGAGTGACTCTCGAGTGAAAGCAGCGGTGTGGATCGACTGACTGAAGGTGAAATACCGAAGATGGGCTTCCCATCGATCCTGGTCACGCATGATGATAAATGTTTGCGTAGGTTGCTCTGCATCCTCCCTCTTGAGATAGATTCATACACTTCATCACTGTTGTACGGAGCGTAGGGCTGACATGAGACATACTGTATGAAAAAGGCCTCCAGTGGTCTCCAGCATGTCAGCTGTACTCTGGGACACATGTTGTTACCTAGATTTAAATACTGTATAATAATCGCTGTCAGCTCCCAGTCCTGCTCTCTGTATCTGTATATTTCAGCAGTTTGCTTCAATTTTGACATGTCTAGATGGTAGGAAACCCGATTATTCTTATGCAGGATTAGTGCCATTGCTTGATTTATATTGCAAAGAGTATCTGTCTGATTATATAATATAATCTGGAATATATATATATATATATATATATATATATATATATATATATATATATATATATATATATATATATATATATTGAAAGCATACAATATAAATTTTAATTTTAATTTAAAATTTTAATCCTTACTGTTAAAGATTTTCATGGTCTGGTAAATATTGCAATTGCACCTTTTGTACTTTGCAAAAAAGCATCATTCTCCATTGATTGGTGTTCTAAGGTAACCATTTGTTCAGACTAAAGAAATCGCAAAAATTTATGTAAAATCAATGTTTAATTTGAAAAAAGAAAATAAATAATAATAATACAAATATGCAAATAATTCTTTATTTTATTTTATTTTATTTTAAAAGGCTGTAAAAGTCACCATGAAATCAAACTGATAATTCTTATTTTTTATTACATTTTTATGGAGTGTTGCAGTGTTTATTATACATAATTAATCTGTGCACAATATTAAAAAAGGGTGGAAAAAAACAAAGCAAAACACAACTAAACAAATAAAGACATAATCCACTCAATTCCAATTGCACAAAATCAAGTTTTTTCTTTCTCTCTTTTTTTCCTCAAGAAGCCATATCACTTTGATACACGTTAAGACTGAATTTCTTAAATTTTTTATGCTGACCTTAAAAGTTAGAAATAAGCTCTCTCTCTCTCTCTCTCTCTCTCTCTCTCTCTCTCTAGTTTTTTGTTTGTTTGTTTTTTGCTGTCTGCTGCTCTTGACCTTACAACTCATGGAAAGTTTCTAATAAAGAGATTGTGATGGGGCTCATTCATGCGGCGTCATCAGCCAGTCAGTATTATCATAACATCATTTTCCTGCCGCTCCAAAGTCATTAGTCACATGACATTTTGCTCAGGTGTTTGATTCAAAACTACCTGGCAGCAGAACCGAGCCTCCGTGACCAAGGATGGCAGTCATGTATTTCTGTCCTGCGCCAGCCAAGCAAGTGCCAATGAGATGAACAGCAATGCCAACAATTAGTTTCCCCCAGATATTACAGAGTCAGGCCACCTTGCATGAGGGCTACTGAGACAACTAATTACCTAGAATGGACTCAGTGTATAGTGAAAGAGCAATCTTGACTGTTTGGCTCATGTGCATTCTGTCTGTTTTCCTCTTGAACCTTTTGCCAGCTCATGTCTCCTCATATAGCCCTCTTGAGCACTCTCAGTCCTTCTCCCTCTGCTTCAGTTACAATCTACCTTCTGTCTTCACAAGCTGTAAGTGTCTCACAATGTGATATTAACATCCACACAGAACAGTAGACAGTTCAGAGCTTCTCTATTTAGTGAACAAACACATCAACTACAGAATGCTGTAGTTCTCTGTGAATCAGTTGTGTACTGCATGGTCTGTATGGACTTTACATTTTCATACAATGGCTCCTAAAATTATTGTGACACTTAGACACGCATAGTTCAACTGAAAATTCTGTCATCATTTACTCAAGTTGTTCCAAACCTGTATGACTTTCTTTATTGTGTGGAACACAATAGAATATATTTTGAAATGTTACCAACATATTACTATGTTGGTAACCAAGCAGTTGCTGGTAGCCAGTGACTTTTTTCTTTACTATGGAATTCACTGGCTACCATCAATTGTTTGGTTATCAACATTCTTCAAAATATCGTCTTATGTGTTGTACAACGAATGTACAACAATTTTCACTTTTGGATCGGACTAACCCTATTCAGACACATAAAATGTTTGAATGCCATTACATTATATAACTAAGTCACCCAACAAAGTTATTTGGTATTTGTTTACCTTTTTAAGACTGAGTTTTGGGTGAATACAAGTGATGAAGATATTTACCGTATCACTTGCTAACTAACTAACTAAACAAATAAATTAACAAATGTTTAATTACTGCAGAAAGTTCATTTTCATCAGTTTTAAACTTTTTTTTTTCTAAGTAGTTTTGCATGCTGTTAAAGTTTGAGTGTTTTTAATCAAAATTCAGAGTGGGTACTCTAGATTTCTAACATTGCAGTCATTTTTCATAGGTTACAGTATCCATTGCTCGTAATGATGATTACGATTAAAATATATACTGATTAAATAAACATGACCATGAACAGTGATCGTACTACAAAAGGCCGAAGTGTTGGTCATGTTATATACTGTTGTCAATCGTTCAATCTATCTTTAACAAGGGCTACCTCTTATATTTAAAGTTTTAAATGTGCTGGGAATAAATGAATTCCATAATAAAGAACAACCTCCATTAACGCAAGTGGCGCATCATTTTGCAGAAAATGCTGCCTTGCACGAGGGTTAACCTCTTTGCGTTCATTCCCCGCAAAGGGTGATAATTTCTGGCTTTAAACACAATATCTGTGACAAAAGAGACCGTGCTGGGTTACAGTAGTGGCAGAGCTGTCCATCGTGTGATAAATTTAAAGTGCTCTGAAAATAGGCCCACAGGGATTGGATTGTCTGCAGAGTGTTACGAAGGGAAAGACGCGGCAGAGACAAGCCTGCGTAATACCTTGTAATTGACAAGCTGTAAATCTGAGTCAGGGTGTTTTAGGCTCCAGCTGTAAAGGCAGTTGAGTGTGAGCTGTGTGTTTTTATTGGAACTCAATGTACTGGTGCACAGTGCCCATTTGAGAGAGGAACTGTACACCATTTATGAGTTAACTGCATTTTTATATAGGCAATGAGAACACGTTCTGCAAATTACTTTTAAGTACCTAGTACATGCTTCTTTACCATTATGGGCAATAAATACAGGCAGGATGTCATGCGTGGGCACAGCAAACTATCTGGAGTCAAGATGAGTTTGTTTAGCATTTTCCTTTCTCTAAGAAGTTGTTATGTGTAAAGGAAAAATTCAAAGAAATAATAATAGATATTTTTTTTACTGAATTCAGAACAAATACTTGTTATGCTATATTTGAAATAGATATGTGAAGTAGAATAGATCTTTGCTCACTGTTTGTCTCTTTTTGTCTGTCTGGGATTTTTCCACGGAAGAAGGCATCACATTCACCACTTAGAGGCAGTATATGAACAGGATTCTTACAGCCCCAAAAATATTACAAACAGGCCCAAGAGTTTGCACCCTGCAGACATGGTGTGACTATGGTGTTACTCTCATCAGGTCTGACACTAACTTGCTGGGTATCGTGGCTAATCACCAGTGTTTAAACTGCTCTAATGCTTAGATCAATCTTGTGCCTCATAGTCTTGCCACAGAGAATAACATTTAAACTCTCTGAAACATTTGGTATGTGTCATATGTGAAAAGGCACGTCTGTAAGTCATTAGCGGTCTAAATAGTGAAGCTCCTGGAACCCTTGTACTGTTTGCTCTGAATCTCTTCTTCATTATTTCATACAAACTGCAGAGACTCCAGCCCTGGAGTCCCCCCAGTACTCATCAACTGCATGTCAGGTAATTGTTCTGGCAATAGTTGATGCTATAAAATACAGAAAACAGGCATTTCTGCTAACGCTTTGGCAATTTACTCTACTGCTCAAAAGTTTGAGGATGGTAAGAATTTGTAAATGTCTTTGATAGAAGTCTCTTATGCTTATCAAGGCTGAACTTATTTGATAAAAAAACAGTAAAACAGTAATACTGAGAAATTCTTTGATGATTAGAATCTTTATTTGAAATAGTAAAGGTTTTGCCATGTTACAAAATATTTTTGTCACTTTTGAAGTGCTTATTTCTTTCCACAAAAAATAAATAAATAAAAAATTAGTGTATGCTGTTATGGATTTTCATATTTGGATATTATTTTATGTTTTTTTTTTTCCTGGAGATCATATTTTCATATTCTACAGTAGGTCGGTCATCCAATTTGAATGGCATTTATATAATCTAGAGACAAAAAACAGCTGAATTCATCGAATCATTAGTCAGATATGAGGTAATACATTTTTCAGGCATGGTTTATAATGACTAATTGACCTATATATTGTGAGTCAAAGTGATGTTGAAATTAGCCACCAAAACAATTGTATCCACAGGATCTATTCTTGCGAATTTGGCCATTGTGGTCCTTTAATCTAATTTTTCAGTCTGTTTAGACTTGATTGTTGCTTGTGGTTATATTTACAGTTGGCTTTAATATTCTAAATGCTTGTTAAGATTAAGTCAGCTTATTCAGTTAAGCTAGCAGGTTGATGATGGAAAGAGATGTGTACTTGTATGGCGCGCAGTAAGCAGTTACTTAGCCGCAGCTGGCATGAAAACTGACATCACTATTAGAGGAAGCAGCGATCATCGGAGGTGATCTGGCAAATATTAGTTTTAACTGAACTTGTGGCCCCCTTTTTCACAAGACCTTCACAGGGAAAATAAACTGAGGGGCTGCTTGAATGTTTAGCTGGAAGTATTTGGGTGGAGGGGCGTCGGGAGTAGACATTTTTTGTGTTAGTCTTTGCTGTTTGCTATTCAGTTCTTTTCTGTTGCCTTCTGAAAAATTCCAACATGGAATCGGTTCAAGAATAAAACTTTCAGCCTATAGAATTACATTGGTATTCACTTTTGGATCAACTAATCCTCTTGGAAAGCATCACTAGTATCACTGCACGCATAGCCCACAGTGTGACTTGAAAGCTATAGATTCCTCAAAGCGTTATTATCATTTCCCACCCTGTTGCAATGTTTATTTCCTTATTTTCTCTTATGGGAAATTCCCTGTATTATCCCTTGTACTGGATTGATTATTCTTTGGAAAGTTAGTCATGCTTGTTTATGGCTGTGATGATATATAGCATTATTTTAGATGTGACAGTTGTTCTTAAATGTAGACTAAACCCAGCTGTCCATCTACTCTGCTATTTATTGGACTAAATACAAACTGGGCTTCTTGATCAAGGTCCCATATGCTCAAACGCTCCATGTCATCTTCACTAAAAATAATGTTTGCTTGATCCCTGCCTCAAGCGCATTTTCCTCTGTAGTAAATAATGTATCTGGTGCACATATAATGTAGGCGCACATGTGACAGGGGAAGGATATCATGACAGGTCAGTTGGTCACAGTGCACAAACTCAGATTTTCATGATGTATGAGGACGGCTCAATGACAGGACACTCTTTTTTCAATCTAATAGTTTATGTGAAAAAAATTCAGTGTGGTGCAACTCAATAAAATAATCATATTCTTGAAAGGAAAACCTTATGAAGTATGCTGAAAAGAAAATGTGGACTTGAAAAAAGCTTGGAAACAATTCTCACTCAGAAAAGGCTGGTTAATTTACAAAAATGTGTCAAATAAAAGCCTAAACATAAATATTAATAGCTTTAAATATAATTTTTTAAGTTAAGTTAACTTGGGAATCCCCAGTAAATTTTATTGACTCTTTGTTTGTAAATTTTACATTATGTAATGCTTATCACTGTAAAAAAGTCTGCTGTTAAATATCAATAATTTACTGCATAAAAAAAAAACTATATATAAGATTCGCTTAATTTTTATTTCTTTTGCAAATGTTGCACACATATATTTTAAGTAAAACTTAAGCATTGAATTAAATAAAATCTCGAAGTAAGCAAGTAGAAAGACTTTTATTCTTTTAAGATAATATGCCCACTCAATAAATTTATTAGCCAAATGAACACAGACACTTGGTAAACCATACACAATGACGGTAACAATCAGTGAATAGTGTTTGAGTATGAATGGGTCATTTTGAGTAGAAAATGAGCTCCAGATGTTACAAAACAGTAAGTTACTAAACCTAACAACAAAAGCAACTTGAAAACAGTGAAAAATTTTACCTTTTTAATTATTCATGCCCCAGTGCATGATGGGAAATACGGGATCATAACTTTGATACTTACTTAAGGAATCTTTGTAAACATAACAAACAATTCCAAGTAAAATATACTTACAAGTTCAAACTTTAATTTCTACAAGCTAAAATTAAGTACTAATATAGAATTTACTTAAAATATTTTAATTCTTGCCTTTTATTATTATTTAATGTAAAAATTACGTTTTATGTAGTATTTACTTCATCACAAAATTATTTTTATCAGTGTAGTTTGGAAAAATCTTCTATGATTACTATTATTATTATTATTTGTTTATAAAATAGTGTTTTAACAAAGCTGATTCACTGCTTATTAATATTTGTCTTGTCTGCAATGTCAAAATCATGTGGTACGACTTTCACAAAGAAACATGTAGAGAAAAACTACACTGGAAATGATAACTTAGAGAGACACATGTAAACCCTCATGACTGTGTGTTATGGTCAATAAGTCATAGAAACATCACAGAGCATTAGAAATATCATAACTCAATCTTTTTATGACAAAGCAAGGTTAGTTTATGTTGTAAAATGTCATGAAATGTATGAATTAATTAAAAATGTGTAAAACTTTTGCATTTACCCTAAAATATACAGTACATGAGAAAAAAATAAATAAATATGTGCACATTTATGAGTTTATGGAATGTTTTTTTATTATTTCGAACTTTGAAGTTTTTCAGACCATGGATATATTATAGAGATATATTATAGTTTGTTTTATATTTTGATTTAGTTTTTATTTTTGGATTTTTCAAGTAACAAATTTTTTTTTTTTTAATGGTTTTAGTTAGTTAACTATAATAACCCTAGTTCTAAACTTTCCTTCCTTTTAAAAGATTTCCTCTCCTTTATCATGGACACTCTTTAATGTCATTGACCCTGACTACAAACACAGTCTCTTCTCTGATCTAAGGGTGAAGAACATTCAGTATGGTTTTTCTCCTCTGTCATTATCCAAACACAGAGCCTTCCAATAAGGCCCAGTAGTTTACAGCCTTGACAGCAAGGAGAAAAGGAGTGAGATGTAGAAGGAGAGGAGTGTATGAGATGTAAATAAGAGAGAAAGAGAGAGGGACGGATTGTAGCTGAATGGAAAGATTTGCCCCTCTGCTTTTTGCCTAGAAGCTGCTCATCAACTATTCATCAGTAAGTCTCTGCACTTTCCCACTGCAGTATGGCATGTGTACAGTCCTGCCACTCAGGACTCAAGCATAGTGTGTGGCTTAAGGACACCCGGGAGGCGTCTTCCCCTCTGCACCTGCATGTCCCTGGGCTCAGACCACATACATGCTGCTCTGTACATGTCTGCAGGACACTGCAGCTTCTGTAACCTAAACAGCAAATGTCTAACTTGTCATTACTGGAGGCCTATTAATATAATGCCCCGGTTGCTAAAGACACCGGCTGTGTTTCTGTAAACAATTCCTTGAATAGCTGGTGCTTGAAAAGCTCATATTGTATTGTATGCAAACTATTAGAAATATTTGTATGCTTTTGCATAATGTAATGTGCATGTTCTTACATTTGACATGAAATAATCATAGCAGCAGTCATGTAGTTGGACAGGAATACTTAACACTACACGGATATTTACAGTAAACATGTCCTGTTTTGTGGACACCATGGTGCAGTAGTTAACAAATGATTAATGTGGTTGTTCACAAGGTTGTGTTGTCTTATTGCATTATATGTGCCCGCTTTCTCCACCACCATCACCACCACGAAAAAAAAGCATCCTAGGCCAAGTTCAGGGATGAATATACTTATCAGCAGAACAGATGTTGTATCTCATGTTGATTAAAATAAATATTAGACTTAAATCCTTTGTCAGTTTTTGTGCCTCTTTTCCTGTTGTATTGCTAATTTTGTCAGCACTGTCAGATATGTTTAAAAACACTTTGAGTTAATGAGTTTGAAACCATACCTTGGTCTTAGTTTATTCATTCATTGAAGTGGATGTTACATTTGTGAAAATTTATGGTGAATATTTGTCATGTATTGTCATAGATACAAAAATATGTAATTTGGAAATGGTAGGAAATGGCGTAAAACAGCCTTTTTGCCTTATTACTCAGGAACAAAAAATAATTATACTTTAAACATCTCAAGACAACCATGTTTGGATCCACAGATTTCTGTGGATTTTCCTCCAAGATTCATGCTGCAAAAAAACAAACAAAAAAAAAAACAGGTTCTCTCTGGGCCTGATCATAGAAAAGAATTGTCCCTGAGAATATATGTCTAACCAATAGCTCCATAACATACATGTTGTCTTGTGTTTCCGTTTGCTTGCTTCTGTATAAATATGTGTGTGCAGCAATCCATCATAATATGTGTCCGGAATAAATCCGGACAGTGGCTGTGACAGGAACTTGACAAAACGAAAGGTTTTAGAACAAAGCAGCATGGGAAGGGCATCCGTGTGTTTGTGTATGGAGTGCCAAATTGTTGAAAAGAGGGTCTGCCGACACTCCCGTTGCGAGCATTGCGCTCCACTCAGGGGACGTGTCCGGCCATGTTTGCTGCACACTCCATGCACATCGACCGCCAGTGTTTGCTTCCTCAGGTATGTCGTAGGAGTGGATTGATGTGTGTCTTAACATGAAAAGGCTTAAAAAAGAATGAATAGTTGTTTTTTTGCTTGTGTTAAAAGGTGGACAGAGAAAGATTTTGCTGTGTGCGATGGAGCAGTTAGCTGTCCATAAGGAGAGAGTTTGATGAATGCAGGTACCTGTATGTGATTGAAACCAGATCAGAGCACCATTTATCAGGTCCCATTCATCTAAAGCCCAGCCCAAGCAAAGACACATTTCACGTTAAAGCAAAGGTAGAAGTGGTACAATAAGATACAATGATCAGAAAGTTTGTTCGGAAAAGCTTTTATTTGAAATGATGATGAATCATTGTCTTTGATATCATTCTGCAGATTAAATTATGTTTGTAATGCATAGCAATGCATCACATCTGGTCGGTTTGCATCAACTTGCAGGAACACATGCTTAAAATGAATATAATTAAATATGATCTATGAAATCAGCAAGACATTTTCTTGCAAATATATATAGTGGTGTAAAAAATTGTTGGCCCCTTTCTTATTTTTTGCATGTTTGTCACACTTTAATGTTTCAGATAATCAAACAAATTTAAATAGTAGTAAAAGATAACACAAGTGAACACAACATGCAGTTTTTAAATGAAGGTTTTTATTATTAAGGGAAAACAAAATCCCAAACTACATGGCCCTGTGTGAAAAAGTGTTTGCCCCCTAAACCTAATAACTGGTCGGGCCACCCTTAGCAGCAACAACTGCAATCAAGCATTTGCGATAACTTGCTATGAGTCTGTTACAAACGCTGTGGAGGAATTTTGGTCCATTCATCTATGCAGAATTGTTGTAATTCAGCCACATCGGAGGGTTTTCGAGGATGAATCGCCTTTTTAAGGTCATGCCACAGCATCTCAATAGGATTCAGGTCAGGACTTTGACTAGGCCACTCCAAAGTCTTCATTTTGTTTTTCTTCAGCCATTCAGAGGTGGACTTGCTGGTGTGTTTTGGATCATTGTCCTGCTGCAGAACCCAAGTTCGCTTCAGCTTGAGGTCACGAACAGATGGCCGGACATTCTCCTTCAGGATTTTTTGGTAAACAGCAGAATTTATGGTTCCATTTATCACAGCAAGTCTTCCAGGTTCTGAAGCAGCAAAACAGACCATCACACAACCAGCATCATATTTTACTGTTGGTATGATGTTCTTTTTCTGAAATGCGATGTTACTTTTACGCCAGACCTGATGGGACAAACGCTTTCCAAAAAGTTCAACTTTTGTCATGTCAGTCCACAGAGTATTTTCCCAAAAGTCTTGGGGATCATCAAGATGTTTTCTGACAAAACTGAGACAAGCCTTAATGTTTTTTTTTGCTCAGCAGTGGTTTTCGTCTTGGAACTCTGCCATGCAGACCATTTTTGCCCAGTCTCTTTCTTATGGCAGAGTCATGAACACTGACTTTAACTGAGGCAAGTGAGGCCTGCAGTTCTTTGGATGTTGTTGAGGGGTCTTTTGTGACCTCTTGGATGAGTCGTCACTGTGCTCTTGGCTCTCAGTGTGGTTCGCTGGAGTCCCAAAACTTTAGAAATGGCTTTATAACCTTTTCCAGAGTGACAGATCTCAATTACTTTCTTTCTCATTTGTTTCTGAATTTCTTTGGATCTCGACATGATGTAAAGCTTTTGAGGATCTTTTGGTCTACTTCACTTTGTCAGGCAGGTCCTATTTAAGAGATTTCTTGATTGCAAACAGGTGTGGCATTAATCAGGCCCGGGTGTGGCTAGAGAAATTGAACTCAGGTGTGATAAACCACAGTCTTAACAGGGGGGCAAACACTTCTTCACACAGGGCCATGTAGCTTTGGATTTAGTTTTTCCTTATAATAAAAACCTTAGTTTAAAAACTGCACCATGCATGTTGTGTTTACTTGTGTTATCTTTGACTAATATTTAAATTTGTTTGATGATCTGAAACATTAAAGTGTGACAAACATGCAAAAAAATAAGAAATCAGGAAAGGGGCCAACACTTTTTCATTGTATATATATATACAGTCATGGCCAAAAATATTTGCACCCTTGGTAAATCAAAGGAGGCTGTGAAAATTTATCTGCATTGTTAATCCTTTTGATCTTTTATTTAAAAAAATCACAAAAATCTAACCTTTCATTCGATAATAAGAATTTAAAATGGGGGGAAATATCATTATGAAATAAATTGTTTTCTCTAATACACACTGGCCACAATTAATGGCACCCTTTTATTCAATACTTTTTGAAATCTCCATTTGCCAGTTTAACAGCTCTAAATTTTCTTCTATAATGCCTGATGAGGTTAAAGATCAAATGACAAGAGATCAGAGACCATTCCTTCATCCAGAATCACTCCAGACCCTTTAGATTCACAGCTCCATGATGGTGCTTCTCCTCTTCAGTTCACCACACTCATTTCTATAGGGTTCAGGTCAGAGGACTGGAATGGTCATAGCAGAAGTTTGGTTTTGTGCTCAGTGGCCCATTTGTTGTTTTTGAGGTTTGAGTTTGGATTATTGTACGGTTGGAAGATCCAAAAATGGCCCATTATAAGATTTCTAACAGAGTCAGTCACTTATCGATTTTTTATCTGTTGGTATTTGATAGAATCAAAGATGCCATGTATCCAAACAAGATGTCCAGGACCTCCGGCTGAAATATAGGCCCACAACATCAAAAATACAGCAGTATATTTCATTGTACACATGGGGTACTTTTTGTATTCACCAAACCCATCTTGAGTGTTTGTTGCTAAAAAGTTAATTTTTTTGGTACATCTGACCATAGAAGCCAGTCCCATTTGAAGTTCCAGTTGTGTCTGATAACTGAATATGCTGGAGTTTGTTTTTGGATGAGCTAGGATAATTTTTCTTGAAGCCCTCCCAAACAACATGTGGTGATGTAGGTGCTGTTTTTAAGGTTTTCTGACCCTGAGACTCAACTATTTCCTGTAATTTTCCAGCTGTGGTCCTTGGAGAGTCCTTAGCCAATAAAACTCTCCTCCTCACCATGCATTAGGACAATATAGACACTAGTCCTCTTCCAGGCAGTTTCGTAACATTTTATGTTGATTGGTAATGCTTAATTATTGCCCTGATGGTGGAAATGGGAATTTTCACTGCTCTAGCTCTTTTCTTAAAGCCACTTCACTAATTTGTGAAGCTCAATTATCTTTTGCTGCACATCAGAAATATATTCTTTGTTTTTTCTCATTGTGATGGATGATTAAAGGAATTAGGCCTTTGTTTTCCCTACTATTTAAATTTTTGTGAATCAGGAAGCCATGGCTGGATAATTTTATGTTCATAATCACCCTGGAGTGCTCAAAATTGTGAATATGAATGGGAATATACTTCAAAGATATTTTACTCATAAGAAGGTGCCAATAATTGTGTCCAACATGTATTTGAGAAAAACATTTATTTCATAATGATATTTCCCCCCATTTTAAATTCTTATTATCCAATGAAAGGTTAGATTTTTGTGAATTTTTAAAATAAAAGATCAAAAGGATTAACAATGCAGATTAATTTTCACAGCCTTCTTTGTTCATATTTACCAAGGGTGCCGATATTTGTAGCCATGACTGTATATATATATATATATATAAATCCATCACAGAATACTATAGTACTAAATAATACTGTATGATAAATTGCAAAATTGTTTATGACTTTAAGGAAAGAAAAAAAAAGTTGGACATTATAGTAGAAGTGGTGTAGTCTAGTTTTTTTTTAGTGAGCATACTGTGATTTTTCCCTCCCAGTCTCATACTCACCTGTCCCAGAGTGACACCCCATAAGCACCACCACACTCACTAATTCATACAGTATGCATCTACTGTACATGTAACTGAAAGCATTCTGAAAGACTGCTTGTGTGATATCAACATGTCAATTTATTATAAGCAACACAAGACTTTAAAGGGATAATTCACCCAAAAATGAAAATTCTGACATTAATTACTCACCCTCATTTCGTTCCAAACCTGTAAGACCTTGGTTCATCTTTGGAACACAAATTAAGATGAGATTGATGACATCCGAGAGCTTTCTCACCCTGCATAGACAGTAAGGGAACTACCACGTTCAAGGCTCAGAAACATAGTAAGGATATCGTTCAAATAGTCCATGTGACATCGGTGGTTCAGCCATAATTTTACGAAACTAGAAACTATGAGAATACTCATTGTGTGCAAAGACACAAATAACAATTTTATTCAACAATTCTTCTCTTCCGGGTCAGCATCTGCCGCCATTCATGAGAGTAACACGACGCATGAATGAAGGTTTAACAGGTTTGTAATGACATGGCGGTGAGTAATCAATGACAGAATTTCCATTTTTGGGTGAACTATCCCTTTAACATTTAATGACATTTACAGCTGGGGAGACTGGACTGATTTTCTACTGTTTAGTGTTAATCATCTAACTCAGATAGTTAAGTATGTTTATCCTTAGATGTTATATGAATATGGTTCCTGGAGCACAGTTTTTTTCAGCTGGCAATTTTCGATGCACATTTAAGAGTGCCTGTTTTTAAATTCCCTAGCCTCTTTCAGTCCACAAGGCTGGCCAGGAGTTCTCATCTCTCTCATGATCTGAAACAAGGATATATAAACATTGTATTTGGTTTACTTCTGTACACAGACAGACACATCCACAGTATCTAAGCAATCTCTCCTCTTCTCCCACATTCACTGATCCACCACACTAACTTTAGTTAGTTATTAAGTTATTAGCTAGTTATGTTGGCTTGAGAAAGCCAGCATACTGTTATACTATTTAAACATCTTATTATTCTTCTGAGACCCAGAATCTTCTCCTAGGGTTTTAATGCTACAAGGACCAAACTCTGCAGAGACCTTGGACCTGATCTGTAGTTTGTTGCTATATCTTTGCTAACTGACTGGACTTACTGTTTTCTTATAACTAATTGTAAAAAAAAAAAAAAGAAAGAAAAAAGAAATCCCATAGACTTGCATTGGCTGAGCAAAAATGCCCCCCGCCCAAAGGACAATTTCAGTCCACTCAAGAGAGCCACAGGATAAGAGATCTTTCAAATCCCCTTATTTACTTTCGTTTTCAATCACTTAAATTTTCAAATAAATGCAAACATTTCCTCTTATGCTGCCAAGCAGAGCTACATAATTGATCGTGACCAGGCGGACTCGAGAATAATGACTGTCTGATGGCCAGAGGCCAGTGTGAAAGATGCTTGGGACAAATGACTGATCTGTCAATGCTCCCGTCGAGGCAATGCTGCATCCTTGTGAAACTTTATCATTTTCTCATCTTTTCAAATCGTTTTAAGCCTTGCCAATTAAAACATTCAAGCGATTTTTTACCCTTCAAGCACAAGATAAAATTAAAGTTCAAAACTCAATGCAGTACATGCGATGTGTTTGTAGAATCTGTTGTTTACATGGAATAATTAATCCAATTATTATGAGAGCTTTGGGAGGAAATGTGACATGGATGCTTTTCCTTCCATACTAGTCACAGCATGTCAACAACACTCATATTCCCTACTGGTTTTTATCATGTGTTGTTTTGGCTCTGTAGCTCTCATTTCAGTTTTTTCCCCGTCCCTTTCACTTTTTTTTCATTTTCATAGTCTCTTATTTTTAACCCTTTCCTTCCACAAACTCTGGATTTGTGAGATGAGAATCACCTGTGTGCCACAGTGTGGAGCAAGAGGTGAACTTGATGTGGTTGGCTGGATCTGTTCCAAGAACAAGTTGTCAGTGGATAGGTTGCCAGGTAGAAAGTAGATGCATGTAGGATGATATGCCTTCTCTCCCTGTTTCGAGATGCTTTCTGGTATTATTGATGCTTGGAAAGCTGTTTCTCTCTCTAACGCAATGCTAGATTTATCTGGAGGGAAAAAAGGAGGGAAAAAAAAACATTTCAATGATTGAAACAGACTTCGATTGAGATATTGCCTCTGTATTGATTTACCTCCAGTTGTAGATCTTGAGCACTGGCTTGAGCCGAGTATCTGGGCAAAGGCTGTACATGTTCAAAATGTCAGCGGAGATACAGCTTACCGTAAGTCTTGCTTTCATTCCTGTCTTATATTAATCTCTGGCCATGTTGTTGATGTCATGTTGAGTGGCCCAGACTCTGGAGTTCAGGAGCATGCCTATCTCCCCGGGAAAACACACGCTCTTTCCTTCTGGTCTCTCTCATATTGTTGTTGAAAGATAGTTTGCACTGCAAAAGTCATTTTCTTAATCAGTATTTTTGTCTCGTATTCCAGTACAAATATTTAAACATTTTTAAAACAAGATAAATTTATTGACGTAACATTATGTACGAATTTTTAAGATTTTTTTTTACCGATTTAAAAAAAGTTTTTTTTTTTTTTTTTTTTTGCTTCTGGGTTAAGCGTTAATCTATCAATGTTTATGTTTATGCTTAAAAACAAGAAAAACCTTTGCATACAGTAAGAAAAATAAACTTTTTTTTTTTTAGATATTTGTATTAGATATTTTTATATTTTACTATTATTTTTATTCTCTGGGTGGAATAAATTTGTGGAATGCAAATTCTCTCCCCCACATGGTCCATCAGTGAGGAGAAGTGAGCCAAGGTCAGGTACATGGTGTAAGAGAGCATTAGGACTGAATGCTCCATATCCCACAAACAAAACTGCTCTGCACACAACCTCCATTGGCCCAGCATTCCCAAACCTTCCCTCACAGACTGTCATATTTCCATGAATTATGCTTTTTCATCTTTTTAGGCCGCAGCACAGTTTTGTCTGGACGTCAGATTTTATCCTGAGCTCGCTATGTTGTACGTCTTTTATGTCCTGTACTCTCTTGCATTTTTATTTATTTATTTCCAATCATTTTATTTATTCAGTCCAGACAGCAAAGAATAGCTGGTTCAAGACAGTGACTGAGATGGCCCAGTTGTGCTCCAGGTTTCCTGTAATCGCCCCAACCCCCTCCCCGAAAGAGCCAAAGCACGAAGTGGTCATCCTGCCACTCGTACCCAGGAGCCACACACTTGATCTCTCACCAGCTCTCCCCTCAAATTATCTGAGGCCCCTTTGAAAGAAAAACTCAAGCCATTGGTTTTCAACCAGCAGAGTCATCAACCCCAGAAGACGCACGCTGTGTTTTTCAGGAAGACCCTGCTCCACTGGAAGAGAAATTAAGAGAGATAAGCCGGGCCTGTGATAAGACGCAGCTCTTCTCGTAGAAGCGAAAACAGAAATGCAAATGACTGTTGTGTGTTGTGCAATTGGGGGTGGGGGCATGTGTTTTTTTGGTGAGCATAGGGCCTTTTGGCTTTCTCACTGTGACATGTTTGTGCTCTGCTCCAAGTACATTCTCCAGATAAAGGACGAGCTGAGAGCGCGCAAGGAATTTGATTTGATTTGAAGAATGTGGAGCTGGGAGCGGACGTGTGTGTCTTTGTGTGCGGAGGGGTATTGATAAGAACTGGACCCTTTCCCATGAGCCTCCGTTTCTTCTCTCTTTCCTATGGAATCCTAGCAAATGTCACTACGCCAGTTGCCTTTTTTTTTTTTTTTTTTTACAAACTAGACCAGATGAGGCCAAAAAAGAGCATGTGTGCATGTTTGTTCACTTGCACGTATACGTTTGTGTCAAATGACCGGTGTTTGGCTGGTTGCGTGTTGGCCCGTTTCTGAATGCTGAACAGCATGCGTTTGTGTTTGTGGTAACGCTGCAACGGCAATGTGGGTGCTTGTTTGTTAAACTGCATGAGAGTGTGTGGGTGTGTGTTTGTCTGTTCTACTGAAACTGAGAAAGAAAGAGAGCAAAAACATGGATGGAGTAGATCTCTCTCTGACACTATCTCAAAAACAATCTGTCGAACACTCGGGTGAGACTTTAATGTATGATCTGAAGACTGCGGCATATCTGAATGCCACTTGAATAACAGACTTGAATAACTGTGATACGGGGTGAAGACAAGAGCCTACCGCATAACGCAGCTGTTTTATGGAGGCAGAGGTTTGTGGGTTTACCTTTCAGAATGTTGCCCTTTCATCCTTATGGAGTAATTGCACTCGTCAGTCCTGTTTGATCATCACTGACAAAACAGGACATGATGATCTGCACAAAATGCCACTGGGTTATTAAACTTCAACAGAAGTTGCTGTATTTATGACATCATAGGAAAACAATACATAGTCATTATAGTTGCTCTCACATGCTTATAGCTGATTAATGAGATTGTTGAGATCATATGCAGCTGGAACGCTAGAAATAACACTAGGACATATAGAACAAAAGAGAAATATATATAGTATAGAGCTAGAAAAGTCAATGTGTTAGCATACTGTAGCTGGAGGTCATTTGATTTGAATGCAGCTTGGGAAGTCAGAGCATAAGTAGTTTAAGACATTGTTCAAGGTATAGTTAAAAAATTAAACAGCTATCCCATTAAAATCTTTCTCTGAAACTCTAGAGTAGAAGTATGTTAAATTACAGGGTTTTTCTGAGAAGCAGGAGACTTATGATTCTTCTTACTTACAGGTTGCTACATATGCACAAATGTAAACAAAACAGTGAGGGATAGGAATAGACCTTGATGTTGATTGTTAACCCAATGCAACATTTTAAATAAAAGATATATTTACAAAATTCCAATGGACAAAAAAAAAAAACAGACTACATCTGTCACCCACAGCTTTGTTTTCAAATTCATTGAGTTAAATACTGAAAATACCCTGCTTAAGATCTATACCCAGGATTAGGATCTTGATCATCTGTGATGGTATACACAGGATGAGCCATACTATTATGACATGCATCTATAAGGATCTTGAAATAGACAAGTAACGCAAGATGTGCAACTTGTTGTCTTGTCTTTAACTTCATTCCATTTGGCTTTATATGTGCTTGTTTGTTCTGTCATAGCTCTTAGCAGACATGTGAATGTCTCTGTGATCTGATGCACCTCGGTTAGCGTAAGCTGTGAAAAAGCATCTCACAGCACATGCCAGGGCTAAATTGCACCCTATTGGCTGCCGTGTTGCTATGCATATCACTATATGTCCTGTCCTTTCTGGTGAGATGAATCTTTGATACACTGTGATGGGGACGCATCTCAGCCACCATTTCTGCCATCCTTTCATTCACAAATCATTCAAACACTGGCTGGATTGATTTGCCGTTGCAGTGTGTGGAAGGCAGGGTATACAGCAGGGGTGGGGCTAAACTGTGGCAGATCTGTGATTGACGGCTGTGTGATGGGACAACCTGACAGCTTAGAAAGTGAGCGAGCAGTTAGAATGTCACTCTGCCTGTGAAGCATGCTCTTTCTCTCTCTCTCTTTGTCTTTCTCACTGCAGTTTGTTTCTCTCGCTGCAGTGTTTCCCTGCAGATTGAGCAGAGGCTACCTCATGGATGTCTGTTTTCATGTGGTGCAACGTGTCTCTCTCTCTATCTCTATCTCCTACCTTGTTCTGAATGGTTTCCATGGTGATAACTGTGCACAGCAGAAACAGTGCAGGGCTGAATTCACACCACCTGAATGTACACACATGCACACTGGGGCCAAGGTTCTTTACATGGAGTGTAGAAAGCTTACGCACTTATCCATTTGTACTCAAACATATGCAGGTTGCCTGTGAACAATTTCTCTGTAGCACACAATGCATCCAATCACTCATGCTCACTCTGCCTTTTCATTCATACGTCTTATTGCTTGTGGTCACAAACACAGATGGTTGTTTATTACAACACACATGGCAGTGCGGTTAGAAGTTCAATGTCTCATCTGCCCGAAATCTGACCACTGCAGTGGTGCCTCCTGACTTTGATTGGTCAAGCTTTTGTGGGTGCCTCGAGACATCCCGTCTGATGGGGCGGATGTCTTGGACCCCACACTCTGCCTTTGCGCAGATGATTCCACCTGGAACCACAGATTTTTCCTTTACCATTTCGGATGTGTGTGATTTTTTCAGAGATATACCTTCAAAGAGATTGAGATTCGACCCTTTTCCGACCCTTAAGGAGCTTCGCATTAGGAACATGTCCTGCTCCCAGGCAAGGGGACTGGGCACCATGATCGTTCACAGATGATCTACCTACAGACTAGTTCAAGCGGTATTCAAAATTTAGGGAGGGGACAGACTTGGGCCTAATTGTTCACATCTGTATCCAATGATTTTGTACACAGGTCTTATTTAGAAACAATACCTCCTCATGGATGACATTCCCAACGGTTCTGCCAATTAAGGTACCACTAAACGCAACTGTTGGGCATTTGAGCAGCTTGTCAAAGCTGACAATACATCTATTTTCTTCACTTTATCCTTGCCTCTGCAGTGCCTCTCCACCTCACGGCTGCCCTTGCTTCACCTCTCAGTCAAGTCAACAGGCGAGTGTTAAACACAGGGATCTGCATCCCCTTACCTCCCACTCAGATCCACCATCTCCCCACACACACACCATGCCCTAGAAGAAACAAGCAGATCTAAACAACCAGATGGGTGTTTAAAACCATTAGGTCTCCAAAGATAAACTCACTGAGCTCGTGAAATGCCAGCAGTGTCTCGGGGCGGTGTATACAGTATGTGTGATGGTGTACAGGTATAATGGGAGGCTGGTAGAGGGGGAGGTGGGCTACATTTATCTGCTGTGATCTTTAAGGATGTTAAGTTGGGGGTGGGGGGATAGCAAATTGCATAAATGGGGCCTGGTGAGGGTACGGGAGTGGGAGAGATCCAGAAAAGTCCAATCCAGGACTTTTAAGGGGGTGGCTCCACATTCTCTTTATTTACTCTTAATGTCAGGCATCCCCACCCACCCGATCAGAGCAGCGAACGCCTGGGGGCAACCGATGTTGAGAAACAGCAGATGCTATTTAATGGATGAGAAGAGGAATACTTCAGAGTCGCGAGAGGGAAAGAGAGTGGAGACCTAAAGACAGAATAGAAGTGGGAAAGCATGATAGTGCTCCATTTTTCTATCTATTGTTTTTGTTTGAATGGCTGTCATTACGGCGAGCAACCCCCCCCCCGCAATACAAATGCATGTCACACCGCAGTCTTTTATTTCACCTTGAGCTGGAGGGCTTCGTGCTTCTTGCCAGGTGGGTGGTTCACCGCAAAAATAAAGCAGAACAAGTCGCTGATACACCCAATTTTTTTCTCTTTCTTCTCCTTTTGTTTTCTGCAACTCCTTGTAACAGCATATTGCAACATAGCACTGGTGGTATTGTATCTCGTGATGTCAGCCCCGCCCACCAGAAACTCTCAATACCTTTGTAGTAAATGTAACGCATTCACTTCTGTAGTATGGCGGGGCAAATCTAACACAGGAGCCTTACTGCATTTCAAGGAGGAAATAATCTTTTAAGGGAGTTCCCCTCTGAATGAACAGCACCTGTATTCCGATACCTGTAGATCTCACAGTTCATGTGTACGTATAAACACATAGGTGCCAGAGAGGAGAGCGCAGGTCGGGTAGCAAGTCCCATCATGCCTGGCAAAGAGGGGAGGGTGACCCACACATCCCACTCAGTGTCATTACCGTTGACAGATTCACTCACCGCAAAAAGCTGTCATGAAGGAAGCACTTCCACACATGCACACACACTGTTTATGCCTACAACGTGGCACTTTGTTCTTCTCTAAATTGGAGGCTACACTGCATGTG
The DNA here is from genome assembly GCA_024542945.1 of allo-octoploid hybrid of Carassius auratus x Cyprinus carpio. Classification (NCBI taxonomy): domain Eukaryota; kingdom Metazoa; phylum Chordata; class Actinopteri; order Cypriniformes; species allo-octoploid hybrid of Carassius auratus x Cyprinus carpio. Next base: position 12,386,221 of record CM045068.1, on the reverse strand, counting down.
TTGGGGCATGCCAGTTTCCCCCCCCCCACCCCGGTCACATACACACACACCCCTACCAGCTAAATGATGACATGGCTCCAAGGAGGTTAGAGTCACGATAGGCCCCTTTGGCGAGGTCCTGATACCACAGCACGTTTTGTGACTCACCTCGTATGGCACGTATTCTTCCACTTCCCCCAGTCATGCTTTCATTCTCGTCACCTTCTTTCTATCATTCTAGTTTCTGCCAATCCTGCATGGGTGCTGGCATAACCCCCAACCATTTACCTTCAATTTGTATTGATGAAATGGTGCTCTGTGCTCTGTGGTAGAGATGGAATTACGAAATGCCTCTATTTTTGGGATCAAGGTGCTGGTTCCTTGATGTTTTTTTTTTAGATTACAAGATACATTGTTGCATTATTACGAAGAGAGGTTTGTTTACAGAATGACATCATGTCAGACAGATTTTGATCCTGGTGCATCTTGCTCGATGAAAATGGTGATATAAGGTTGTTTTGAGGAAACCCTTATGAAGACACTTTTGATACTGTATCTCACTGCACTTATCTGAGCTTTGGTGCCTTGCTTAGTGGTACAACAATATGATTCAGTCATACAGATTTTAACCTGTAACACTGTTGCCGCAAGCATTAATGTTATCTGGGCTTAGCACTCACCTTTAGATTGAAGTGAAACGTGACAGTCTTCTAAAATATTAATTCTATAAATGTATCATCATTGTCAAAATTGAATTCCCAGTGGGACATGTCATGACATAATCTGTATGTTCTAAAGCTCATATTTTATAGATAGCTTGTCATTAGTCATAAGGGATAAGAGACAGTGGAATAAATTCATTGTATTGTATGTGTATTATGTGCTGCACATTGTAGAGTTCACCAGTGTATATCTACCAAGTCCTACCATCATCTTTCTTTCCAGTGCTGGTGTCATATAAATGTCAGTTGAACTGTTTTTCCATTTTAAAGGGCTAGTTCACCCAAAAATGAAAATTAGGCTGTGTTTTACTCACCCCCAAGGCATCCTAGGTGTATATGACTTTCTTCTTTCAGACGAATCTAGTTGGGATATTATAAAAAATTGATGCATAAGAAAAATATCCATATTCAAAATGTAATAATCACTTGAATCTAGCTTGCGCTCACTGTTGTAAATGGAAGCAGTTCTGGGGGAATTACGTATGTGGTCAGCATTGGGCATGCGCTGCTCAGAAGTGGCGCACACAGAAATGCAGCGGAGAGATCAAAACAAAACAACTGTCACTAATTATAAGTATACAGCGAAGATTTGTAAAGAAGAATGTCGGAGGATTTCGATATAAGCCAAGAGGAGACTGGTTTTCCTTTGCTAAAGTAAGGAAATTTTGCTTCTTTTGTCTTGTAAACAAATGCTGGTTTTCACAAGACTCACCGGCGCATGCGCAATGCTGACCTCATACGTCATGCTCCCGGAACTGCTTCTGTGTACTGTTGGAGCAAGCTAGATTAAAGTGATTATTAAGTTTTGAATATGGATATTTTTCTTACAAAAAATGCATCGAGGACTCTTTTTATGGAAGGGCGCTTTTTATTTCACTTCTTTTGGACTGAAGGAATCAAAGACCATTTTTAATATAACTCAGACTGGATTTGTCTGAAAGAAGAAAGTCATATACACCTAGGATTTCTCGGGGGTGAGTAAAACGCAGCCTAATTTTCATTTTTGGGTGAACTAACCCTTTAACTCTATATTCCTCCCTAGTCAAATTTTTTGGAGGTGGAAAGCAGATGGAAGTACAGTGATGTTAACACTGTGTTTTATTTATGATGGCCTCTGATATTTTCATCACAATAGTCATGTGAACGGCTTCCAGCCAACCAGTGCCCCAAGCTTTTGGATGGATCCTTTAAAACTGTCCGTGTGGGGCTGCTAGATTTATTCCCATTATAGCATCTTTTCTGTCTTTCTTTCTTTCTTTCTTTCTTTCTTTCTTTCTTTCTTTCTTTCTTTCTTTCTTTCTTGTCTTCATGAAGGAAGGATCCTTTCTTCCTTCCTGTCTTTTTTTCATTAATTTCATTCTTCTTGCTTCATATCTTTCCTCCTCGAATCCTACATATATTTTGCTTCCTTCCTTTCCTCCTTTTTTCACTCTTCCTTCCTACATGTTTGTCTACCTTCCTTCCTTCCTTCCTGTTTGTCAGTTTGTCTTCTTGTCTATCCTTCTTTATTTAATAATTCTTATTATTAGCCTTCCTATCTTCCTCTCTTTGTTCATTCCATGTCTTTTTTAATCTTATTGTATTTTTTTCTTTTCATCTTCCTTCCTACATGTCTCCCTTCTTTTCTTTCTGTCTTTCTCTAAGCGTAGTGTATTTTTTTCGTAACCTAACTATTTCTTTCTTTTTCCATTCTGTTTGTTGGTCTTCTTACTGAGGTTGCTTCTTTATTTCTTTCTTCTACCAGTCATAACTTTTAGCCTCCTTCCCGTCTTTCTTTCTTCTTTCTTTCCTTCCTGTCTTTCTTTCTTCCTTCCTTCCCGTCTTTCTTTCTTTCTTTCTTTCTTTCTTTCTTTCTTTCCATTTTTCTCCCTCTCTTGTACCTGCTGCACAGGCATTGGAGGTGTAGCTTTGTGGCATTATGTTTTCTGTGCTCTCACTAGGTTCCCAGTCTGTGATTGCGTGCTCACTGCTGGGATTCCTGACGACACTAGCAGGGAGTGACACTATCAGGAACATGTTGTGACTCGTCCAAAGCAGAGGATGGGAAACTGGGAGCAAAGAGGAAAGAGAGAGAGAGAGCAGGTGAGGTAAACGGGGGCATTGGGGAGTATAAAAGGAAAGAGAAAGAGAACAGTAGGATTGTTTTGTGTCATGTCGCACATGCATTCGTTTACAAGAACATATATATCAAAACATTTTGGAATTATGGTATTTTGACCTTTTTGTCGCTTTGTGTCACTGAATGCTTTTGGCTGAGTGAAGAGCTTTTGTATATCTTCAAGGGTCCTAGAGCAGTGTGTGGGGGAGAGATCCACCAGGGGTCAGCTTTACAGATCAGCTGAGGTGTGGATTCTGTAATCTGCTCTCCTGCTGCCCTGAGACTCCGGGAGAGAGGTGGAAAGGGACAGGACCAAGAGGTGCAGGTGAGCCAGAAAGGCCTGAGCTCTGTGGTGTCTCCAAGCACCAACTCCAGGGCCTGGAAGACACGGAAAGGTCTAAAGCTCCAGGCAGGGAATAGTTAATTGCTTGACAGCTATGGGAAATGCCTCCCTTTGCTCCCTCCCTTTCTTTCCCTCCCCTTCTCTCTCTCCCTCTCTCTCTTTTCCACTGTCTTTGCTTCTCTATTTTTTTCTCTCTCTCACCATGCTGTAAGTAGGTGTTTCCTGTGTGATGTGAGAGAGTGAGTCTATATAGGAGCCCAAACGCTTTGACAAGTTCAGAGTCTCGAGTGCGCCAGTCACACTCCCAATAGGACTAATTGCATTTTCTTTCCATTGTGGATTTACATTTTTCTCTCTTGTTTTGGTACTGACACAATGTCAGAGGGTAAGAAGAGGGAACGGAATGGGAAAAAAAGAGAAGGAAAGAAAGGACGCAAGGAGAGCAAAGATCCCACAGAAGGTAAATAGAAAACATACGCAAGGTGTTGTGTGCCTGTGGCAGAAGGGGGTTCTGGGGTGTGAGACATGTGAAAGAATCTCTTTCCCTGTCTTGTCAAAGCTTGCTGCATGACTTGCTTGCTGCAGTCAACGTGTAGCAGCATATCTAGCCTTTGTGGCATAGGTACACAATTGTTACATTAATGTGTGTTTTGCATGCAAGCCAGATCCCCATTCAGTTTGGCGTGCTACCTAAAGTCCTTGATAAACTCCTACTCCAGTTTCTTATGTCACAAGTGTTAATGGCTTGTCCCAGCACTCTCATCTACGCCACTCACCTGATTTCTGCATATTGTCGCCTAATGAGTTGCATTGTTGCCGAAATTTAGCCAAGTTGTGGGCTGCCTCCCATAGGATCTCATTCCTCAAGTACTTTTAAAGGACTTGTTTGTATTTCTGTGCCGGTGTTAGCTCTCCACACTTCTGCAAGTGGCTGCCCCACTGTTTCTCCACTGGATTGCACTTCAGGGAGATGGTTGTTGCTGTGAAACCTTTCAAACGTCATAGCTTAGATTTTCTTGAATAGGGGCTGAAGAGCACAAGGTCCCACTCTTTCACTCTACACTGCTGCAAGTCACGGCTTGTCACTGCAGTCTGACCCTGAGGTCAAGGTGGGAGACACAGCGGGAAAGAGTCAAATCCCTTTTTGCCTGGTCTAATACACCACTACGCTAGTTTATGATGGGGTGATAAAATTTGAGTAAAATGTCTTGAATGCCATTCAAACATGTCTTTATTTAAGTTGCATAATTATTGTAAAAAAAGTGTTTGTTTAAAGCACGTTTACTGAAGTCACCCATTCACATGTCTAAATATGTTCAGTCTATGTGAGTTTCTTCTAAACCTCACAATTTTGTCATTAGCCCATGCTCAAAACACATACTATTTTCCAGCACATTGAGGAGCTATTATTATTGTGCATTAATGCTGGTTGTCAGTTTAGTTTAAAAATAAAAAAGATGCTATATTAGGTCAGGATTTAAAGCTGAGTCTACTTGCATGCTAAAAACAACTTGACCAGCATATACTGTACTTAAATACTAAGTGGATAAATGTTTTTTTTTTTTTTAATGCTACAGTCCAAATGGCAGGTCCATTCGGAGTTATTTCAAATGCTTGGGAGATTCACTTTGAAACTCTTCTATTTCCCATACCTTACAACCCCCCCCCCCACCTACCCATTCATTTACAGACATGTCTGAGTCTTTCAGTGTCCGATCCCTTGAGGGTGGTGTTCCATACCCTGTGTGCCCCGAGGCTTGATTTGAGGGGGACTCTGAAAGAGAGAGTATTATGTTCCCCAGCTTTTATGTCGTCCTAATTTCTGTCGTTTAACACGCTTGACCTCCCAATACTAACACAGGTGTAATTTAACATAGTGCGCTTGTACTTGTGTAAGACATAACATTGTATAGACTGTGGTTTTCTTGCCTGCCTGTGGTCAAAGATATACGTCAAAGTGTGTGTGATGTGGTAGAAAAGAACAGTTTCTTAGAGCCATGCTGATCATCTGTGCTATGTCTACAGAAACAAAAAAAGAGTGCCCAGGAGAAGTTTCATACAGTGCCTCCTGAGAGAGAGAAGACATTTGTGTTAACCCTGTGTGTAGTTGTGTTACTCTGGTTTAGTTTACACTACACCTTCTTGCTAAATTTAACCAAGTCCAGATTTAGCTCAGTTCTGATTTTGAAATGACATGAAAGATAAGAAGGAATCATGACTGAACTAACAAAGTGCTTACTGAATCAGAGAATACGCAGCAGATAATTCTGAGAAATGGCATGCTTTACACTGTGATCTATTTAAAAAAAAACAAAAGGATTTCAAACTATATACATATTTTTAAAGGGATTGATTGGGTTAACATGCGGCTATATTTGGCATAAACTGATTGCCAAGACCACACATGCATATGGCTTTCTGTCATTGTGTCTAACTGACTGATAAACCACATTTTTAGTTTATTCATAAGAATATCTGGAAACTGTTCGATGTTTCTGGATATGTCAATGCAAATATCCTGCTCAGTTTTGTGATCATGAACTCTACATGGCAGTTGGTTTTATTTAGTCTTTTGAATAACTGTGGCTAGATTTGAACTGCTGAGACCTGTACATGTTCACATGTTCACAAGGTCGCTTCAGATTTTCGGTGATAATTTTGAAGTGGGACTTATCTTGTTTATATTACGGGTTTAAAGAAGGAAAAGGAAACTATAAAGGGGGTTTTATGTGATGAATCATATATTTACATACGTTACTTATTTTGGATATCATAACTGTGGTGAATCCTATCTGATCAGCAAAATATGGGTGGCACATTGGCCGTGGCACTTCATGACGGCTGAATCACACATCTTGTCAAGCCGCAAGAGAGAGCACAGCATCTCCTCAGGCTATGGATATTTAATGTTCCACAAAAACAGGCTTTGCTTTCCGTAACAATGCATATGTGTAAATCTTGTGTGTGTGGGTGAGAGCTAAAACATGCTATTTGTACAAAAGTTATATCCCCATGTTTATTTTTGTACCATTTTTAACATTCAGAAGTGTTTCTGTTTTTAAAATGGATGAAGATATTAAAGCGTTTTAGGATCATGTTTGGCACAAAAGTAGGAGCACCTTGTCTAAAGTAAGCATTATGTCAACATTTTTCAGATTGAATTTTGTTAAATCTTCAGTTTGGCAAATGAGAGAAAAATTCATTAGATGACTTTTGTGTGGTATTTCAATGCATATACAATTTTATTCAATAACTACATAAAATCTTTTATTTTAAATCAACTAATTCAACTGACATTTCAGTAGAAACAGCATTTTTATGTAAATTTGGTTTGGTATAGATTACTCATCAGTGTTGGGGGTAACGCTTTACAAGTAACCTGAGTTACATAATCAGATTACTTTTTTCAAGTAACTAGTAAAGTAGCACATTACTTTTTAATTTACAGGGAAAAAAAAATTTCAGATACGTAACACAGGTTACTTTGGTTTGCCTTTTATTGACTGACAGCTCTCCTGTCCCCATGTTGCGAGAAATCAGGATTAAGTGCAGAGGCATTGTGTGCGCTATGTAAACACGATGGTTACTGTAGTTCTAGACTAAATGTGAACAAGCATTTACTTATCTCACTTGCACAATAACAGATTCTCTATTTCTCAAAATGAATAAAAACTGTGTTTTTCAAACTCAGAATATGACGCAAACCTGCAATAATTAAATGTTAAATAACACAAATATCCTTAAAGTAGTTAATCCCATTTTATTAACCAATGTTTTTGCTTTTGACCTTCGATGATCCAATTCAACAATACAAATAGGTAAAAATGACTTTAGTTAAACATCCCATTTGTTGAATTCACATCACATTTGTTTGAATGCTGAAGTAAGAGTGCTGAACTGCCATCCAGCAAGGCAGCACGGCAGAAAGGTTTGTTTGAGTCGTGCCCCCATTACTCATTTCACTTTTGGTGTGAAAGCACTTTTACATTTGCCAAAAATAGAATTTTGTTATATTAAAAACACACAAGCAAGCTTAGCTCAGATGAGAAAATGTAACACATTACTTTCCATAAAAAGTAACAAAGTAATTCAATTAGTTAATTTTTTAGGTAGTAATGCATATTGTAATGTATTACTTTTAAAAGTAAATTTGTTTAGTGTGATAATGCTCTAAACTATTTGTTTAGTGTTATAAATATCATGCTATTACTGCCCACAGAAAGCAGAAGAGAAGTAAAATTTTATTACAATGTACTTGACTAGAATGTTGATTTCGGCAGCAGTATTTTAAATGATGATCAAATGATGGAGAACACACATGATTGTGCTGTCTGCTTTTCAAAGCACATTTTCATGCTCCTGTAGCTCAAGTGGTAGAGCATTGCATTACGAAGCGCAAGGTTGGGGGTTCGATTCCCCGGGAACACATGATAGGTAAAAATTGATAGCCTGAATGCACTGTAAGTCGCTTTGGATAAAAGCGTCTGCTAAATGCATAAATTTAATTTAATTTAATTTTTAAATTTAATTTAAATTTTAATTTAATTTTCATTTATGTGGATCACACTTGTGCAGGCATGCAGTAATGTACCGGTAAAATATGTCAGATTGCGGTGGTGTGCTGCATCCGCCACAGCAGAAAAGACCTTGTGCCATGTAATATATGTTGACTAATGAATCTTTGCATAAATTATTTGCATAATTCCTTGGTTGAACCAGTTGCTTAAACAACAGACAGTGCATGTGGTTCCTTCATAATTAATTCTCCCAGAATATTTATTCAGTATGCTGGCGATTAATTTTGCATTGTCATATGAAAAGAATAATAAGCAGCTAAATTCCATTGCACAAGCATATTTTCTCGGTTGTGAAATATTTTTTGATGAACCAGGTTTAACATGGCTGTTTCATACCAAGCACGCGCTTGCTCAATTGCAGTTGAGGTTGCAACTCGACTTCAAATGCTGTTTCATGTTACGTAAATCTGTTTTGATATTATTTCATACACTCAATTTGCCAAAAAACTTAGAAATAGGAAAACACATGATTGTATTATTTTAGTATAATCAGTATGAATGAAAGTGAATTGTTATTTTCCAAAACTGAAATCAACTGCAATAAAGAAAAGTCATATTAAACTTTATTATTAAAATACTAATAATAAAATAAATAAATAATTATATATTTTTTTGTTATTTTACTACAGATTTAAAAAGAATGCTTAAAACTGTAAAAAAAAATTTAAAAAATTGTGTATGAATTGAATTTAAAGCACAGGGAATTATGTGTTGTCACTCTCAACAGGAACACTATGGAGCCCCTATAGGAGCATGGTGATGGAAAAAAATCAGAGTGAGTGAAAAAATTTGTGGTGGGAGGAAAATATATTTTTCAGATTTTTTGCGTTCTCGCACAAAACTTTTGCGTTCCCTCAAGAAACGTTGCGTTCTCTCACAAAGTTATTTGCGTTCTTGCAAAACTTTTGCGTTATCTCGCAAAACCAGTTGAGTACGGACAAACATTCCTGTTTACTTTAAAGACTGTAGTGGTTCATACAGCTCAATACGTTCACAGTGGTGCGGTTCAAAGAGTTTTAATTTGTATGTGATGTTTTATGTCATAATCTTAACAGTCCATTAAGTGTATTATTAACATAATAAATTAAGCAATAAATGATGATAAAATGAAGGGATACCAAAACTAGTGCTCTTCCGCTAAGCTAAATGCTATCATAGTGGCACCGCGCACTACAGCGATTAAGTGCACGCACTGAGACAGGAGAGGTATGTATCAACTCATCTAAGTTGAGAGAAGAACATAGTGGAATATGGAAAAACCGTAGTGTTTTCCTTTAACGATGCATTCATAGCAATCTGATTTACTGATAGTAATGCTATTAGTGAGGCTATTAATATTGCAATTGTTTTATGCAATTGCAATTTATTTTTTAAGAGTATTAATTAATACCGAATTGGGCCTCCAATGTCACTGTTATAGTACATTAAGCCACATAAAGCATTTTAGAATGTATTATAGCTTATGCAAAGCTCACTGTATTTTAATATGAGTCCAAGTTTAAAATAAAACTCTATGAACCACTCCATTGTGAACGTACAAGCTGTATGAACCACTAACTTACAAGCTGTAAACTTACAAGTAAACAGGAAATGTTTTCCGAACTCAACTGGTTTTGCAAGAGAACGCAAACATCTTTTGTGAGAGAATGCAAAATATCTTTGCGAGAGAAATTAAAAGTTTCTCAAGGCAACACAGAAGTTTTGCGAGAGAACACAAAAATGTTTTTCCTCCAACCCCAAATTTTTTCCACTCACCCTGATTTTTCCACCACCATGCCCCTTTAGGGGCTCCGTAGAGCACAGCAACCAGAGACACAAACTGAGATCTATTCTTCAAGAACACACACATGCCACACTCCCGTGTGTAAAACATAAACCTTCAGCACAATGCTGCACCTTACCCTGACAGCTATTACATGAGGAATTTTCTTGGAATACTGAAACTATGTATCCAAACAAGATATGTGTCATAACACGAAAGTGAAAATATACACTGGGTTTCTTGGGAATAGCAGGAAGGCAAAAGAACTGTGATTTGTGCCATGGTTTGATAGCAAAGATTGTGCGGTTTATATATTTTCTCATAATCATTCCTTTTCTACTAACCACAGACTGATTTCGCCAGCTTAAACTGAGCTTTGGCACTGTCCCTCAGGTTATGCATTTCCAAGACATTTCTGAATTACAGGCAGGGCCATAGAGACAGTGTCATGCATCTCGTAAAAGTGTGACAGTTGTGTTAAAGCTCTGATGAAATACTTTACCTGAGGGGTGGTATGGAGAAACAATCTAAATACTCAGGTAGCGCAAACAAACATTCCTGCCATAGTCGCAGAAGCCGCATTGCTGTTAAATGAGCAATAAACTCTAAGAATAATGGCTTTCTATCTCTGCTGGTTATTATTCAGTCTGTGTAGTGCTTTATTCTTCCTTAAATTGAGACATGATAATGCTTGATATATCACGCACATGTGGTATTAGTTATGACTTGCCATTTAAGTGTGATCTGACAGTTTTCAGTGCCTAATTTAATAAACCACATACTTCTGTTTGATCTTCTTTATGAGTTTGAATAGTCTACAATGACTCTGTCATGGAGTATGACTGTATAAAGCTCAGAATATTACTCTGGAGTTGGGAAAACATGAAGCGTACAAATCAGACACCCCACCCTTCTTATCTGAACATGGGCAAGTATCACCCTGCATGTACAAAAGCAACTCGGAACAAGATGCCTCATGTCAGTCCTTCTCCACAGAACCCTCACATAAACTTCATGTGCTTAACCACGACCTTCATGACCCCCGATTCAGCCCCAATGCACCCTACTTAGCCATTATGTGCAAGTATGCATCTGTCACTAATATTTTATTCACTAAAGTCGCAGTAACGGACATTATGCAGCGTGTAATGTGAAACACACACTTGCTCTGCTTGAATTCATCATAAGCTGTGTTGCACAACACAGTCACTCCAAAAGGCATGCTGAGTAATGCATGATGCAGGTGCCCGGAGTTTAGGGTGAGAAAAAGCTACAATTTAACATTGTGGACAAAATACAAAGGCCTTTGCTTACTCATCCAGATTCTAGACAGATGATAAAATCGGTTTGGTTCTCATAAAGGCTCAGACAACAAAGTTTTCAGTTTGTTTGTCATATGACTTTTGGGTATCATGAAATCAAATTCTAACGACTTTTTTTTGTCAGTCAGTGTTGATGTTTGTTTCTTTATTAAACCTCTTTAACTTTTCTGTTTAATTAAAAGAAAACCATGCTTATTGAATTCAAGAGGTTTTCAGGCGATAAATCAATATGGTTTCATTCAGCACAAATATACAGGGAGATTACAGTGACTTTAAATATTTGTATAAAGAATCGCGTTTCTGGCACACTGTATCCCATCAGTCTAATGGCCTCTGAGGGGTAAAGACAGCAGTGAGCTTTAAATGGTGGGGAGCAAAACTATGTCGGACACTTGGTGGTTTTTCGGAGAGAATGCGCATCACTGGAGGCTGTCATGGGAGACCTGAGATGTTATTCAACTGACAGTACAATCCAAACATTGTGCCAGAGACTGTCATGTTACTTTGAGCTACGCAACATTAGAACAGACTGCATCATTCAGCCATGAAAGCAGACGTTCGGATAAAACAGCTGCCTTGACTGGGACGGGGAAGTGGGACAGTAGTTCCAAAATTAGGATGACTGCTGATTATTTTAGCAACCTCTGTTAAGATTCTAATTGATGTTAATGCTTGTATATTCTCATCTGTTTATTTTTTTATGCTTTCCATCCTTTGCAGTAATAGTTGATAACTTTTAATTAGGTATTGATCATGTACGTTGACAAGAAATGAAGAGGCAGCCATTGTAAAAGCGTTATTGCCAACACGGATTCGCTTTGGGAAGGCTCAAAGAGCTACACCAACTCCTGCCCCAGCCTTGGGGCAGCATGCGGCCTTCTCTCATCATGGACAGTAGGGTACGGCCAAACAGCATCGCCCAGTTCTGCCCTTCTGCTGTGGAACCGCAACTCTTTGAAGCCTTGTTATTGCTGTCTGAGTCTGCATTGATCCCATAATGCATTTCCTGAGTGACTATGCATGGCAGCGTCTGGGCATGTGGTGGCCCACATGTAGCAACTTCACCTCCTTTCAGCGCTGTTGTTCTCCATTTTGTTGGTGTTTTGACTGTTGTCGAGATTGAGTGTCTCTTTAGGATTTATGAAGGAGCTGTCATTAGTTACATAATACAAAATACATTATACAAAACTTACATAATTTCAAAATGTGTCAAAGACAAGCTAAGCCTCTCTGGTTTCTTCTTGAACATTGGTGTTTTGACAACATGCTTTTTCAAAACAACTTCCTTTAAGATCATTGTCTCAGATTGGATGGATTGTAAGTTCAGCTAATTCATAAATGATATGAGATGAAGTCACCAAATCATGAATAATAGCAATCATAATTTCTAGGGCTTCTTTCTTATAAGCAAGAAAATAACTGAATAGTGAGACAAATACTGTTGATTTGAAACAAAGTACAGTAGTTAACTTAAGCTAGTAAAGGGGTCAGTATCTTTTTAAATTGATGACTAATTGTTATTTTTTTATTTTTTTTTATTAGAGCAGTATTTTTGGCACAAAACAATGCTTGAACAATCAAATAAACAACTATAAACTAGAATACACACTAATTTATATAAATAAGTTAAAAACATAGTAATGGCCATCAATATTCTGCTTTTTGCATGAATTATTTTTAAAAACACAAACTGAACAAACCAGTTCTGATTTGGTCGAATGAATCCAACACACCAACACTTCATATCAGAGGGATAACCATCTAGCACAAGGTGATTCCCTTGAATGAATCATACATTTGACTGAGTGGACCGCTTGATATGAATTGATTCACTAAAACGAACTGAAACGCTTTTTATAAAGAGAGCCAATTAATTTGAATCACATAATCAGATTTGAATCAGGTATCAACACTTTGACAGAGAGAACCACTTAGGCTACGTTTACATGACAACGATGTAGTCAAAAACGAAATGTTTTTCCCTTGCTTTTTTAAAAAGTTTCACGTATACACGACAAACGTTTTCAAAATGATTCGCGTTTACACATATCCGCGAAAATGGCCAAAAGCGCTGTATTACGTATGCCAGGCCAGTAATTCGTGCTGTCATCTTGTTAATAAACAGTACCTGTAGGGAAGTGATGATTATATTTTGTATATGATGCTTCTCCGCTATTGGTTGTAATATTGGTGAAGTACTGTAAATCCACACTTTGCTGAAGAAGCGTTAGCAAACTCTTGAGCAGCAACAACAGTACCTTGTACTAAGTGTATGTTTGTTCGCGCTTGCCTTTAAAATTGACATGTACTGCTCATGTCTGCATACCTAACAGGTACTACGTACGCGCATGACGTCACCATTTTCAAACATTCCCCTATTGGGTGTTTACATGGAAATTATAACGGTGCCATTTTCAAAAGCTTGCACTTTGAAACCTGTTTTCAAAAATATGAGTTTTTAGTCCCCAAAACGACATTGTCGTGTAAACAAACAGTCAAAATGCATAAAAAGTTTCCCGTTTTTGGCTGAAAACACTGTTGTGTAAATGGCCACTTAGTATGAACCAATTCACTAAAATGAATCAGGAATCATTTTGGGTAAACTGTCGCTTTAAGTTAGTAGTGTCGCTAGTGTAGTTAGTTACTCCCGACACTGCCTGTGAATCCTATTGTTATTTTAGCATGTTCACATGTGTTGTCAAGTCCATGAAAGTGAAGAGCAGCACAAAATGCAGGTCTTTTAGTGTTGTAAATGTGTTGCATTGATCCCTGAAAGCAGAGAGAGCTCAGCGCTGGACTGAAGGGAAGAGAGAACTGCTTCTCACTGCCAGTGTCTCTGGTGACATCATCTGGCCAGCTAAGAGATCCTTTTCTGGATTTTTCTCTCTCTGTGTCCCTCCCTTCTTTTCTCCATCACTGCATCAACGCTACTACATGTTGGTGTTAAAAATAAGTATTGTAATACAATATTCTTTCTTTCTTTCTTTCTGTTGTTCAGCTGCTCCTCCCTCACTGAAGCGCATGAAAAACCGTGTGTCTGTGGGCGAAGGAAGCAAGCTGATTGTGAGGTGTGGGGCCTCTGGCAACCCCACCCCGCAGTACAAGTGGTACAAAGATGGCACTGAACTGAAGAAGAGCAAAGAGATCAAAATTTCCAGGAACGGCAAGTGAGTCAGCATGTCCACTAGCACACACTAACAGAACCCAACCTCCAGGTCTCAACGTTTATTAAACATTCAAAGAGTGGATCATGACCTTCATATAAGTCAAGAGCTTCATACTTTGGGCAGCGTGCTAAAGACGGACTGTGCCCTTGTAATTAAAGTAAAGTGTTTCAGCTTGCATGTCTATTATATTGTTAATGACACGATTAAAGGAATAGGTCACCAAAAATGAAAACTCTGCTGAAAACAGTATTAGTTTTAATTGATCTCAGACGGTCTCCCGTCCCGATGGTCTCCCTTATCTCATGGGAAAGCTGGTTTACCAACTTGTGGGTCCAAAAATTCTCTAAAAATTATTATTATTATTTCATTACTTAAGCTTATGTTGTTACAATATGCTATATATACCATTTTATATATACCATTTCATACCAAGTCTTCATGCCACTCTTTCAAAGACAGTTATAAGTAACACATGCATCAAAGTTTAAATCAAGCCAGCATTTGGGAACCCAAAGATTTGTTGTAAATATTGACTTCAATTTTGGTCTGTTCCTCACACAAATCTTTCCTATGACTTCAAAAGACATGAAAAATATCACACAATGATTATATATACTTTTATGATATTTTATGGGACATTTATTTATTTATTTTTTGGAGTTTGACAGACATGGTCACTATGAGCTGTCATATACTGTAAAAAAAAAAAGATTTGTGTGAAGATTCTTTCTACTTTTTGAGCTCCATAAAAATTGGTTTGGAACAATATTAATGTGAGTAAATTGCTTTGAAAACAATCTTCTGTAGAAAAGACAATATAAAGAAATTATGTAAGGGTAAATGAGATTTTTGTCCAAATTCAGTGATTCATTGGTCATGTTCTTCACCAAAAAGAACCATTTGTGGAAGGCTACAGCAATGTAAAGCTTACTTGTTACAAACCAGAACGCTGGGATTCTCAGAGTGTCATATGTCTGTTCTACCTCTATTTATAGACTTAACTGATCTCTAATTTATACAGAGGTTTTCTCTGGAGAGTTAATCCCTCTTCCATTTGTAATAGCGGAATCCTTGACTCTTTTTCCTATTTCTGTCTGCCTTCTTCTTTGAAGGAAAACTTCCAAAGTTCAGATCAGCAGTGCAAAGCTGGAGGATTCTGGGAATTACACATGTGTGGCAGAGAATATTCTGGGGAAGGAGAATGGCACCAGTACAGTGCACGTACAAAGCAGTAAGTGAAAACTTTTCTTTAAAGTAATAGATCAGCATGGTGTACAACAGGATGGTAGTCGAGAGTCTTTCTTTGCTGATGGGCTGCCGTCATTTTTGCGAATGCCAAATATATACATTCTTTTTTTGCTGACAGTGTATTGTGGTGAGAGATGAAGATGTGCACAAGATCACAACATGGGTAGAATATTGAAAAACAAGTATGTGTGTTTATGTCAGGGTTTTGCACATATCTGTAAGTGCATAGTTGGCTGCTTGTCTAAGTTGAGATTACTCCAGGTATTTTTGGAACATGGTAGCTAGTCTCTAGCTGGTCTAATATGGTTATTAGCTGATCAATAGCTGAATGACCACCCACCATGTTCTCAAAACCAGCATGACCACCTTAGACTGGTGTAAACAGTTGATCCAAGAAGGTCTACAAGCTTAATAAGACTAGCTCAAGTTTCAAGTTTATTTGTTTATTAGCTAAAAACCAGCTACTATTCTAAGGTGGTCAAGTACATGCTCCAAAACTCTGTAAAGATGGAATTTTCCAGAAGGAATGACTTATACTTCACATCCTTATTTTTTTTTTACGTTGTGCATTTTGTAGTTGCGTGTGAAGGTTTGCAGCAGCATAAGGGTGGGGAGAGGTGCGTGCATATGTGTGTTTGTGTATGTTTCACTCTGATTGTTTGTCGGCATGTGAGGCGCCCCAGAACAGGTCTCACAGTGTCACGGCAAACAGCTTGCACACACACACACACACACACACACACACACACAGGTACGAGGAAGTTGGAGGCAAGACCAAGCCCATCAGAGGTGGTGTGGCCCCAGGCTCATGGAGGGACCTGCCCCCAATACAGTCCTCATAGTGAAGAAAAAAGAGCATGCAACAAAGATCAACAACCTGAATGAGGCCACCACCAATGAAGTGCTCAAGTGCCCAGGGGAGAAACATAAATCAGCTTAGGAAATACCTTCCAACTAATTGTCCGATACGCTGTTCTCACAGCCTCCTACATTCTGACGGTGCAGAAAAGGGAGATTCTAGGATTTCTATCTCGAGGGATCAGGCCCCTCCTGAGCAGGAGCTGTGACTCAGAGGAATATTATTTGCATAAGTCTAAGAGGTCACAAGTTCAACTCTTGCTGTGGAACCCTTTTTCTGTCTCAGAGAGAACAATAAAAAAGAAAATTGTGAACAATGTTAATGTATTTGGACTTGGCGGAATAGATCTGCTACGCTGTTGCAGCAGAGCAAGTACTGAGACTTGCTACTGCCAATACATCCACAACATGCTGCTGTGAGCATGTAAGAAATATTGCTGCTGCAAATATAACATACATGAAATAACCCCTATATAGCATACTGTACATGAATCACCTCGTAGCAGATCTGTACAGGTGGAGCTGGGGAAGGTGGAGGGTTTCTGAAGCAAGCTGCAACTGCAACGGTAAGCCCTAGTCATATATTTCAATGCTGAGCAGCGAGCTCATTGGCTACCGATACAGGAGAGAACCAATCAGCTGTGCCATGTGATAATGATGTCATTAGGTCAGATTGAGTTAGACCTATTGAACTGCACCATCTAGGGTTTCATGCCAGTACTCTGTATTTGTGTGATTTGTGATAGGAAACACATTGCGCCGTGACCGCATTACTGCTTCGGGTGTGCATTATTTTCTAATAATTCAAAGGAACAGAGTCAGTTATTCCAGCACGATCTCACGGCAATTCGTAATATATTTTATGAGGTGGCTAATTCGTACAAATTCGTACGACCACACTCGTACAAATTCATACGATTTTTGCCAAATCTTTGTACGAATGACCTACACCTAACCCCGCCCCTAAACCTAACCATCACTGGGGTCTAGCCAAATCGTATGAAATCGTACGAGTGAGGTCATACAAATTCGTACGAATTAGCCACCTCATAAAATATGTACGAACTGCCATGAGATAGCGTTGGTTATTCCACTTATACTATGGTTACCACATCTTTGGACATTGTTCAGATGATGTATTTCAAGACATTCTTCAGGATTTTGTCCTTTAAATGTTTTTTTGTGTAGGATTAATTTCTTACACATCTCATCCCATGCCTCCATTGCTAATTCCAAAATGTAATTTTAGACCTGTAATGGAGGCTTGAGCCGTTGATAGCAGACAAATGCAGTTATTAATGCAGTATGAGAGAGAGACGGAGAGACAGAGAGAGATTAAGAGTTACCTAAGTCTGTGTGTCTCTCAACAGAGTTTGGTAGCAGCATTTTTACTAATAGCAAAACTGTAAGTTAATCTGCTTCAAGAACAGCGCTGTTATTACCTCTCTAGTGAGTAGCTTTTAAGTTGCTAAACTAATTTACTAATAAAATCGTCAGAGCAGTGCTGACAACACGCTTCTGTGTGTGTGTATGTTACCGTGTGTGTCCGAACTGTATGTGTGTTTTTGCAATGTAGAGAGAGCGGGAGAAAGAGAGTGTATGTGTTCTGTGCATAATTTTGTGGCAAAAACATGGAAAGAATTTGTTTACTGTATTTATTTGCTTAGTCAGCGTCATTGTGGGTTTTGCTGTTGTAGGCTGTAAGGACATTTGAAATAAATGTGGTCACTGGGAAAATGATGCAGACATGTAATGCAGTCAAGACCTGCCTGGGACTACATTAGCTGAGTGTAGCCGAGTGTTATTGCAGACCTTAGTATGTTCATTAACCAATCAGATTCAAGCATCCAGCAGCCCCATAGTATAATGTAAGTTAATGCATTACCATAATGTTATAGCATTTATTAAACTTTGCTAACGCTAGTTAATAAAATACAACTGTTCATGCAACTGCTCATTCTGAATCTGGGATTTCTCGAATATTGCAGGTTTACAATAGCTATGTTTCCATCACCCTGTTTTTTTGTGCATTTTGGAGTATTGCATCAGAAACGGGTGATGGAAAAAATTCTTAATTCGCATTGAAATTTTTACGCTCGCTTGAGCAAAAAAGTGTTAATGAGAATAATGGGAGACGGAAATGCATTTTACAAGTAAATTCCTCCATGCGCTATGATTTTGCACTATGGGACGGCAAACCTGACTAACCAGCAGACAGATCTCATTGCACAGCATCTGAAAGGTTGTTATGGTCCTTCTATTTCTGTATAACTGCCTCCCAGAATTGTCTTACTCGACTGTGTTCCCAAACAGCAGCATCCACCTCCGAAAGCAATGACCGTATTTATTGTGTTTTGTCTGCACGCTCGAGGCGCAAGTGATTTTATATATATGAAAATTATTATATTCAGTGGCTTCTCCTACTTTTATAAGTGATATTTAGTGTCATTTTATCAGATTTTGTTCTCTTTGATTCGTTGGATGGAAACAGTGATTATTATTCACAAATGTTTTATGTGATATTCCAATTTTGTGCATGTTAAATTCACAACTTTGGATGGAAACCCGGCTAATGACACATTCATTCAAGTCCCCCAAAAAGGTTGGTCATCCACATAAGACAAATGCACTAGAAGACAGGAAGATGCAGAGACTCTCAATGGTGAATCGGTTCAACACTGCAGAAAGAATCAAAAGGCTAGGCTCACCTTTGCTGAGGAGCATGTTGTCTGGAGAGAAAAGAACTGGTCCAAAGTTCACTTTAGTGATGAGAGCAAGTTTAATTTATTTGGCTCTGATGGGAAACATTCCGTTCGGTGTCAAACTGGGGAAAGACGGCAGTGAAAGGTGGAGGAGGAAGTGTCATGGTTTGGGGGTGTTTTCTACAGCAGGAGTTGGGCTTCTTATACATCTACATGGCAGGTGAATACAAATATTTATATATTTACCCTTCAAAATTTTAGTTTGGAAAAAGATGTTTGGAAAAGATGAAATGGAGAGCAACCCAAACTGGCTCTAGCAATTTCTATGGTGCAAATTATGGGAAGTGCTTGTACCGTCTGCATGATGTTTGTGTTGAGGAGGACACAGTCGCTGATGAGACTGATTTCTTCCTGAGGTCATCAGTTGAACGGCTACTGTTGAGAAAAGTTATGCCGTTTTGGTGGCCTGCGGCAGCTGTATGCAGCAGTGCTATCTGTGAATCTGCCTGAGAAGAAGAACGAGAGATGGAGAGGTTGATAGGGAAAAGAGGCATTATGTTGGGGAGGTGTCGTAAGAGAAGAAAAGATAGGGAAACAGAGAGAAAGATGGAGGCAGAGCAGAAGACAGAGCGATAAAGCCAGATTCTTTGCAGAGGCAGCTTTTTCAAAGCCATTTTATAACGCAGTTGTAGATTGTTGGCTCTGTCCAGGCACTCAGCCAATCGCATGCTGCCTCTCACCCCGCCGGCCAATCAGATCGCTGGCTGATTTTGTCACTGCTGCACTGGTGGTATGACACAGGAAATGAATCTCTCTCTTCATAAAGGCTGTTTTTCATCACACACCTCCCTTTTAAATGACTCCAGTAAACACACACATGCATATTTTGGCTCTTCCAGCAGGATGTTCAAGAAGATAAGTGAGCTGAGTAATTAGACTCATTAATTATAGATGAACAGGGCTGAAGTTATGGCTGTTCAGGGGAGGTGAACCGAGGGTGTCCAGAGACCCTGTGACCTTGGGACTACAATTAATGAAGACAAACAACAGATGATTTTAGAGCCCACCCCCTTCCTCGGGGGGGCGGCTTGGCTGTGTGGTTGCCTCCGAAACACTGCTTCTTCTGTCTGCACAGCAGGCCCATGATAGCCGCCTCTCAGTTCAACACCACAGCGCTGTCACCCTTCACTGCCTCCTGCTTCCGTGTGTTTGTGTACGTGCGCGTGTTGAAGGTGACTCTGGTTTATCAAAGCATTGTGGTGTCACAGGTCACCAGTCGGGTGAAGCGGGACATGTAAAGGTCAGAAGGTTATGTTGTGGACGAATATTTAGTGGGCAAACAATCAGCCCGTGCAGACAGCAGTATTAGTGTTACAAATGAGCTGTCACACCAAAACATGCTTATGCCCTCCACTATAATCTTATCCCATATTAAGCAATAGCATGTAGATTAATGTTCATAAGCCAAACAAACTTCTTAATTTTCGTTTGAAGAATTGCTAGCAATTTGACCTTACAAGTATGCAGATTTGCATATCGGTTATCGGACACCTACTGTATGCATTAAAAATAATCTATATCATATTGTTCATAAAAGGCTGCTAAATTAATAATTGAAAAAATGTTAAAAGGCAATATAATAGAGTCCTGTTTGTCTTCATATTCACTTTTCTATGTAAGGGAAGTTCATTAAGTTCATAATGATTTTGGTCATCATATTTTATTTATATCAGGTTTAAAATGCTGCTCTTGCAGAATCTAAAAAAACTTAAACCTCTGCTAAGTCCTGTAAGTGCTTGTCAGAATCACATATTTTGAAATCAGATTCTCTGTTATTCCAGAACTCCAGGCAAGAGACGAATCGAGGTGATTGCTCTCTTAGATCTCCTCTGTGCTGACTGCTGGATCGGGGATTCTCAGGCTGCAGCCCATTTGAGGAGGGTTTGGTGTGGTCTTCATGCTTCAGCATGCACACGGTGCCTGTTTCTCAGGCTGTGCCTGTGGCACATCTATAGAAAAGTTTACATCTGGGACTTTATTTGCATAATACCTCGGGCAGTTGCACACATGGACCATATTTTCAATGTTGACCTCTTGGTTCTGATTCGATCAAATAAAAACAGAGCGATATTCAATTGCACACAATCAGATCATATTCAATCTTGTCAGAAGCAAAGATAACTTTTTTCATTGGAAAAATAAGATGATGTAAAATCCAGGCTGTGGTAGTACAGATATGGGGATATTCCTGCCACAGATGGCTCAAGCTTTTCTGTCCATCACATAAAAATCACATCCCTAGAGGGCGCTGCTTACAGTTGCAGAGTGAACGAGGGGGACAGAGGGAAAGCGTGAGGTGAGAGGAATGTGTTTGATGGAAAACGCAGCTGGGCAGCCAATTGTTCCAAACTCATCAGTCATGCTGGGGCCCACCAGCAGCAATCTCTCTCTCTCTCTCCCTTTCTCTCAGCCGCTTTCCTGTTCTCACAAACCACTGTGAAGCTCCTCACAAAACTTCACACACAACACCTGCCTCTGTGATGAAAGCCAATACATTTCTGCTTAACTTGACTAATATAAATCATCCCTTATCTTTAATGTAGGATATTAACTCCAGGCATTGGCCAAGCGCCAGCAACAATCTGGGGATAACCACGTTGACCCCTAAGATTCAGGTCTGGCATTTCTTTCTTGCTTTCTTGTCTCTTTCTATTGCTGTTGCAAATCTCTTCGTTTTCTCTGACAGTCCAAACGACAAGATTAGCTGGGCTTAAAGAATGCTAGAAATCTTTTTGGGACATTGGCAGTGACTGTTCTAGAATGTCAAGTACCTGTAAGGGAGCTGAAGACATTGATCGCTGCGGGTGAGCGGTACGATCGGTGTCGGCCCTCAGTCAGGGAGATTCATGGCAAGTGAACTGTATTTACAGTCTAACAGGAACAACTGGTGACAGCAGCCCTAATTCAGCACAAATAGGGCAACTTTACATAACACCTCATCAAACAAAAGACTGGCAAGGGCCCAAATAGCTCTGTTGTTTTGATTTCCACAATGTATCTATATGGAGACTGCAGAGTCAAGGTGTGTGTGTGTGTGTGTGTGTGTGTGTGTGTGTGTGTGTGTGTGTGTGTGTGTGCGTGCGTGTGTGCAAATCTCACGAAACCTGTCTAGGAATATGTTGTGGTCATATTTTATTTGACACATGAAAGAAATAAGATTTTTGCTTAGGGATTTACTGATTAATAATTCTGGGCAGTAACATCAAGCTGATCGTTGTTTTCATTACTGATTTATGACTTAAATTCTCTACCATTTTGGATATAAAACACACACAAAGAACTGAATTTAGGCATCTCAACATTATTTCAAGATGTGTAGTTATCTATACATTATTTTAAAATGTTTAAATATAAAAATAATAGTATGGTCATATAATATATTGTGCATTCCTGATTTACCTGTATAAGATGTAGCTACATTTATTTATTTAGTTAGTTAATTTTTTCATTTTGATATTATTGTATTATAATTATGCATATACCTGACCCTTTAGTATTTCTACCATATAACATTTTGGTAACACATTTTTTTGCAGAATCCTTGTTACACATTACATCTATACAATAGTAATAACAATAAATTCGGCATAACTGTAAGCAACAAACCCTAAACCGAACCCTAATCCTAACTCTAACCCTGTAGTTAGTACTACAATGTTGTTAATTAATATTACTCAGTATTTCATTGTATAATTGCAATTTAACAAGAGCACCTTAAAATAAAGTGTAACAAAAAACTTTTTTCTAACTGAATCATAATACCGCTTGAAAATCTATTTTGAATGTCTTAATTATTAAAATAATGCAAACAATAGCTTAAATTAAGCTTAATTTTTTTTGTAATTTATTAAAGTACTCTAATATTAAAGATAATTATTTTATATATTTTTGAGTAAAATGTGACCTGGAAAGTATATATATACACAGGGCTTGCAAAATGTCAAAAACCCTGGTAGCCCTTCGGGCAGGCATTCTTCAGGTTTTGGTAGCCCAAAATGAATTTAACTAGCCTGAATAAAAAAAGACATCAGCTGAACTTTATTGTGGACAAATTAGCATGAACAGCAAAAACTAGTTACATATTGGCAAGGGATGTAACGATTCACTAAACTTACGATGTGATAAAATTCACGATATGTTGTTATGGCACAAAGAGCTCTCCGTTCATAATCACTAACGTTAAAAAAGCTGTCACTCATCTTAGTTTATAGCGATCTTTATTATCGTTATTAGAAGATACGTTATTATCATTAAAGTTCTTTACGCTGCACAACTAATCTCTTATTTACATAGCTTCAACAATTTGTTATAATAAGATGATTCACTGCTGAACACAGTACCTGAAAAAAACCTTAACTTAAACGCCTCTGATTCAAGAAATCAACAGATATGTCTGTGATTGGCTACATTGCTCAATGCTGCAAAAACACGTTGAAACAAAAATCGATCTCCAAAGCGCAAACCATAACACACTGGATGGTTTGCCAATTCTGCAATAAAATGCCATTAATATAATTTTAACTGAGGGTGCTTTTGATTTCGTTTGAGGGTGCTTAGCAAAAACTAGTTGCATATCAGGACTTAACGATTCAATAAACTTACGATGTGTTAAAATTCACAATACAGATTGCACCATACAATTTTCTTACAATTTATTTATATATTTATTTTTTTTACAAAATGAGATTTAAGACAAATTACAAATGAAAAGGTGTCCTTTTATAAATTCTCAGACAAAATGCTGCATATTTCTTTGTGAAATTGAAATGTTAAATAATAAAACTAACTTGAATATTTAAAAGAAATCCCAAATCAAATAAAAAATTATACAACTAAAAGAAATCTCTTCATATAAACAAAGGCTTTGTCTGTGCTCTATTTAAAATCAGAGGCAACCATTTGAATTACTATCCAAACAGATGCTAAAAATATGTTATTTGGAATGTATAATTTAAAAATTTGAAGCAAAAACATTTTAACTTTGTGAATGAGACGCAAGTGTCACTCTCTGACAGCATGTGGCACTAATGGAACACTAGGTATTTAAAGGCTGCTGCCCCTTTAAGACCGAATGCACGGATTTTCTTTCTCCACTGTATACACAAATCCGGTGAAACACGGAAGTAGAGCAGCGCCGCCATTACTGCGTGCCTTGCTGCTAAGGAAGTATCAGAAGTAGCATGTTAGTCCCGTAGGCGGCTGTAGCAGATGTTAGCTGTACGAAAAGTTACTTTTATTTAGTTTTTTTTAGTACGTATGCTGTCCAGTGATGCCAGGAAGAGCGTGTTGTGTGGTTGGCTGTTTTAACAACAGCACAAAACTACAGGCCTTGAAGAAAACCGTTTTTGAAATTTACAAACCTTTGTTGCACATTGACTGCCCATGTTTATGGCCATACGGATTACACAGAGTTCCTGGTCGAGCGGAGGACCAAGATGTATTTATTGTTTGAATTTCGTTATAAAATTGACAGAATCTGAGAGCTGAGATTTTTTTTTCTATCATAAGTAACCTGCTCTGTCTAGTCTGTCGGTCTCCGTGGCCTCTTTGCTTCGCAATTTTTCTGTGCGTGAGAAAATGGATATGTGGCGTGAGAGCGTGTGAAAAGCATCAATTGCGTGTGTCTCACATTTTATTGCATTTGTATTAGTTGTTTGAAGAGTAAAAAAAAATCTGTGGGTCTTAACGCAATTACAGTCGGCAAGTCGGTCGAACTTAAAGGGGAAAAAAATAATTAATTGGGTCAGTCCTATATTGACAGGGTCGGTCGGGTTATGGCAAACAAGAATATTTTTAAGGATGGCCTAATAGTTATTTGAAACTTGTGAAGCTTGTGAACATATTAACAACACAGCTAGTAATGACAGCATTCGGTTTTATTGTTGTCATCAATTAATACACTTCTTAATTACATTACATTACATATTTTTACATTATTACATTATGTTGTCAATAAATTACCTTTATCAGTAAGTTTTGGCCACTGCCTGACATCATCTACCCAATGTTCCCTTTCACCAGACATTTTCTTTAATGAGCAGGATCCGCTTTCATTGAAATGTCATTAGAGGGCACCGGCAAGTGTCACGCAGTAATGGCGGCAGGCAAGATGGCGGCGCCCATAGAGTTCGCGGCGGATTTGTGTATACGTTCACTTAAGACATAACCGACTGTATTTACGAGAATACTTGCAGAGACAATTATTTTGAGATAATTTTGTGTGTATGTGTTCATTCAGATGCAAGGATACGCAAAAGAGGAATCAATTCTGTGTACGTGCATTGTCTGAAATGCGGCTTAAAATGCTTGAATGTTTAAATCAGCAAGACTTACGATCCGTTTCACCCCTACAAGCGAGTGAACAACGCGAATCAAGTTAGGAATTTTACATCACTATTCAAGATAGCCCGTTGGGCAGGGTGGTGATACATTTTGGTAGCCCGACTAGAAAACACAATAGCCCCGGGACATTGGGCTAGCGATTTTGCGAGCCCTGTATATATATATAATTGAATTAGTATGAGGTATGTGTCCTCCTCAAGGTCCATGTGTGTCCTGTAGGCCTAAGTGAGTTTTGTATGTACCAGGGAGCATGTTTTGGATTACAAAGCATTGGCCATTAGGAGCCGTGTATGAACTTTGACTCTAGGGTAAGATTCTTTAGGCCCATGTGCTGTGTTTCATGCACTTTCTCTGGTCACATAAGGAATGCATATATTTCCCATTTCTGCTTGCTTCTTTTAAAGGTGCTACCCTTTGTAGTCATCTACCGCAGCTCACCCTCCAACTCCCCCCATGCCACATGTTGCTGGTGGTCTTGCCCACAATATTCATTAGTTCATTAAGTGTGTTTGGATGGGGAGAGCCCCTCTGTTTTCCCCATCAGACCGGATGCTGGTATACTGTATATATGGGTGTGTGAATGTGTGCTCCAGCGGGGAAAATTTGCTGCAGCTGGCTATGACCATCAGAGCTGTGGGCAGAAGGCTGGTGCTGCTGTTTCTGGGTAGGGTCATCCCGGATCTGAAACCCCAAATCTGAAACCCCACATCTAGCTCACCGCAAGGACCACAATGCCGCAATATCACGCTTGGTAGTGTGTGAGACCTGACAACTGGCTTTGTGGTATGTGTGTGCAGGTCAGTTTGAGAAGTGTGTAATGGAGATTTCATACCAGACACGTTAGCCCTGTGAGCGCTTGCAGAGGAAGTGCGAGCCGGGAGATTCTGAGCAGGATTTGGACGAGCCTCCAATGGACCCAGATGTGTCTGTCTATTCGCTGCCTGTCCTTCTGGTGTCTCTTTATCAGGGGCAGAGTGTTGGGCTCATGTCGGGGGCCGGAGTGGAGCGTTACCCTCCACTGCAGCCAACCCCACGTCGCCCTCCGAGGCCCTGCTGCAGGGGTGCATGTAGAGGAAGAGTCCTGCTCCTTGTGCCCGCTTTTCTGCTCCTGCTTCTGGGACTTGGAGCCTGTCTGCTGCTGCTCCACTGGGCTCTGATTAAAGGAGCCAGCCACAGCAGGGAACCCGACTGGCTGGATCTCCTCACAGGAGAGGATGAGGAGGAGGGGCTTCACTCGGATGATGCTGTATGGACGCACAGCACTCCTGTGTCTTCCTTCCGATGGTTCCCTGAGTATTTTCCCACACTTGCCCCTGGCACAGCCTCCTCCGAGCCTACTTCCAGCCCGACGAGCACCCTTGCCCTCACGTTGCCCAGCAATGCCCCACCCCCTCTGGGTAAGTGCCCAGAGTCTTGCTTGTTTACACCCGCGTCCTGTTGTGCAATCATGAGCAATAGCGCTCTTTGATTTCTCAGAGTTGTCTGTGAAATGATTGTGGAGGACAAGACCAGACACATCAGCTATGCAGCAGGAAGCAGGCAATAGAGGAGAAAAATAAAGACCTGTTAATGAAAAGGAAAAAATACAGGACAGAGTTCACTCTAGGCTTCTGTTATTCTTGCGTAGATTTTTGATTTTTTCTGTTAAAGAATACCCTCAACAAAGGCTTCATGATTTTTTGAGCATTATGATTAGAGTTGTATATTTTCTTTAAATTAAACGCATTTTAGTTTTTGTCTTCTGCCTAAACAGGAAACTGAAAAGACTTTGACACGTGACACATGCTTTCAGTAAGCTCCCTTTGAACTTCTAAGTAAGTAGTATGCAAATACTGTATGTAAATGTCTTACCTGCTTGTTCTTATGCTTGTGAAGCTGTCATGGAAGAGTCAGTTGCTTTGCCTGTCTTGAGGCATTTTTATTCTAAGAACTGGATTTTCTTTCCACTGACTGGTCCAATGTTGCTTTTTACAAGGGTTTAAGTAAACATCCAAATACCGGATCACTATAGCAATCACGCTTCAGGGAAAGTTCTGTTTCCTAACAGACTTGTCTTTTGTTGCTGGTGTGCGTCGTTGTTAATGCAAACATGAAGAGTCTTAAATCTGTACTGAAGGTCTTAAAGAGATAATAGATTACACAGGGCCCTTAAAGCACTGAAGAATGCACCCACACCACAGCTGTTTTCTACATCCACCGCACATATGTATTTGTTTTACTACACAAGAACACACTTGAAAGGGAATTACGTAAAATAGCACATAGGATTATATGTTAGCTTGTGTGGACCTTAATATGAAATAGCTGTATCTACTGGTTAATTTGTTAAACATACCATTCATTCATTCATTCATTCATTCCATTCATTCAAAATATTGGGAATTCTTAAACTTGTGTTCAGCATGTTATTTTACTTTTTACTTTTTATTTATTTATTTATTATTTTTGTAAATTTGCACTCTTGGTTTTGTGCACACAAACATGCATACTTGCCTACAGATAAAATAACACAGTTCAGCGCCAGTCTGCGACACACTCAAAACACCACTGA
Organism: allo-octoploid hybrid of Carassius auratus x Cyprinus carpio; assembly: GCA_024542945.1. Classification (NCBI taxonomy): domain Eukaryota; kingdom Metazoa; phylum Chordata; class Actinopteri; order Cypriniformes; species allo-octoploid hybrid of Carassius auratus x Cyprinus carpio. Next base: position 12,358,490 of record CM045068.1, on the reverse strand, counting down.
CATCTGAACTCTTGCGCCCTGCAGTGCACCAAAGCTGTTGCTACAAAACTGATAGTGTGATAGCATTTTTTTTCTTTACTTGCTCAGGGCCATATGATTTTGTTTAGAGGCTTTTAATAAATGCAGTGGTGCACATATAAATGTGAAATTGAGAAGACCTCTTTGAAAGGCTTTGGCAACCCATTTAAACAAAAGGGATGCACATAATGGTTTTGCATAATGGAAAGCACTCAAAAGCTGTAAGATTGCATGCTGTATAAATTGACCTCTTGTGCAGTGATGGAATTCTGCTCCCAGCTGTAACAAGAGACAACAAGAGAGGGGGATGAGACAGTGTGCTGGCATTGGGGGTTGATCTTGGCTTCACTATCATGATCTCTCAAGCATCATTTGACAGCCGCTGGAGCTTTTTGAACTTTTTGTTTAGCTCTCAAGCTACCACAGGGCATACCAGAAATGTGGATGTAATCTGAACTAGCGGATATTATTTGTTTTCACCCCTTAAATGGCCCAAATGTTCTTTTGAGTTGACTTGTTGTTTCTTGTTTGGAGTCCCCGAGAACCCAGTGATTAACGTGTAAAATTATAATAGTTTTGTAATTATCTTAATTATTTTCTCTTTAAATTATTTTAATATGATCAAGACCCATTTCACATATTTTTGATGCTTTATTTCTCTATTGGACCACATGCACTTAGAAATGTAATTTTTCAATTTTAAAGTAGATAATGTTTAAATTCAAATGTTTTATATGTGGGATCTCTGAGACTCCTTAAAGTATTGTAACATTTGAAGCATGTTATCAAGTCGAATTTATGTTTATAATCAAATCAACAAGATTTGGAAAGTCATCAACTTGATATTCTACTGTCAAGTAAATCTTTTTCAGCTATTAAGCTATCAAGTCTCTGAGACCACAAAGAGAACATGAGGGTTTAGCCTGACAATTAATAGAAAGGCAACAAGATGCTGCGGCCACCCGACGGACGTCCCTACGCTTATGTAATTACTCGTTTGGACTCAGTGACTGTGTCTCCTGAAGAAAAAATAAAACACTCAGCAAAGGGACCTCTCCTTTTGTTTTTTATGACTTTCCTAGAACCCTTTGGAGAGTGCAGAAAGATAGATATGTTTACGAAGCCTTCCAGATGGCCCCGTTTTGCCCCCACCCAGGCCCTCTTTTCAGTTCCTTGGCCATGAAGGATTAATCAAACTCAGGGCTAAGCTCGCTGGCCAAACCCCTGGGTTTTCAGGCAGGAGAAAGTGACCTCTCATGGGAGCTATAGTGAAAGTTGCTTAGTGCTTGCCATTAAGAACTTGACGAACTTGGTCTTTCACATGTCAGGAATAGAAACGTAAACTGGCTAGTAAGCATGAGGCTTGGAAAGTGACCTGGCAGTGCATTTATGCATTCAACAAAGGTTTTTATTAGTATGTATATATTGTATTTAATATTAAATTATGCTTTTTACATAAAATTTATGTTTTCATAGTCCATAGTGCTATCAGTGACTGTTTGTGTGTGTGTGACGTCATTACCCAGTCAGCTCTGTCATGAAGCAGTTTTCCTGCAGCTCTATAGTGATTGGTCACATGACATTTACAGTTCTGTGGTCTTATGCAACAAGTATGGCAGCATGCCATCTCTACTGGGTGAGCAACTTGCTTTGAGATAAATAATAATGCTAACGGATAGTTTTTTCCAGGTAATGTTCTGAAACCACCTTCCCCTCAAACTCCCAACCCATTCTCTCTTACTCACTCCGCCTCTCACTTCCCCCCTCCACCTCATCTCCCTGGCACATGCTGCCTCAGCAGGTATTTGTCGAGTTTTCCCAGATCTCCAGCAGACAGCTGATGGGAGCTTCAGGAACATGAGGGAATATTGTACAGGCGTGTAGCTGTCAGAGTTCAGTTACTGATGGAGTGAGATTTTTGAAGTGTATCACTAGACCAGAGGCATAAACATGACAGACATTGGCAGAATTATGCTGCGTTCACGCCATATCGTAATTACCGTTATTTCAAGATGACAGCATGTGACGTACTCTGAGCTGTTGTGTGGGAATTATGCTTTTCTATGGCAACCCTGTCAATGCCTAAACAGAGCCTGCGATGGTCAGGTGGTACAGCAGTCATGTGGTACATGTCGTAGCTCTCAGAAAACTCCAAGTTCACAATTTGCAATTACGAGTTCTATGAGGAGGCAAACGCTTTTTACAAGTTGGAATCTCGTAATTACGGGAATTCCGATATGGCCTGAGCGCACCTTTACCCCACAGGCTGCTGACATGCAAGTCCTCCTGCAACTTTGGAAACATTGGCATAACGCTGTTTTTAATCTGACTGTCAGAGAGTGCTTGGAAACTTTCCGTTTGGAAAAGTCCAAATTTATGTAAAGCATAAAACAGGGAAGAAATTTAAATGAATAATATACAGCTGTCCAATTTCAGCATGTTTTGCATGCGCCGGAACGCTTGCTTGCTTTTGCATCATGCACGGCAAAATTCATGAAGTGAATATCATTTTAATATAACCAGCTTTGCAGTGCACCCTTGTTCACCCTCAAGGGGATAAACAGAGTCGACGGTAAAGAATACAAACGTGCCTGCTCCTGTAGCTCTAGGAGAGTGTGCACATTTTAAAGGCCGAGCTAGATGCTAGAGCCTCTGGATGTGGTCTTTATTAAGCTCTGAGGGCAGCACTCAGAGGAACGCTGATTTAATGTCTACGGGCTCCATCTTTCCATCCAATGTAGCTGAGTCTTGTTGAGCGTGCTGTGTCATTAGTGCTCTAGTGAGGTAAACAGCTACTGAGACATGCTAAAATTGGATCCCAGCCTGCCCGTATCCATGTTGTTGAAAGAAGTGTTATTATAGTTGTATATTACTGTTGTTTCCACTCTTCCATTTGAATGCCACACAGCTGAGTGAATTTCGAAATATAAACATTTAAAAATGCTGCAGGATGGCTGAGTTTTCTTAGAGATGTGGTATTCAGATCTGTAGTATCCAGACAGAAAAAAAGGGAATGGGACTGTGTTTGTTCAGCCAGTAAAAGTCTTGTTCTGGAAACCTGTTTGAAAACAGTCAATATTGTAACAATTCTGTTTACTGATGCTAGTAGCATAGAAAATACACATATAAAAAGGCAAATATGTAAAAATAATAAATAAGTATATCAAATTAATTAAATTTAAGTGAAAAAGCATGCATTTTATAAAAAAAGATGCCAGCGTTTGAGTACAGTTACTGCGAAAAACATCTATAATTAAAAGCTAGGAGATAAACTTGTTAGCTGAGTGAACATAGCCCACAAACAAATGTTAATGATTTTGCACACCTGTATTCAATTCAATTTCAGCAAACTTGCACAAGATGTTCTGTAAAATACCTTGACCAATGGCATGTGTTTGGGATGGGACTGTCTGTTTGGCCTAACAATGGCAAATGTGTTCTGGAAACCTGTTTGAAAACAGTCAATTTTGTTATGGTTCTTTTTTTGTTTGTTTGTTTGTTTGTTTGTAATGCTATTGGTAAAGAAACTGCACTTATTGAAAAGCAAAAAGTAAATATAAATATTAAAAATTAATAAAAAAAAATATTGGGAGAGTTTTATATTTTAATAACAAAGACCTCAACATTTGGGGATGGTTTCTGCGAAAAACTGTAAATAAAAACAAGTAAATAAACTTAGCTCAGTAAACAGTTGACGTACACTCAAGTTATGCAAGACCACCACAGCCAAATGTTGCTGATTTTCCACAATGCACAACATACTGGCACAAGATGTTCTGTAAGCTGTCTAGGGTTCCAGAGCCACACAATGTGATTATTAGTTATACATAAATACACAACCTGACTAGACATGCACTTTCATGAACATGAAAGTCAACAAGAAAGTTCAGAAACTCTCTGTCCCTGAAATTCAAACCTTAACCTCTGATTTCACTTATGCGATTTGATGTGGTAACATTAATACCCCTAGATCATGTTTGATAGCAGGAAGGGCCCCGATACACATAGAGTCCACTTCCACATCTGCTAACATTTTATTTTCTTGGCCTGACTACAGCCGGGTGTTCAACACTTGTATGTACGGGGTTGCCGGGGTCCTACGATGAGCTGCTCTTGGTTGGAAATCTGCAGCTCTGGACTGCTGGATTTTTTTATTTTTTAGAGAGAAAGAGAGGAAGAACAAGATGGCACATTGTATGAATTTCTAGCCTATGTTGTTGTCTGAGGCCTGAGGCTAGGCTGAAGACTATTCCCTGCAAATGTTTGGTTGTGACTCATTTTCACACTTTTCTTTTAATTCGGAACAAGACACTGTTCAATCATAACTGAATGCAAAGATGTAAAATAAATAAATAAATAAATTTAGCCATTACATTTTTGTTCTTTAAGATATCTTACAGTACCATTTAAAAATGTGAGGTCCAATTCTTTTCTTTCTTTTTTTTTTTTGAATGAAATGAAGAATTTTATTCTGCAAGGATGCATTAAATTGATCAAAAGTGACAGTAAGGACCTTTACATTGTTAGAATTTTTTTTTATAATTAAATAAAATGCTGTTATTTTGAAATTGCTATTCTTCAAAGAATTCTGAAAAATGTTCCATAATTACCACAAAAACAACTGTGATGATAATAATAATAATAATAATAATAATAATAATAATAATAACATTTACTGAGTTCCAAATCAACATATTGATTTCTGAAGGATCTTGAGACACTGAAGAATAGAGTAATGGCTGCTGAAAATTCATCTTTGCCATTACAGAAATAAATTAAATTTTAAAATATATTAAAAACAGAAAACAATTTCTGTTATTTTAAATTGTAATAATATTTCACAATGTTACTTTGGTATTATTACAATAGTATTTCTTACTCTATATTGTTGTACTGTATCATTATAAATGTTTCCTCATGTATTTATGATCATTGTATAAGAAGTATTATGTCTCATGAAATAAGAGAGAAGTCTGACACTGAATTGAAAATCTGGCATTCACAATCAAATTTCAACCTAAAAAAGGAAGTTTTGGGATTATGTGAAATTTTACACAAATAAATGACGTTAAAAAAGTGAATAAGAAACGTTTAAAGTTCTGCACCCTCATGTTTAGTCAATTGATTCAACATACAGTACTTGTTAAATGACATGTTCATGAGTTCATGTTCATGTAATCTCTGAGAAGAATAAATGTTTGGTTGGTGGTCTGCGGTGGAGGGTCTCAAACATGAATCCAGACTTGAGTATCTGGATATTCCTGCTTGTTTTCTATCTTAGATTGATGTACCATATGTGTGGCAAGCTGTCAGTTACCTCAGACCATAATTTCAGCTTGTCCCGCAGTGTGTATAAATGGGTAGGAAACACATTTACAGTAAATATACCTGTTATGGAAATAGTTGGTGGGATCAGAATGGCACATTAGTGAAATTTCTTGTTTTTACCTTTGATCAAATATATGCAGCCTTGGTGAGAATAAAAAAAACTTCTTTTAAATGTTTTTAAAAGAAGTTTTTTTTATTCTCACCAAGGCTGCATATATTTGATCAAAGGTAAAAACATTAACATTGTGAAATATTATTACATTTTAAAATAACTCTTCTGTTTGAATATATTTTAAAACACAATTTATTTCTGTGATGCAAAGCTGAATCGTTGCTACAGTCTTCAATGTCACGTGATGCTTCAGAAATCATTCTGATTTGCTGATTTGCTGCTCGAGATATGTTTATATTATTATCAAAACTGAAAACAGTTGTACTTTTTTGTGATACTTTTATCAGGATTCTTTAATGAATAGAAAAAAACAGCATTTATTTGAAAAATAATTTTTTTGTAACATTATGAATATCTTTACTGTCTCTTTTGATCAATTGGTTGCATCCCTGCTGAACAAAAACATTAATAAATCTACTGCCTCTAAACTTTTAAATGGTATTGTAATTTTAGATATTATTTTTGGGGAGCATAAATTGACCTGATTGACCCTTTATATATATATATATATATATATATATATATATATATACATATATATATATATATATATATATATGTATATATATATATATATATATATATATATATATATATGTATATGCTGATTGAAAACAAAATAAGTAAATAAATACACCAAAAAGAAAACAAGAATACACAACTACTTTTGAATGGCTGTCTTTACAAAAAAGATGCTTTTTTTGCTCCCTAATGGTGTAGAAATGGGATGGACCAGCAGGGGCGAACTGAGCCATGCTAATCAGCAACTCTAACAACATAAGTTTGGATATCACAATATTTCTTTGATTACATAAATAACTGTGGGCTTGATGTGGTAAAGAGATGTCTTAAAAATTACTGGAGGAGACACATTTGTCTTTTTCGTTGTGATTAGCGAGATTAAATAAGCATGTTCTTTTAAACATTTGCTTTGAACGCCTTTTCAGCATGACAAAGATGCTCCATTGTGCTGTGCTAAACAGAAACCATTGCGTGTTTGAAAAAGGATCATTTGGGTGGTGATGACATGAGTGTTTGTAGACTTGTTCAGTTTAACAGCGGTGAGAAACAGCATAGGTATGTGCATAATGTGGCAACGGGACTGTCAATCTTCACATTTCTGCTTTTGATTACAAATTTAATAAACCTTTTCATGCACCCCAATGTACACCCCTTGAACTCATACCATAGGTAAACAAATTGCTGTCAGTATGGCGGTAATGTGACCATTTTCTCCAGGCCTCTCATTTTTTCTTACCCCTGAGGTGCAGTATTCCCAAAACATGTTGAAAGTTGCTATGATAATGCGGCGGGATTACAGATCCATTCCAAACCTGTGAATCAAACGGAGCAGGCGGTGTGTGGGGTTGAAATATTTATCTTTGCCTATCAAACGTCTCAAACCTCAACAGAGCAGCAGATATGTTCAGAAAGGTTTGCAATGAAAACCAAGGAGTCATTGTTCTAGTGAATGACTGTTATTGTAGGGAATGGGACATGAGCTGAAATGTGATAAATTATCAGTAACATGTAATGACTGTTATCTGAGAAGCTAGCATGTGTGTTTTTGGTTCTTGTGCAACCACGTGGCTGTTCTCTTTATTGTTTGCACTCATTGAAAGCTTTTGTTTTTTAGGGGCATGCTGATGCTTAAAATCTTTGTGTCTTTGTTTTCTGCAGTAACCACAACGTTATCTCCGGGTTCGGGTCACGCCAGAAGATGCAACGAGTCAGAGAAGGCATACTGCGTGAATGGCGGCGACTGTTACTACATACATGGTATAAATCGGCTATCCTGCAAGTGAGTTTCTCTCCCTAGCCTTTTCCCACATGTCAGTCTATTTACACTCCTGGTGGATCACATTGTTCTTCTTCACCTTCTTTCTCTATCAGTCACACTCTCTTGTTGATTACACAAATCCCAACTTTATTAAAATCAATGGGATTCAGAATATTTGTTCTTTCTTTAACTATGGGCACTCTAGGTGTACATTAATAATAATAGTGGGGGGGGGGGGGCTGTTCAACAGTGTATATACATTCATCAAGGAAATTATGTTTATTTACTTTATTATATTTTGCCATCCAATATCATTTCCACCACATCTCAAATTATCTATTGTTTTCGACAAAATTTTGGAATAAAATGGCTGAGCTCTTTTAGCATTTTATGGATCCTAAATAAACTCAGGGAAAAATGATTTCATAATTTACCAAAATTCCAGCTTGGATATGTAACGTAATAAAAATGTTCTGTTTGTAAGCAAAATTGTTGGTTGTGGTGGAAATTACAGCACAATTGAAGGACGTAGTTTGTTTAAAAATGGATGTAATTTAATATTTATTTATTTAGTAATTATTTCAAAATGATGGAACGTTGACAATAGAAAAAGAAGAGTTGAAATATGTTTATTGTAATAAAAATCAACCAACTAGGACATAATTATACCCATAATTAAATAAACGGCCATTCATTCAATGATTTTCTTCTACAGTTTACCTTCTTTCTGTTCTTCATCATGCTCTTAACTGAGAGATTAAGAACTGCACGCTAAGTGAAGTAAGAATCCCTAGTTCTTGGAGTTCCTTGTCTTTTTCCAGCAAGGCCAAATGGTATCCATCAAGTCACCCATCCTTTTCTACTTAAACTCTCTCTCTCTCTTTCTCTCCATCTTTTGCTCTGTCTTCGGTCGAGTCCCTCTTGAGTCAGGGCACAGCGGGTTGACTCACTGGTGCAGATGTTGATGAGTGTGAGATGACTGTGATGTTCTTGGGGAATTGAAAAAAACAGGCCTCTCGTCCTGCTCCGGTGGCCCACGTTTAGCGTGCTGGAGCGATGTGCATCAAACCATTGTGAAATGCCATGTCATGCTGGTTTAGTGCTGGAACAAATATTTACGAGAGTCAGAGGCCTCCCACAAGGTAAATAAGTCCGTTTGCTTACATTTCAATCACAGGGGAAAAGGACACCGATTTACACAGACGCTTTTAAATCAGGGATGCTCAGGACGTCTTGTTATGGGCCGAAAAAAATATTTTCACTCGCATTATCAAAACAAGACCAAGGCGATTAAGTAGCTGTGAAGGGCGAGATAACAAATAAGGATGCACGTGGAAACGAGTTTGTGTTTGTGCACTATATGGAGCTATTTATGTGATGGGGTCTTAGCAATGAACCGTGAGGTGCTGGTTTTCCCCTTCTTTTTTTTCTTTTTTAATCAATTTCAGACCGCATGTTGTGCCATGTTATGAGTGCACCTGCTGGTATTTTCAGCCCAGCTGCACAGTGTGCAGGGCATGTGTGCGTCCCTGGAAAACTGCACAGCAAGCAAATGGCCAAGACATGGCTGCAACAGCCATTCAATAAGTTGTGTACAAATTGGAAGAAGCAATAACTCAATTGCTGCAGCTAATTCACTCTTGGGTGAGGCACAGGTCCAGAAAAGTCGGATAATGCAGTCAAGCCCGCTGGGAATTGTTGGCCTGAAGCTATCTCATTCAATATAGGCCAGACTTCCATAGGAATTACTCACCAGTCGGACAAGTCCAGCCATACAAGCTACCTCATATTTATGCCTGCCTTTTTCTTTGAAATACAAAGTTACACACACACATATGAAGTGAAGGAAGAGGTAATAAATGACCCAGGACATAATTATTTTCTTGCTGGGATGATGGTGGGTGGGGTGGGGTGGGGGGGCTATTTTACGGCCTGCCATGTTACAGCAGCCCCACATCGACACCCCTGTCATGTTTACATAAGACTGGGACAGATGACAAAACTGAGGAGGAGAGAGAAATGCCAGAGGAGATTCATAGCCTGCCACTGAGGGGGCCCCAGACTGCTATGCGGCACTCCTTTTTTTAGGGCCCCTTATACTTACTTGTGCTGAACATCAAGGACAAGTTTAGTGTCCATTTTACTATAATACGTGTATGTGCATTTTTTACTCTGTGTTCTCTTGAACACAGTGCATATTGGTAATTAAATTATTATTATTAACCTAGAACTATAGCTAATTCAAACAAATCAAATCTTTAAGTGCCATCTTATAATGGTTATTTTGGCCTGTCCTGCCTCGGAGGTCTTGACCTGTTCAACTGTTCAACTCAGCAATTCAAATCAATACAGCATTTTAATTTTGATATAACCTTGATATATAACTGCTGTTCAGTTTATTGTAAAAAAAAAAATAAAAAAAAAATAAAAAATGCTATTTTAATTATTAGCCAATTTTAATGAATAGAATAATTTACCTGTTGAATGTTTAAAAATACATTCTTTAAAATATTCCATAATATTCCTTACATTTTTGGAACCTAAGAAGAACATTATTTGGTCTCCTTCAACAGCATGATGATAAATAAAGTAAATCATCTTATTATATTTTACATTTTAACTAACATTTTTGTTGACTGCATTCATCAAGCTCAACCTTTAATCCTACATGTTTTGTAAAAAAATAAATAAATAAATAAATATTGCAAATATTTTTCTGTAACTGAAAATATAAGTTTATCACTAATCAAATCTTAGCTAGCCTGTTCTGCATTATAGCTTAATTTAAGCTAAACTTGCAACCCCGTTCCCCATTCTTGCATTATTTTATTATTATTATAATTAAATGTTATTATTTTTTTGTGCCAAAAAATGCCATACCTCATATAAAATGAACAGAAAATAAAATCGCTCATATAAAATTTCGTTTGACCCCCTGAGGTTAACGATCAACAATTTAAGTGCCTCTTTTCACCGACCATTTGTTGAAAAAATGAAAACTTCAGTTTCTAAGTGCTTCAGGCACTTTTGTGTACTCTGTTCGTGGAAAGCGCCATTAAACTTTCCAAATATTATTGTATGAAAACAGCTGCTTTTTCATAACAGCAGTACTTTTTCTTTAGACCAGATGTATCCTTCATTATGCAACACAATGATGATCGAGAGATCAGGTTTTATTTCCATGAGAATGTCATTTAGGTATGACGTGTGTGTGTTGGATCAATTCTACATTCTTTGATTCATTTGGACAGATTCACCAGCAGGATAGAAGTGATGCAGAGCCTTCTGGGTCAGAATGGACTCTTTCAGTCTCTCATTTTACAGAGTTACAGTGACCTGATCGAGGGTAACAGGGCACAGAAGAAAGACTCTCTCAGAGCCCTTCACATGATTTATGGCAGCTTTACCCAGTGAAACGTCAGCTATAGCCTTACAGTAAAGCTTTAAAGAATAGACTGAGTAGTTAGATAACGAAAACAGATTAGCAGAATGACAAAGCATGAAGGCTCAGCAAATATAGTACAGATGCATTTTAGCTTTTTGAGGATCTGGGATTATATTCGTGTGTGTATTATTATGCCTGCGGTGCTGGTTAAAGACTGATGTGTGTTTAAAACAGGATTAGATGTTATAACTAGCGGACTGTGGGAGTTATTTTTAGACTTTATTTTTTGTGTTTGCAGTGCTTTCTATTTCACAGTGTATTGCACTGTAAATGGCTGTTGTTAACTTGGAACTTTCTACCCGATCTGTCTCTTAAAAATTACATTCATTGGTTTAACAGAACATTTGCTGTATGAAACATTGTTTAAAAAGTTTTTCTAGTGAAAATATTCCTTAAAACGAGATTTATGTACTTGAGAAGCAAAATTGTTTAAAACTATATCTTTTTTTATCTCCTCATATCTATACAGTATGTATAGATATTATTTTAATATATATTTAATTAAGTGTATTTTTCTTAACCCATTAGGAAATTGTTATTTATGCTTAAACCAATAACTGTGTGCCAGTGGTGTTAAACTTAATTCAACATATATTATCTTATTATTTTGCACAATTTTGCTTCTCAAATTACTTCATCTTATATTGTGGAATTTTAAAAAATGCTGATAATGAAAATCCATCTTTTGACTACAAAGATAGCTATGTATTTTCTGGTTGTTTCTGCTTTATGTGGCTCATTGCATTGTTGAATCTTCCGCTTCAGCTTCAGTACATGTGCTGCGTTGTGCGATATACAGTTTGGCCACCTGGAGCTGGATTCTTGGTATCTGTGTTCCTGACGTCCAGGCTTGTTTGGAATATCATGATGTTTATCTTTTTCAGGTTTACTTCTACAGGCCAGTTCTGGCAAAAATTCACTCTTTCTGTTTCTTTCTCATCGTCTTTGTAGATTTTCATTAAACAGAGTCTATCGGCTCCTGCTGCCAGTGAGAGAGAGAGAGAGAGAGAGAGAGAGAGAGAGAGAGAGGGAGGGAGAGTGAGAGTAAAAGACAGGGAAAGAGAGGGAATGAAAAATGCATGTCCAGAGCTGAGGAGGATGCGTTCGGGGGGTTGGGAAGGGGAGAGACTGGAGGAAACAGCATGACAGCAAGGAAAGAGAATGATGGAAAGATCCTTGAGAAATAAAGCAAAGGGGAGAATGGAGCTGGTGTTTCTAGCTATAAATATTAAGAGATCATTAATACACTTGAACTGCACTACCAGTCAAAAGTTTGGATACATCACATCACATTATTATTATTATTATTTAATTTAGAATTAATGATGACTTCATTGCTTGAAATTCACAAAATCCTTTTTTCCCCCAAGTTTCAAATTTGGTTTAGGCAGCTAAAGTGGGAAACCTCTAAATGAAATGAACAGAAAATAAAACTCTAGTTATTTAGTCTTGTTATATTAAGTTTGGATACACCTACTAATTTTTTTAGTGTTGTTTTATCAATAACGGCTTTATTATACACATTTTAGAACCTTAATAAAAGAATTATTAATAATAAATAAATAAAAATGTTTTTTAAAAAATATTTTTTTGTGAGAAAGTTTTTCTGTTTGCCTTTCATGATCAATTTCAGTTTCTTTTTTTTTTTTTTTTTATATTTGGATTTTTAAGGAAATATAAAAGCACAAGGTGTTTTTGAAAATCTTATCAAATGTCCAAAGTTTTGACTGGTATATCAAAATTAGGCCACACTTTGGAAATGTCAAGGTAAAGACACGAGGACAAGTCAGAAACTGTATGCTTTAGGTAAATAAATGTCTTTGCTCTGGTGCAAGGGAAATGTACCCCAAATTCTCTCCCTTCTGCGTTCTCCTAAAGACTACAACAGCTTGTGGTCTCTCACCATCTGTCTGTTACTCCCATGGTCTCCACAGTTAACATTGGCATGTTTTACCGCATGCCAGGCGTTGACATGGCTCTGTAGCAGTGCAATGAAGAGGTTACAGCCTGAACCTTGGCTCATTTTACACTCTATAAACTCACAGACGGCTTCGTGTGTGTGCTGCATGTATTGTGTCATGCATAATGCCCCACATCCTACTTCAAAAGCCAACCATAAGGGCTTTTTTTTTTTTACTTTTACAGAGGTCTTATACGTATGCGCACTCTTTATGTCCTGCTTTAAACTTAAGTCTCATTAAATGTTGTTAGATTTAGGCCTAAAGCAAGACTGAAGCTAGACATACTCTCTGAAAACAAAGTTTTAATACATTACACATTTTTGCTTCTCAAGTAATTGGCCTTTTTTGTGGAAAACAAAATAAATCTGAGCTATGATCCACTCTTGCCTCCGGCGGTCCAACTTGGGAAGCACAGTGATACGGCGTTCAGCAGATAAGCTGAACTTTCTGTTTGTCCTGGAAATTGAAGGTGGCCATTCATCAGTGATAGCTGACTAGAGCAGTTACCGAGTTAGAGGAATTAACGCTGTGAAAACATTCCCCCATATCGCTCATTACACACTGATGAGCCGTAATTTGTTTACTGGAATAACATGAATAAGCATAATTGGCCAATCAAATCCATGAATGAGAGCCATGTCATAATCAGGCGACCATAGTAAGGATGTACTGCTTATAGGCTGAGATACAGTTTCAGCTGTTTGTGTGTGCAGGAAATGTGGTTGCTTCATTCCAGCCTGTAAACTGGACCGACTGCATATCCTTTTCCCCTGCTTTAAGCATAGTGGTTTATGCTTAAAACAAGAGTAAAACAACTTGCCAATGTGTTAGGAAAAATTAATAGATATGCATTATACACAGCCTTCCCTGTAGCTCAATGAGTAGAGCATGGTGTTATCAACTCCAAAGTTATGGGTTCGATTCCCAGGGAAAGCAAGAACTGATATAATGTAAATGTGTTCCATGAATGCAATGCACTGTATGTTGCTTTGGATAAAAGCATCTGCCGAATGCATAAATGTCTATCCTGAACAGTACCATTCAAAGGTTTTGGGTCAGTTCCAGTTATTTATTTATTTATTTTTAAAGAAATTACTACTGTTATTCAGCAAGGACACATTCATTTGATCAAAAGTGACAGTAAAGTCTTTTACATTGTTCCCCCAAAAAAAGTATATTTAAAATAAATGCCTTTTTGTTTTTACATCCTATTTATCAAAGAATCCTGGAAAAAAATCAAGCAACTATTTTCAAATTTGATAATAATAATAAATCTCAGGCACCAAATCAACATGATTTCTGAAGGATCACGTGACACTGAAAATTGCAGAAAATTCAGCTTTGCCATCAAAGGGAATACATAGCATTTTAAAATATATTCAAATAGAAAACAGTTATTTTAAATTGTAATAATATTTCACAGTATTACTGTATTTATTGTAATTTTGATCAAATAAATGCAGTCTTGTTGAGAATAAGAGACTCAAAGAGAAAAAAAAGACACATTTCCTAAAAAAAAATATTAGACAGTAAAATTTTGTTTTAAGAATGGTTTGTAGATATTTAGATAACAAAAATGAACAAACGATGGCTTGAAGAATCGAAATGGCATTCGAATGATTGTGCAGCTGTGTTTCTGACCTTGCTGTGCATCAATTCCTCTGTGTGTGATGTGTGTGTGTGTGTGTGTGTGTGTGTGTGTGTGTGTGTGTGTAGTGTATATCTGTGTGTCATCTTTTCCACCTCTCCTTCCTCCAGATGTCCGGACGGATACTTTGGCCAGCGGTGTTTGCAGACAGAGCCCCTGAAGTTATCCATGCCCAAACCTAATAAAAGTATGTTGACTTGAGATGCACAGCTGCAAACAGAGGACCAGCTGTCACTGGGTTACCACTGTCGTCTCTCCCTTACCTCCTTCCACCTCCCAAGGCTTGCTGGCTTAAATCTGTCCTGAAATAGACACAGTGGTGCCTCCAGTGCGATCCTCTGCTTCTGCTGTACATCATTGTGCTGTTGTCCTAATGTTCTCTCTGCTTTCTTTTCCCCATCTCTCTCTCTTTTGCTTTCACCCTCTCCTTTTTCTCTTGCATCTTTTCTCTCTGCTCGACACTCCCTCCCTTTCTCTTTCTTTCTATGGTTTTGTCTCCTTCCATCAGGTGTCCAAATGACTTTACTGGTGATCGCTGTCAAACCTACGTTATGGCCAGTTTCTACCGTATGTCCATTTCTTCTTCTGTCTGTCTGTCTCTGTCTTGTTTGCATGCTGGAACTGAAGATGTGGAATGTTGTTCTGTAATGGTTAATAATGTACTTATTGTTCTAACAGAATCTTTTTTTTTTTATCTTTAACAATTAATGAGTTTTATTTGATCATTCACCCCATGCATCATTGGTTAATTGATTCTAAATTTCATTATCTCATAACATGATCAGAGATGCATGTTTTCAAGTATGAATGCATGTTCTTTAATATAGTGAACCTTAACTTATATATAATCATAATGGCAATAAACCCCCCTAATTAAATGCTGCATCATTCCTTAACATATACAACAGAAATATAGTTCTTGTCAATATACTAACCATAAGCACATGCTGTAGATTGTCCAGCTAGAAAATAAACAAAATGAATGGATAGATAATAACTATTTAAAAATAAAAATGCACAATCACAGAATGGGCACTAATAATAATAATAAAAAGTCTTATTAAGGATAAACAATATCAGTGCCATATCGGTTTTATTTTTTTTTTTATTTGTGAGCATCTGTTAATATTGGATATATATGGGCTCGTATTGGTTATTTAATTGTGCACACTCATTTTCTCAGTTTTTCGTGTAGATGGTTGAATTTAGTTGGACATTTTACTTAAAAATTAGATATTTGACTTAAAGTTAATCTTAAACACTGATAATCTTTAGCAGATCTCATGATGAATATCCATTTTTTCATGGTGTACATTGTAATATTGTGATGCTTAAATTATAGCGTTTAAAGCCAAAATAGTGTTTTATTAGAATTTGGTGTATTATAGAATTTTAAGGTCAGCCATTTATCAGTTATCAGCCTGACTTTTAATATCAATACTATTTCTATGATTCAACCAGTGGGGCATAGTAATAGCAACAGCGAGGTCCTGGGTTCGATTTTCAGGGAATATATGAACTGTATATAGCTGTATTCCTTGAATGCAAAGTCGTGTTCCATAAAAGCATGTTCCAAATGCATAAATATATGTAAATATTTTTTCCACCAAACTCCATGTAAATAATTTTTCTACCGAACTGTAATGTATTCTGCAACTTCGTAATTAGTTTCTAACTTTTACAGCCTATTTCATTTGATATGATAATAACAGCCTCAGTTTTCTGTTCATTAGTTCTTAGCAAAGTAAAAAAAAAAAATGTAATGTAAAACAAGAGCACTATGCAATGCATTGTTTCCCTTAAACAATCCTGTCACAAATCCCCTGGCACAAATCTGCACACCCCACAGTTCAAAAATCCACCCCTTAATTATGCTGTGAAATTAAACAGCTCCACTTCCCCGAGGTGACACATTTTAACCGTATAAGGCTACAGATCGGTGTCTCCACCGCACATGTCCATCAACTGAAGAAAAACACCTAAATTAAAGGGAGGCTCAGGAATCACTACACCTGACAGCTCATGCCTGTGAGCTATTAGCTCCTGCTTATGTCCACATAGTGCATATAATCAGGCCTTTGTGCTCTAGAGAGCTTTGCTGTGCTGCCATGTCCTACCATAACCTTAATCTCAACATATAATTTATTAGTTAATAAAAAGACAGGAGGTAGAACACGAGAGATTGATGTTAACAAAACTATCCGTGGACGGAAAGCGCACACAGTTGCATGTAGAACGGAAAATATTTCCTCTCTGTATAAATTGAATAATTTATTAGGTGTTATTAAAAACACTCAAAGTGGTGCAAAACAAGAAAAATTATAATATGACACTTGCGCTATAAGCTGTGTCATGATTTATTGACTTGAATTGTTACCTATATCAGGACAGTGGATCAAGTCTTTGCATGTGTGGATTGTTAGCTTTTCCACTGTCAACAGCCAGGCTTCCTTTCTGTACTTTGTAGCATTGTTCATTTTGGGAGGTCTGGAAATGAGTGTCTGTCAACATAAGATGTTGAAACAGTGCAGGTACTGAGGCTTATAGACCTGAGGAAATGTAAATAGTATAAATGTAGCATAATAAGTGCGTGTGATCAGGGGCGTAGTGTCTGGGTATGCAGGGTATGCGGGTGCATATGGGCCCGGGCAGATTGGGAGAATTACTGGGAGAAGCCGAGGGGGAATTTTTAATTGAAACGAGGGAATGAGTAGGCTTTCTCTCTCTCTTCCCCTTTACACAAGCCATTAAAATAGTTCAGTTTTGTTTTTTAATGGAAAAGTGGGTATTTTTCTTTTTGTTTCTTTATGAAGTTAATTTAGAAATATGTTTGTAACATTTTGTGTTCGTTAAATTCAAGTTTTTGTTTTTTAAAGTAACGACCAAGTGGCCAGTGGCAGTGAGTTGAGCATGTGTTTGATCAATTTAGCCTTCTCAAATCAACACGACTTTGCCTAAAATAAAATCTATAGATATAAAACTTCACGCATTTCACAATATTAATTTAAACATTAAACCTAGATAAATGTGCGCTATTAGGCGCATATCCAGTCGTTTATGCGAAGAGTGGAAGCTAAAGCACGCATAATGAAGGACGATCACTTAAATTTTTTTTTTCTTAATAAAAGTGGAAACTTAAAATAGCCTTCATTTCTGCTCATAAAAGTAAGAGTAGGCCTAATATCCACTACATCATTCGGAACCGCAAAAGGTCTGCTTTTCTCACAATATCAACAAAACGTTGTGCTTTTGTAAAATGTAGAAAACAAACAGGATGCGCTTCATGCCATCTCGGTCAGGAGCGCTTCACAAAAATGAACCGAAACTCAGCGATACTTGAACTACTTTAAAACAAAATAATTCAAAAAACAAAAACAAAAATTCTTTCATTATGTAATCCGTAAAGATGCATTTGTCTCTAAATCCGCGTTCAGGGAAGAGATGGTGAGTCAGGATAGTCAACTTCATCTTTGCCACTCAGAAAAGACTGGTTTAGACATTCATTTTTATGAAATTGTTCTGATTTTTATTTATTTATTTATTTATTTATTTCGGTTAAGAGAATTGTAATCGCACGAGTCATAGTAGAGAGCTAAAACGGTAGCACTGTGACAGCCCAGGGGCTTTCAGACTGCAGGCCCTGGAATAACTGACAGAAAAAAAAATTATTGATTGTTTGATTGGTCAATTGATTGATTGATTTAATGTAATTTTTATTTAAAAATTACAAATTTTTTTATTTGTGGAACATAAAAGGAGAAATTTTGAGGAATATCCAAGCTGCTTTTTACCATTCTAGCATGAACCTTATTGTAAAGTGTTAGTGTTTTTAATTATGTTTTATTTTTTGCATTATAAAGTAAAAAATAAAAGTATTTTTTTTAAAAGCAGTAGCTTATCTCTACCTGTGGATTGCTCATCTGTTCCACCTCTATCAGGCCTGTGAAATTCCGTTGTCATGACAACAGTGGGAATTTCCTGCAGCTAGTATTAGTCACGTGAGCTGGCCAGAAAAGTGCTTGTCGCTCATCCATTAATTCAAATAATCAAATTATCCTGAACCCAGGGCCCTTTGTGTAAGAACATATTTTGATAGCATTATCAGCTACAGTATACCACCATTTAAAGCCCCCATGAAGTATCTGAATGTATACTCAAACCAGATTGAAGATACAGGCAAATTTGAATATAAGTTACTTTGTCTAAACATAATATTTGTTGCATAGAGCATGTTTTACTAATATACACGTCCCAGAGTGTAAATAGCATCTTGATATTAACAATTAACCTAAAAATGCACCAAAATGTTATGAATAAAATCAGCTGTCTGTGTGCCCCACAGGTAAGACACATCAGAGATATTTTAATTGTGTAGTTTAATGACCACTGAAATGTATATCAATATACTTGCATTCTTGTATACTTGATGTTTTGTTTGTAGCATAACAATAATTATATCAGTGATAGAGTTGAAATAACTGCCGTAGAATAACAATAAGTGTCTAACATTGACTTTACCCCACAATGACATTAATTCATAAAATCGAATCTACTAACCAAGCTGCTTGATTTTAAAATCTCAGATCCTAATCATGTAATAAATACCGAAATAAACTACTAGTTTGATGGTAGATGCTAGTTTGAAGATTTTAGTCATAATTCTTCTTTATTACTCACAATTATAATCATCTCTTACCCATTAATCCAGGTTTGTCATCTAGAAACCCATATTTCAGACGTGGTCTAACCTGCATGATCTAAGCACTTACACTCTTTCACATTATAGTATCTGCATGATGTGTCCACAGTGTGACTTTCATAATGCCCATATCTGTTTCTGTGTATGGTGGGATATCTCTCTTAAATCTTGTTTTTCCCCTCTCTCTCTCTCTGTTTTTGTTTTGCTCTTCATTATCAACTCTTTGCACTGGCAGAGTCTCTTGGGATTGAATTTATGGGTATGGACCAATCCTTCATTCCGATTTCCAGATTGAACTGTGTAGATCTCATTCCATTTGACACACCTCCGTAGCCTCTCTCTGATGGACTCTAAAGCAAATGAACAAATTGATTAACTAATAAATCTGTCAATCAGCCGTTGCTCTGTATAGTAGCCCCTCAGAATGGGAATCATTATCTGCAGCCCTCGTCTAGTCACAGTGGGATTTTAAGGCTTTGTTCAGACAAGCAGAAAGAATCAGATCTGACTCCAGTCCGTTTAGGAAAAAACAACATGAAATCCGATGTTTATAAACATCCATCTGTGGTCTAAATATCTGATTAAAATCTTTTTTTTTTTTTTTTTTTTGGGAATGTGCTTTTTGGAATCATATCAGATTTCAAATGTTTTTATTTTATTTATTTATTTCTGTCATTCAGTGACATGACTCAGATTTAACATCATACACACTGACAAAAAACATCATAAAAACCAGACAAAAACAGCATGAAATTTATTTAATAAAACATATGTATATATAATTTATATAATTTTATATAAAGGTTTAATAAAAAAAAAAAAAAACATATTTTTTTCCCCTCATTATACAGTGTCAGGACATTTCTGACTTTAAATGTAATATTAAAGGTAATATCAAAATTAGATTTAATTCAGAAATTAAAAAGATGCTTAGAAAAGTGACTTTTCTTTCAAGTCATTGTATGTATGAACTGCATTATATTTTTTTAAATAAATTAATTTATTCCAGCTAAAATAATGTCATATTACTGACCCTTAAAAGGTGTATAAAAATGTCCCCTTAGGGGCCATTATGTCCCCTCAATGAACTATTTTACCAATACCATAAGCAGATTTTTACCCAAAAATCCATACCTCATCGTCTGTAGCAACCAGTGCACAAACACCATAAATTCTCTTCACTATTTGATCAAACAGCTTAAATTTTATCCCTTGCAAAATGTCGAAAAGATCAGTTTTGACAACTAAATTGTATTTGCGTGCAGTGTTAACAAAGCCTAGGAAGTTTCCATCTTCTCACTGTTTTACCTATTTAAAATTAGCCATAAATGTTCTTGCAGCACCAGAAACATTGCCAAAAACAGTTTTACTGTGAGCATTTAACAACGTGCGTAGTTAGATCAAGTTTTATGTAAGACTTTTGACAACCATATATTTTGTTGAATTGGTTGGAACAACATAAAGAGTCGGCAAATGAGTCGGTTTTTTGTCATCAACATGAAGATGTACACAGATTTCTTCAAGTGTATGCAGATAGTCGCAGGCTCTTAAGGAGTTAGCATTATGCGGGGGTGATTTGTGTATACCTCTGTCAGTTTTACACACCAACCTGGTATTTACTGAACGGTAAACATAACAAGTGTGTAGCTTCAAGTAAATTTATGTGCACTGGAGTAGTACTAACATTGAATCTAATTATGTTATACATGGAAAGCCTTGGATCACATTGGATCAATGTGTTCATTTTCCCTTGCACACGCACTTTCAGGATTTTGCCTGTTTGCACCGAGAAAAAAAAAAAAAAGTATATATTTTTTTCATATTAAGACTTCCAGAGAATTAAAAAATGTCATTTATATATTTATAAATTTTATATTTTTTTAAAAAGTGTAATATATTTTTGTTACCACAATTTCAATTATTATTTTTTAAACAAACTAAATTGTAAAATGTTGTCATTTTAGATAAAGGTAACTACAAAAGGTAGATACATATTTTATATTTTAAAACAAAATTTTGTAAGAATAATACTTAAAACTGGAAAAATTTCATGTATTTGAAATGTAATTATGTGCTTAAAACAATAAAGAAAACAAGAACAATTCTTAATACTTAACATAGTTTTCTTTATCAAGTTAATATATCATTGAATTTTTTTTTTTTTTTTTTTTAGATATTTTTACTAGAAAACAACAAAAATACTGAATAAATAATTTTTGCAGTTTACCTTTTGACATCAGGGGTTGTACAGCTGTTGTACAGGGGTTGTTTCAAAGTGTTTACATAAAATCTGATCATGACTAGCTGTAACTTTTCCAGATGGACTTTTATTGTACAGCTGATCGTGGTACTTTTTTAAGGCAATATGGATGAGTGCTGCGGATAAGAGTTCCCTTTTGTTTCCCCAAACAAAATACTTCCTTTACTTTCATTTTCCATCTACCCATTTTTGTGTTGTCTTTGCTTAATTATTTTTCGACTCCTTGCACGCTACTTTTCCATTCTTCTGCTTCACCAATGCGATTTCAGCAGCTGATAATGATTCAAACTGAACGCAATCTCTCATTTCTTTTCTGTTCTTAATTTTACCGGGCTTGAACAAACTGAATCCTAGTGACCTAGCATGCCAAACTGCATTAGTACCATAATTGGGTTGTTTATATGACCTCTCCCAATTGTCTGTTCTTTGTTTACAAAAACAGCCTCTGTTTTCCCTTGAAAGTGGTCCATTTTACGGTACGTGTAAACTAGGGTCTCTATGAAGTCACGCTGTGTGCTTAAAGCACATAATCAGCTCCGTTCCTACCAACACAGACGAGGCCCTTCAGAAATAATGTTCTCCTCCTTGCTCTATACTACCGAGCAAACGACAGCTGGATTATTTCATTATTGATTATGAAATATTTCTTCCCTAACTAGCCCCCATCTCTCTCAGACATACATTCTGTGAGACCAAACCAAGGCCCATTTCCAAGTAAAAGACAGAAGGCTGGATGTAGTTTGTGGTTTGATATATATATATATATATATATATATATATATATATATATATATATATATATATATATATATATATATATATATATATATATATATAAATATATATATATATTTCCTTTTGAATTATGCCCAACATTCAGTTTGTTTTAAAGGAATATTCAGGGTTCAAACAAGTTATGCTTAATCTACAGCATGTGGTGTAATTACTGTAATTGAAAAAAAGGTTTTCTTTAAAAAAACAAAACTCAAGGTTACAGTTAAGCTCATTAATTTATAAAAACACTTACTGTACATCAATTCTTTTGTTAAAAAGAACAAAAGCTGAAAAACTTTTACACTCAGTTTAAAGTTTGTTGTATAATGTTATATTACCACAAATATTTACTCATCCCCTGTTTTATTTAATAAAGCAAAAATAAAAAAAGTAAAGAGGGAAACCTTTCAATGGATTTGAAAGCAGAAATGTGAATTTTATCATTTTATAAAAATTGTATATAAAAAGGATTTTTTTTTTTTTTAGCACAAGCTAATCAATAATATACCACATATGCTGTTAAATGAGCTCAGTTTGATAAGTAGATCCAGAATATTCCTTTAAAGATTTCGATGCATCCATGATTTGATTGGTTATGAATTCATTAATAAACTGTAACTGACCAAGCCAAACAAAGACCCTGATGATTGTTTCTCTATGCAATCACTTCTTAAACCAATTGGTCCCAATCATCCATCCATATTTCAATTGTCCTATTGATATGCTATTGGAGTTTGTAAACTGAGCTGAATTGCGACGCCCCCCAGTGGAGGAAGGCATCTATGGAGTGACTCACAGAAATCATCTGTGGCCATCGGGATATCGTTCAGACAGACCGCTTCCCTAACGTCCACGACAATGATACGCATTATTCCTCACACAAGCAGTTTGCACTGCTGAGCTGGTCCATTCAAGCCCTTGTCTAGCCCTGAGCCTCGTTCCCATATTAATTATCATATCCATGCAGTTAATGAAAGCATAACATGATAGAAAGAACCAAACCGTACATGATATATCTAAGATTTCATCACTAGATGACTTGAAGGAGGATCGGGGCAGCAGTGGAAACTGTTTACGAGAGAGTTTAGGTCCAGTTTGAGTTGTAAATGAGTCTGATAATTGTTGTGTGTGGTAATGTGCAGAGGCAGAGGAGCTCTATCAGAAGAGAGTCCTGACAATCACCGGCATCTGTGTGGCTCTTTTGGTGGTGGGCATAGTCTGTGTGGTGGCCTACTGCAAAACCAAGTAAGTATGAGGCACAACGGCAGCGAAATTACTTAGAATTATAAACACATTACTGTAATAACATTTAATGGTGCCCTTTGGCAAATTTTCGACTGGCCTCAATTGTATTTCCATGAAAACTGAAATCACATATTTTGCAAATTAACTATAAGTATGAACATTTAAAAGTGTGCTACTGTTCAAAATTTTGGGTTTTTTGAAAGAATCTCTTATGTTCACCAAGGCTGCATTTATAAAGTAATATTGTGAAATATTATTGCAATTCAAAATAACTGTTTTCTATTTGAATATATTTTAAAACGTAATTAATTCCTGTAATAGCGGGGCTGAATATACAGCAGCCAATTTTCCAGGCTTCACTGTCACATGATCCTTCTAATATGCTGCTGCTGATGATTTCTTATTATTATCAATGTTGAAAACTAGTTAATATTTTTGTGGAAAATTATTGTTCTTTGATTAACAGAAATTTCAAAAGAACAGCATATATTTGAAATAGAAATCTTTTGTAACAATGTAAATGTCTGTACTCTCAGTATAGATTCATTTAATGCATCCTAATAAAAGTATTATTATTATTTTTTTTAATCATACTGACCCCCAACTTCTGAACAATAGTGTATTAAAACCAAATCAATAAGTTTTAAACAATACAGTTTGGTTAATTGTAAAGCTACATTTGCTTTGGAATTAATTTGGAATTGAGTAAATGTGTTTTAAACCTTTTTATTCTATTAATATGACTTTTGCTTGGAAAGTTTTTGAGTGTGTTTGAACGTTTGCATCTTAAAATAAGGTATAAAAATAAATTACACTACATAATAAAACTTCAATCCAAGTGGTATATTTTTCAAAGAAAGACAGCACTTTTCAAGCAAAAAACAATCAAAACCAAAACAAAGAATAATGGTTTAGCATCATGTCTTCTCAGATGCCGCTAATTAACATTTTAAGTGTGGCTTAAGTGTTTGAATACTTTAGAATCATTATACAGAAAATAACTAAATGGGATATTGAAAAATTAGTTAGCAGAAACATAGAGCAGTAGCAAGACTTTTTTTTAAATGTGATGTGATGATTGTGACTCTGGGCCGGTGTCTGAGAGAGTGACACTGCCTCACTGTAGCCTCCCCCCCAGGAAACAGAGGAAGAAGATGCACAATCATCTGAGGCAGAACATTTATGTGGATCATCCCCGCAACCTGGCCAATGGACCCAATCACCCAGGCCCTGGTCCTGAGGAGATACCCATGGTAGATGTACGTCACTCCACTTAATAAAATGGGTTTGGTTGTGATGTAATATCATCAGTCTGTAACTGAAGGCCTCTTTTGTTCTCTAATTGCAGTATATCTCCAAAAATGTACCGGGGACTGAGAGAGTCATTGGACACGGAGCAGAGGCACCTTTTCCTGGCAGCCGGCAGTCTTCCAGATCCCACAACTCCTCCACCCAGGCTCATTTAATCTCCACTCACAGGTACATTCCTTACAGCTTGGCATGTTTGACCACAAATGAGCAGAGGATTTGTGTGTGTAGACTCATGAAGAACTAGGGGTCGTGCTCCAGTTGCCCCCTACCTGAGTCATACGTCTGTTTCATCTCACTCAGCATTCTTTCCCATTCCACTATCCCGTTGGAATCTGAGTCAGGCGGCCATAATTCATCCCTTTTAGAATCAGGCCACAGGTGTGTGTGTGTGTGTGTGTGTGAGTGAGTGAGTGAAATTCAGGGGTTATACACCATGATCACCTCGCAGACCTCCGACTTCACTCTTTTCACTCAAACTGATTCTTACACACATATGTGTTAAACCAGTGGTTCACGGTTTGTTCTGTCATGACTCCTTTGTAACAGGAACAACCTTTGTACAACTGTACACTTCCACTGTAATCAACCAACCACAATGTTGGCAAATTTTGTTAGAATGTTTGTACTTGTTGAATAATGGGGATCTGTTTGACAGATTGCGATATGTCATAAAGCAAATTAGAAGTGAAGCTATGGTTTTATTGAAATTTTTTTTTGAAAAAAAATATTTTTAATCTGTCAGTTTTTGTTGTGTATATAAAAAAAGACAAAAAATAAACTACAATTTGATAGTTTTCACTGTAGTGAATATTGAATTAAAAGTTAAAAAAGGAAAAATGAAGAAAAAATCATTTACTATCAGCATACCTACATTATCTTTTGCAAAGTTTGTATATAAAATATAAATAATGCATATAAATAATTAAATGAAAAGCTAAATTTAATGAATTGTTTCACCCAGAAATCAAACTTTTGCCATTTATGCAGCGTTTTTATTGTTACCAAGAAATAAAACTATTAAAAAAATAATTTTTGTTAAATGAAGCTGAAATAAAATATAAATATTAGATGGAAAACTTGAACTAACCAAAAATTTGGAAATGTTGACTTGACAACTGACTGAAATTAAAGAAAATCGAAAAATTAAATAAAAATAAATCAATACTTTTTAGAAATATTTTTAAAAACAAATACAAATGACAAGCACAAATCAATGACTAAGGGCCAAATTTACTAAAAAAAATCCAGATTAGCATGAGAGCACACTTCCAAAAAAGCGCTAATGGGAGTGGTAATTTCTGCGGGTGATTTACTGACAATGTGCAAATTAAAGAACACAGACGCAGCCAGATAATTTCCATAATGACCAGCACAATCTACCATGAACAGCGCAAATTAGCGTCTGCTTTAAGACATGTTTTTTAGCATTAAATAACGGTGCAAATACCAGTCATTTGATGAGCGCAAACATTAGTAAATCGTGTTGCGTGATTCATTTTAATACTCTACTCCCATAAATTTTTGCATCTGAAAGGGAGACTCCTACAAATGCATATTCAATAAGATCAGGCACAAAAATAACTGTGTCCAAAGCTTTTCAGCTCTATTTCTTCACTGATGGTTTGCTCTGGTGCATGCTGTTAGTATATCTGACACTATAAGTGTAATTAAAATTATAAAAATAACAATTATTATAGTTATAGTTATAAATAGCACTAAAATAACACTGTCCTCATGTTGGTATAAATCCATATTTTTTATCTGTGGAACCCAAACAGAGATGGATGAGACATGAGAGAATTGTGACCAACTGTCCAGTTTCAAAAATCACATAAAAGTACCATAAAAGTAGTCCACATCACTCCATATGCTCTATATTCTTGTGAAATCATAGTCTTGTGAAGCCAAAGGAAATTAAAGAAATCTAAGAACTTGGGAAGCTTCCCATCCCCCTACAATTTGAGAACCACTGGGTTAAGCATCTTGTGCACTTTTTCTGTGCTGCTTTCTTTCCTTCCCTTTCTTTCATTCTCTTTTTCTCTTTCTTTCTTTCTTTCTTTCTTTCTTTCTTTCTCTCTTTCTCAGACATGAAGGGAGAACGTGGAGTCTGGATCGAACAGACAGCGTCCTCTCCGACTGTCCTTCCGGCATGATGTCGTCCTCAGTGGGGACCAGTAAATGCAACAGTCCTGCGTGCATGGAGGCACGGGCCAGGCGTGCCGCACACTGTGGCTTTACTGAGCCCCACCGGCCGGCCCTGCAGTATGGTGACTCTTTCGACTCGCTTGGGGACTCTCCGCATAGCGACAGGTGCGCAGAAGCGCCCTCTATCTGCAGCCATGGCACTGAGAACCATTTTAGTGTGTGCAGTAAGACTCCTCTGCGTTTCAGTGCGCGGTTCCCTTTACCCCTGGGGTCTTGCATGGGTGGCGTGAAAGATTCAATAGCAAATATTCACAGAATGTACCATCAGGATTCAAATTAAAGGTCTGTCTGCGTAATTAAAACTTGAACCCCACAATTCAACAGCCCATGCAACTACATAAAGTTAGTTTACAGTATTATAATAATATCATTGATAAAAAAAAATGTTAAATAAAAAAAGTGAGCTGATTATAATAAAAAAGGAATAAAAATCTATCTATGTGTGTGTGTGTGTGTGTGTGTGTATATATATATATATATATATATACATACACATGCGCGCACACACACACACACAGACACAGTACTGGTAGTAACTCACATGTAATCAGCATTACGTAATCAGATGAAAAAAATTAAGTACTTAGTTTACAGTATTATAATAATATCATTGATAAAAAATGTTAAATGAAAAAGTGAGCTGATTATAATAAAAAAGGAATAAAAATCTAATTAAGGAATATGTATATATATATATATATATATATATATATATATATATATATATATATATATATATATATATGCGTGCGCACACACACACACACACACACACACACAGACACAGTACTGGTAGTAACTCACAGATAATCAGCATATCGTAATCAGATTAAAAAAAATTAAGTACTTATAATTAAATTAAATTACATTTTAAAATGCTCATGATCAGATTACAGTTAGTTTTTATAGATTATACATATTCACTCAATGGCAGTAAATTACTAAATTATTATTAAATATTGTATATTATTCACATATTATTCACACAATGGTGGTACATTATTTAATGCCCTAATTCTACTTTTTTCTCTCTTAAATTTGCTTTCTAAAATTCTGCTGTTTTGATACATTTGGAAAGTCTTCCAGATTTTCATCAATTCACAAACCCCAGTTTGGGAAACCCTGGCATAATGTAATGAGTGATATTGATAACAAAGAATGGAACATATTTGTAGTTGTATTGTATTGAAGTTTGTAATACAATAGATTACTCTACAAACAATAATTTCCATTATGTAATTCATAATCATAAATGGACTACGATTTAAGAAGTAATCAATATATATATATCTATATATCTAGATAGATAGATAGATAGATAGATAGATAGATAGATAGATAGATGAGAGTGTCAGAGAGGGAATCGGGGTCAAGCAAAGCTTCTCTGCTCCAGATACGCAGTATTTGTATCAAGGAAGAGAGATTCTAGCCCACGGCCAGCTGTATTTACAGTTATCTCTCGCCTGCGAAACGCCCACACCACCATGCAGGGGCCAAAACAGGAGAATTTATACCATGAGGGGTTCATTAAGTCAACAAGAGCCGAACAACACGCTATCTCAGGGGTGAAACAGGTCTCTGGTGTTCTGCTCTGCACTATTTCCCTCTCTACCTTCTCTCCTGCTCTGCAGCTGACTGAGCTGTTGTGCATACGGCTATCTGCCCTCAGGCCCTGCAAATCTGTGACAGAGCAGCCGGTGTTAATTTATCTGCTCCAGTTTGACTGTGGCCTCCTCTCTTAGGGCACGCTCACTTTAACTCACACAGCACAGGCCAAAGGAACAAGCATAGATAGGGAGATTTGTGTGTTTGTGTGTGTGTGTGTGTGTGTGTGTGTGTGTGTGTGTGTGTGTGTGTGAGAGAGAGAGAGAGAGAGAGAGTCAAAGGCATCAAGGAAAATTAACTACATATATGATTAAGTGTAGCATGATGCACTCTAATGGAAGGGAACTCATTAGGCAAGCGTCGTCATCCATCTGGTGGCGTGCTACAGTAACAATGCTAAGCCTAGACTGGGAGGTTTGATGTGGCCTCATTTGTTCCTGTAGTGTGTAAGTCTGCTGTCATTTGCTATTGAGCTTTCAGCCACCATGTCTTAGTGTGCATACTATCATTTTTCTAGTGTCATAGCAAGGTAGGCGTAAATTGATATAGTACTGCAAAAGTGCAAGGCAGGATCACTGCATATGGGCAGTATACACAGAACAGGGATCCCACACCTTTAAACCAGTGGATTTCCACTAATTGTCCATGATGGAGTATGGGTTTTAACACAATTTTAGAGAGGTTGCACTCAAACAGCAATTTCTAGTCAGCAGTTGAGTATAACTAGAAAAAAAATATTTACAACAGAAACTTTTTAAAGACTGATTGAATTTTAAATTACTTTTCCAGGCTTAAAAAAAAATCACAATTTTAAAATTCCAGGTTCTCCATGGGGGAACTTGAGGAAGAGGTTCTCAACCTTGAGGTCACTCATGTGTGGTCAGAAGCAGAAGATATACTGTATTATATTTACTTATGATAGTTATTTTATATAGTGCAGCAAATGTAATAGTTAGAAATATATATTTAAAGCAGCTGATTTTGTGCTTACATGTTACTTTTTTTTTAATTACTTTGTCAAAATGTATAAGTGATTTGTAGCCAAGTATGGTGTCCCGTACTCAGAATTTGTTCTCTGCATTCAACCCATTCAAGTGCACACACACCTAAAGCAGGAGGAGGGCAGCTGTTTTTGCTGCAGCAGTTTGGGGTTCAGTGCCTTGCTCAAGGGTCTCACCTAAGTGGTGGTATTGAAGGCACTGGTCAATCACTCCCAATACAATTCCTGCCAGTACCGAGACTCAAACCCGTGACCCTTGGCTTACAAGTCCAACTCTATAACCATTAGGCCAGGACTGCCTGGGCTCTAAATTGATCTAAATACATGCTGTTTTCTTTGACTTCCTATTAATCAAAAAATCCTGAAAAAGAGTATCATGCTTTCCACAAAAATATTAAGCTGCACTGGTATTTTTAACATTGACAATAAGAAGAAATGTTTCCAAAGTGCAAAATGAGCATATTAGAATAATTTCTGAAGGATTATGTGACACTTAAGGAATGACAAATCACAGGAATTTATTACATGTTTAAAAATATTCAAATAGCAAATAGGTATTTTAAATTGTAATTATATATTTCAATGTTGTTTTGTTTTACTTTTCTTTTTCTTTTTTTTTTATAAAATAAATGCCATTTTGAGCAGATTTTAATTCTTTTTTTAAATCATACAAATCTCAAAGTTTTGAATTGTAGAGTATATTATTATTATTTAAATTTGTAACAAAGACCAATTATCGATCCAAACTGGATGGACAGTGATCTCCATTCAAATAAAATGTCAAAATGTTATGTTAGTCTTAAGAACACGGTTTGCCCTCTGAGAGGTCACGTGAGTGACCAAAAAAGGTTGAGAACCCCTGAATTTTCGGTGGTGGGTCCCTTTGCTTTTACAGTGTGTTTACTTGAAATTGATGTGCATATCTGTTCTACACAACCTTCTTCTCTCCCGCTCTTGCTCGCTCTTCTTCCTCTCTCTGCTGTCTCTCTCTCCCTGCCCTTCTCTTGGCACAGGTACGTGTCAGCGCTGACCACTCCGGCTCGCCTGTCTCCCGTGGACTTCCATTACTCACTGCCCCCGCAGGTGCCTACTTTCCAGATCACGTCTCCCAACGTCAACCACGCCATGTCTCTGCCTCCCGCTGCCCATGCTCCCTATCCGCCGGAGGAGGACCAGCCACTGCTGCGGCGCTACCAGGTGCCCCTTCACGAGGTGCGGGGCCACGAGCCCTACCGGCAGCAGCAGCGTGGCAGCTACCTGCAAGACAGCACCGGAAGCCTTCCCTCCAGCCCCTACCGGCTGGCTCAAGAGGAAGTGTACGAAAGCACCCAGGAGTACCTCTCCTCGATGGAGCAACCAAAGAGAAGCAGTCGGCACTGGCGCAGGTCCAGACTCAACTGCCACGTGGCGCCACACGGCTACCAGCCCTCCCGGGACTTAGGCTCACGCAGCTGCCTGTCGGACAGTGACTCAGAGGAGGAGGAAGGTGAGAGCACGCCCTTCCTCAGTATGCAGAACATGAATGCCGCCGAGCCCGTCACCCTCTACAGGCCCGTGCCCGACATGCAGACTTCTCACGCCCAGAGAGGGCGGCACGGGCCTCGCGCCAACACACAAACCAGACTGACGCAGTCGCGCTCCAAACTGGACAATGCACCCCACTAGAGAGACCGCCACCTATCCACAAAAAAACGATCTACTATAGACATGCACCTATAAGAAATATTTTTATTTTATATAACTGACAGATATTATAAACAAATGAAATATTTATTTTCATTTTAGCAAAAGTTGTCTACTAGTTAACAGCAAAGACTTTTTTTATAGGGAAAACTCTATTTATATGTACATTTTGATTTACAGCATAAAAATATGTGCCAATTTTTTCACTACTTAAAAAAAAAAATAGAGTAATATTGTGGTGCCTTTTGCTGTATGCTGAGGGCCAGAGGGCCAGTGGAGTTTTTTGTAGCCTTTCTTATACGGACGCCTCATTTTTTATACTCGTTTACTCTTTTGTTGTCTCTTTTTGGCCTTTTTTCCTTACTTTCCTTTCAAGGTTATGTTCTTTTGGGAACTGACCCCCATCTGAACTGTGACATCCACCCTTCCCACCATCATGCAATATAAACCACTCTAACATAAGGTGTATGTTTACATGAATTTGATCCACAGAGATTTTTTATGATCATGTTGCTTTGCCAACAGGAAATCAATAACAAATGCAATCGGGGGTTCGGAAAAAGAGTACGAGTGTGTGTGAGTGTGAACGACCAAACGCGAGAGGCCTCGAAATGACTGTGGCTCTGATAAATATGCTGCTGTTGTTTAGAGTTACGCATGCGGGCACTTGATGTCGTCTTACAGATGCACCGCCTTGACTTGCTTTGCATCCCTACAGGGTAAAGGTGCGGTCACATTTACCATTGTTCGGGTGAGATTTCGTGGGCGAAATCCAGTCATTTCAATTGAAAGATTTCCTCCTGCTGTTGAAGTTTGTCACACAGATTGGCTGCGTTACCAAGCAGAAACTGCTTGGTTTGAAAGTGACCCCTGTGTCCTTCATACATCGATACGCTACTGACAACAGATTTTTTTGCCCTGAAATTTCGCTAATGTGACCGCACCTTAAGGTTTGTCACACGGAAGCCTTCTCTTTCCAAAGGGGATTGTGGGTTAAATGTGAGGAGGCCGTGGGCCGGGCTGTCAGTGCTAATAGCTTTTGACAGATAACAAAGAAATAAAGAACATAATAGTGTGTCCCACTCAGCCCACTTTCCCGTCACTCAGTCGAATCGCCCTCATTATCAGCAAATCCATCCGATTAGAGCGGCCAGTGGAGAGATAGACGGGAGGAATGGAAGGCCTCACAGCGTCTCAGGACCTCACTCCACTGCACATCTTCCTCTAGCGCAGGACTGAAGAGAGACTGACACCAGGCTGATAGATGTGTCCGCTCTACCAATTGGTCCTGGTACTTTGGGACAGGGAGAGTAACGGGACTGTTCACACAGGACATGTTCTTGCACAGTTTTTAATCGTTGCTTTGTTTGATGTATTCCATTTAGTGTCGGAAGTGGGATATTCCTATTTGATATTTCCTACTAGGAATATGGTGTATAAAGAAACAAAAAGCATTTTTTACATACACACATACAGTATATATCATATATAACATTATTATGCTTTTACATATGTAGTAATATTTTTATTCTATTATTAAAACTGTGCACATGCACTTTTTTTCCTTTTTTTGTGCCATGAATATCACATTTTCACAAGTTCAACTCTGACATGCAGTGGAGTGGATGAGTATCAGTGAAAACTAGAAAAAAATAATGGAACAATCAAATGAATATGACGGTGTGATGAGCATGTTTATATTTATTAACAAATTATGAGTTGGGTTAAGATCCTCTTTTTGATTCTGTGCAGGGTTTAGGTGTTTTCGAATGTGTCCTGTGTGAACGGCCCTGAAAAGTTCCTGTGCCGAACACACAATCACATACACACACAAACACAGTCTCAAATGACAAAACAAATAGCTGTGAAAATGATTAGGGGTCATTAAAATACCAAAATATGCAAACTTTATATTCTACTTGTGTTCCAATGCATTTCATTTTTTGTGTGTGTGTGTAATTGGAGACGATTTGTTTCCTGTTGATGTTTAACTTTGTTAATGTTTTTCATTAGGTCCACATATTTCAGAATTATTTAATATATTCACAGTTAATCTAAGACACCAAATAGTGCAGGTCATTATTATTATTATTATTATTTTATATCAAATGCTATATCATCAGTTTATCTTTTTTTTTCATATGTGACTCCATGTCCATTTTGAAGCACTCACTGGGCCCAAACCAAACCAGAAGCAGCTGCACTGTCTGACTCTGTTTGGATGAAAATACTCCTACATTAAGAACCAGTCAGTATGGATCAGCCTGAGATGCTGTTTTTAACTCTTCACCTTCTAGAGCATCCACAGTCAGCATCAGCTTGCCTCCTTGCTAAAGATGTCAAGAATAATATGTTGAGAGAGATGAAGTCCATTGGTTTTAGCACAGAAAATCAACACCAAAAACAAAGGAAGATTAGAACTAGACAGATACGTGATAAATGTTTTCATGCACTTCTTCCATTTAAAAAAAAGAGATGAGTTGTGATTATTTTGGTGAAAAACCAATGTACACGTCCTGATAAAAAGGGGTTTAATGCTGTGTTATGACAGCACAATGGAATAGCAGTTTTTATTTTAAATGAAGAGATGTTTTGTTTGAAGTTTGAACAAAAATTCTTTCGATCCCCTACCTTTCTTCCTTACATTTTGTGTCTTATTTGTATGTTTGAGAAATGCCAAAAAGACAGTGCTCTAGTTAGTTTAAATGTAATATTGCTACTAAACGGTTATGTCCTGCCAGTTTATTTCTACTATTCATTTTCCCCGGATTGAAACGTCTAAACACCTCACCTCTGCATGTCCTTGTGGTCAAGGTTAGATGGGTGCATGGTACAAGCAGCAGATGAATGTTTTTTTTATTTTGTTTTTTTTTTTACCCTCAAGTCAGTGGAAGTGTATTTTTTATTTTTTACATTCAGCAATAAAAAAGGAATATTTCCCCCCACCATGTCCATTCTTGGAAAATGCTAGAGGATTTAAAAAAGTGCGACAAACACACACGATTGTCTTAGATTGTAAAAATAAAATGAAAACACCTGTTCATATGAGAAATCTTTCTTGGTATTATTTTGACACATGCGCATATCTGACTTGTTGTCTGACTGATTTTTACAGCTCAGTGAACATTTTTTTTTTCCATGGCAAATGAGACTCATTCTTTGTGAGCTGATGCCTGAACAGTATACAGCTGGCTATTGCTTTATTAGACAATATTTGCTACCAATTCATTTTCTGTTGCAATTTTTATGAGCGTTTTTTTTTTTCTAAATAGGTAAAATGTCATGTTGCCCAATTTGACAAATACGATTTACTATTTATGCACTAAGTACTATTTCTATATTATACTTTATCTACTAAGTACTATTTAAATGTTTGATTGTAACAGTTAGTGGAATGAGCGTAAGCTTTGATAATATACAGGTTTAAAAAATCATAATTTTCATTATAGTTTAACGGGCTCATGTTTAGTGTTCACACAAAAGTGTAATTTCAGAGTCTATGTAACCACGTTTAGCATTTATGGGTAAAGTTACAGCTTTCGTTGGCTCTTTTTAAATTGGGCTAGGAAGCAAAGTCCACTAGAGTATAAATTTTATGTCTGTTCATCTTATCTTATGATTGCCCATGTCTGAGGATTCATTTTCTGGGCGAAACAACATGTGCTTTATGGTTTATTATAACCTTGTGTGTGTGACATTACAAAAATGGACAGACAGAGGAGGCTGGGGAACAAGGTAGGAATGGTTCTCTCACAACAGCTCGTACCTCCAGCTGCACACATCTGAGTTTCAGTGTCGTAGAGGCGATACTTTGTGTCTTGTGAAACATTTCAAAGACATTCATCTGGCGCCCATCATTGCCAACTCTTCGCTTTCCACTTGATGACCTTGATCAGCTCTCCGTTTTATGTGTTTCTGCACTCTTTGGTCAATCTTGACATGCCTAAACATGAAACATATGCCTCACTATATTGTTGAGGCGCTGCCAAGTAAACTTGAATGCATAGTTCCATGGTAACTTAATCGTAGGTGGACTGCGGCCTTACTGTTTTTAGTTTCACGCTTACAACTTTAAGAGGTAATTACTTGCTTGATTCTACAAGGCAAATGCAATAAAACAAGCTGAGTATGTTACCTCTGACTGTCATATATGTGGAGATCCCTGCTGTAGTTATGAAAGCATTTTAGTATTGAGTAGCATGGTTTAACAACTGCTAAAGATCTTATTTTTTCAATCTCAGTAATGTAAGTTCTCTCTTATACTTCAGTTATTCATAAAAGTGCTAATGTCTTGAGACTATAGTGCAAAAACCGCTTCCAATCTCACCTCAGATACCTAGTTTATGTTAAAGAAAACTGGCTTTTAGTCGCATGCTGTTACATAAAATAATGGCTTGTTTAAACAACAGTCTGACACTTTTTTAGGATTGATATATATGCTTATATTAAGATATCGTGTGCCGATAAAGCACATATTTCTTTTGAAAAACATTTGTTTTAAGGCCTTTTAAGGTGGTTGCTGGTCTCCAAGTCTGGCTAAAGTGGTCAGGCTGGTTTTAGTTGATGTAATCTGATATTATAAGGATTCATAATGAGTTGGCCATTTCATATGAATCCATACGATCTGAATGAAAACTTATTTGTTGGTAAAACTTGGGTAAAATCAAATCTTCAGCAGGATGTGAGCAGATCATACAAAAACGTACTCTTACTCAGTGCAGCAAACTATATGAACTGTCATGAAAGTTGGTTTTAGTGCATTCTGGGTAGGTGAACATTGAAAAACCAGAATGATGTATATTGATTGCGGAAATATATCACCTTGTTTCTAGAGCCAAAGGCAGCTATCAAATTTTACACATATCTGTCTTTTCTCCGTCCTGGAAGCAACAACATTGAAAATCTGGTTCTATGTCCTTGGGAATGTCTCTCAACCTGATTGGACAGTGAATTATTGAAATAGACTGTTGTTGGAGCTCTATTCTTTAGTCGTTCACGTCAGGAAAAAAGTCAATCGTAGTGATAAACGGACTACCTTTGAGTTTCATTTGAGGGAGAGATGTGAGATTATCAATGGGTCTTTCCAGTAACTAATGATGAACACGCAGTTTACAGAGAAGCATTTCAGTTGCGCACGGTGGACTGACTTAAAGGGATAGTTCACCGAAAAATTTAAATTCTGTCATCGTTTTCACACCCACAAGTTGTTCCAAACCTCAAATAATTTCTTTCTTCTGTTGAACATAAAAGAAGATACTTTGAAGAATGTGGGTAACCAAACAGTTTCTGGTCCCCAATATTTTATATGGAAGTTACTGGGGACCAGCAGCTGTTTAGTTAGGCTACCCACATTCTTCATGTTTGGGTGAACCATACCTTTAAAGTGACAGACACATCATGCTTCTAAAGGTATCGGCCTATTGTTTTATTAAAATTTGGATAGTCTGTTAATATAATATTCCATACATTGTCAGAGCTTGGTAGACATAATTATTATATTCTTAGACATTATAAGACAGATTAATTAATAGATTATAATTCATATGAGGCCTGATATATTAATTTATCATTTATATTAATCATAAATGTATACATAATAAATCATCATATTTGTCAAATATACAATTTGGCATTTAAAAAAGTTTAAAAAGTGTTAAATTATTTAGATAAAAATGGAACAAATAATTACATAATAATGTAGTCCTAATTTAAGCAAATGAATAATAATAATAATAATAATAATAATAAAATAAATAAAAAAAACTGAAATTCATCCCATCCAGAACTGTCAAAAAAAGACTAATAATAAATAATAATTACAAATGAAATAATCAAAAAAAAAAAAAAAAAAAAAAACATATGGTAAGTAACGAAACAGGTAGCCATTGACTTCCATAGTAATTTTTCCATAATATAGAAGTCAATGGCTACCGTCAACTCCCCTTCAAAGGTTTTATTTAAAAGTACATTTTGAATCATTGTTTTAATAATCTTTTGTCATGCTTTAAAGAAATACACTGAAACACAGAAGCCCTTTAAAGTCATTAAATAGACCAACATAACCAGATAGGACCACCAAACCTGTTTATCTCTGAATAAAACAGGTAGCCTGTCGTTTGCATCACTACAGCGTAGATGTGTAAATATTTCCAAGAGTTAGACAAGGATTTCAAAACCTGACAACTGATCCAGAACTGGAAGTACAAAGATAACATAACATGGAATAAGAGATGAAGATAACATCCAATTACATAAATACAGCCTACAAAAGTTAGGATGTGTACACGATATTTTACTTGGTTTCACTACATGACGTTTTTAGAGTCATTAAATAGAAACTTTTCTTGAAAATGGTTTTTCAAAACCATGTTAAAGCCAACATGAATACAACGAGTAAATTTCTAAGAACTTGTAGATGTGTTTTAAAAGCTTTTCCCTTTCATTAAAATGGACACTCTTATTAGTGATTAACTTGTCTTCTAAGACCATCAGATCCTGAGAAGCAGGTGAGTCTCTGAGATCAATCTTCTGCTCAGACAGCTGGAAACTTCCAGCATTTTAAAAACACCACTTTCCCACCAACTTCAAGATGTGCGTGTTAATTACACATGGTGCACTTTCCCACACATGAAGTGTCATAATCACGCTCTCCAATTGCAAGGCAAAGAAAACATGACAGGATGATGCATGTTTTCACTCAAAAAAACCCTAATGGTCATTAGTGAACCAGGAGGCGTGAGGGGAGGTTTACTATCTCTACATGTTTAATTGCCTGTGCTGTTCTTCAGCATGACACAAAGGCTGAATGGAGTCTACACTCCAAACAGAACGCAGATAGTGCAAATGAAAGTACTTTTCTTTTCTCTGTGCGGTACAAGTTGCGAGGCATGATCTCTGTAACTGATCTTCAGGATCTTCGGCCTAAGCGTCACAAGATCTGCTTCAACAAGTCAAGTCAACATTTCTCCATTGTGTTCCATTGATTCATGGCAGCACATGATGAATGTTCTGCGATCTCTGATGGAATGTGGTGGAGGGTGCACGTGCAAATGTGATGCGCAGCATCTGATGGTTCACATCTCTGTGATGAAGCAATGCACACATCAGTCACTCAATGAACAGGTTATTTCAACACATGAGAAAAAAACTGGCCAAACCAAATGCAACAACTGTTATATGTATCATCCCACATTCTGAATATGCTAGGATGTTTACAGGTGAAGTGTATAATTTTTGCACCACTAGTGGCACCAACCAGAAATAACAGGTGTTTTCCTGAAAACTCACTATATCTCCTATTGGTCAGAAAAACTAATAGTCCCTCCCCAAACTCACTCCATTAGAATTTCTGTGGAG
Source organism: allo-octoploid hybrid of Carassius auratus x Cyprinus carpio (assembly GCA_024542945.1). NCBI lineage: Eukaryota > Metazoa > Chordata > Actinopteri > Cypriniformes > allo-octoploid hybrid of Carassius auratus x Cyprinus carpio. The sequence goes on along the minus strand of CM045068.1, from coordinate 12,320,000 downwards.
GATACCAGGAAGAGACATGGAAGTGACAGGAAGTGATATATAAATATCTGTAAAGCGCTTTTTACCTGCTGGTTAAAGCCATAACTACATGTTGTGGTGCACTTTTTTCACTGACAGCCATTAAACATTAGTTGTGTATTCAATTAAAATGATTTTTGAAAGCAGCATATAAATAACTAAAAATTAGCGAATGGACTTTATTTCATGTTTACAATCTTTCAACCTTTCAGAGTAGTTTTTATTTAAAGGTTTGGAACTGTGTACAAAAAATTATTCACTACTGGCAAGATGGGTTTTTAATAAAAGTTGACTGTCTAGTAGATTTTTTTTTTTTTTATTTATTATTTTTTTTATTATTAATTGATACAATACAGAGAAAATGTTCTATGGTAAAAAAAAAAAAAGTAGCAAAACTTAAACACCCATAATGCACTTGGCTCAATTACACTATCCATGAGCAAGGATATAAAAATGTGGAAGTACGATCTGCCCTGGAGCTTTTTTAAAGTCTGCCAGATGACACAATTTATGTTATTTACTTACAAATAAACAATCTTTGTGCAGGTAACAGACAAAATAATTAAACTTGTTCATGTACTTACACTACCAACATTGTAATACACAGGTTGAAAATTAGTTGAAAATTGGCATACTTACCTTCAACAAAAAATACAAACCTTACATTTCTGTTTTTAAACCCTAATTGTCTGCTTTTCTTTTTTAATCAGATTTAATCAAACTCTGCCAGTGATCTCACTCACTGAGCACACAATAGTGCACTGAGAGGTCAACAGCGTATATTGCAACTTCAAAGGTCCACAATAATAAATTAAATAAAATGTGTGTTCATCTGTGCTAAATCAGGTGACTCCAGCCTCAAAACCCTGAATACAATGCTCTGATCCTGCCAAGAATTCAGATCAACTGTAATTACAAGCCATTTAATGCAAAAGACTGAACGAAAGAAAATATCACTCTAAATTATCACAACTATGTATTTACTCTTGAACCCAACAAGTAACCGTCTCCAGCTTCTGTGATCAAAGAAGCCACATCGCAGGTCATATGAGTTGTATGGATCTCCTGACAGATGAACCGTGCTTGTCGTACTTTGACTGTAGTTAAGAAGTAATCAAAACAGTAATCCAGACTATATAAATCTGTAAGTCAAAGGGAAAGGTGTGTGCATGAGAACACGAGAACTCTATAAATGAAGCACTTAACCCTTGTGCAGTCGCTAAAATGTGTTCAACATGTTGAGGCTTGATTCACCCTTACTCACCCCAGTAAACTTCAGACAGACAGCAGTCAGAATGCTATTTATGCTTGCAGGGGAATAGCACAGGTATTATGTTACATTAGGATGTCAGAAGTGTTGGTTTTTTTGTCATTTATGATATATAGTTCTTTGTTTTCATTGCTACTTTTATTTTCTTGGTACAGCAGTGAATATTAGGAAATTTGACTGTATCCTGTGATTGACCAATTAGAATCAAGTCTTTCAGAAAACCATGAAATAAGAGCTGTGAATGTGAATATATATTATAATAAGATGATTTGCTGGCCTTAGCTGGGTTTGGGTTTAGCCCAAACCCAGCAAGCCAGCAGGGAGACCAACAAATCTGTTTAGGATAATTTAGGATTTTTTTTTTTTTTTTGTGTGTGTGTGTGTGTGTGTGTGTGTGTGTGTGTGTGTGTGTGTGTGTGTTTTGTAGCAGGTATATTCTTTTTGGAAAGTTAAAATCATCAGATGTGTGAAATTGACAGTTTTTGCCAAGTGCAACAACTTATTTTAGTGTTTAATATCATCGGATGATCTTGGTTATTCTCTGTAAATTATTATATGACTGGCACTTGAACATTGACCTGTGGCAAACAAATCTGAGATCATAATTTGCTGAGTCTTCATCATGTGGCGAAGAGGAATTTTACTCCGGTTCAGGTTTTACCTGTCACCCATCATCTCCAGAGACACCTGACAGTATTTCCTATTATAGGAACTTCAAAAATGTCCAATCTTCCTTCTGTTTTGCACTTACACTAGAATTAAAAATTCCTAGTATTACATACAGTTAAGTTGTTTTACCACCTTTAAGACTTCTGTTGAACTAACACACTGACTAGATACCCAGAAGGCCCAGCGTGAGTGAGAGTGAGACTGAAAACATGGAATGAAGATCCGGAGTTGACGATATAAGAAGGGCCGGACCTGGAAACACTGCAGCTAGTCGCTTTGCCTCCTGTTTGTCAGCACTCCACAGTTACGATGAAGATCCTCTTTCTGATCCCAGTTTGCCTGAGCCTGATTCTCAGCAGCTGTGCACAGAAGCCTGAACCCTGCAGTAAGACCTCCTGACCTGTTGTCATTTGCCTGCACATTATAGTAAACTTTATAGAGCTTTAGCATTTGTAAGAATGAAAAAAAAAAAAAAAAAATTATACTTGCTTTCGATTCTTTGAGAAGTCTAAGTAAACCTTTTCACTCTCTCTTGACTTCCAGAGTCTCCACCTTTGCTTGAGGGGTCACTGACTGCGGTAAGGGGCCGTCTTGACAAGAATATTAAACTGTTATGTAAGAGAGAGAGAGAGAGAGAGAGAAAAAAATCATTCATCAGAGAAACTTGTTGTTTTGGCCTGAATGAAACAATGTAAAGTTTGCTCTCTAACGTCCTTTACTAGTTGGCTTATCTCTACAGAAAACTACCTCATGCAAATGCTAACTGTGAGTTATGTGAAAGTGTTCTCTCGCTTTCTGTCCAACACAGTTCATCCCTGGGCACCACTTACATGTATTTGAGAAATTCTCTTATGATGCCTATGGACAGAATATCCGAGTTCTAGCAGCTGGGAAGGAAGGCAACCAGACCTTCTTTGTTGACAGGCTTCTGCTCTTTAAAGAGGTAAAGTACCACGGTTTAAATATAAATAGCAAAACATACATTTTGTAAAGTTCATCACTGGGCATTGTGTTGCTGACTCTTGCTAATATGACTCAGAGTTTGCTCATCTCTTTACAGGGAGTCAGCTATGAGATCCACTACCACAACCAAACTTGTATTAAGACAGCATTAAAGGAACCATTCAGACATATTGGGGTTCCCCATGATGCCCATTTCCTGAATCAAATGGTCTTGGGTAGTAGCTCTTTACCAGGACAAGGACTGCTGGTCAATAACTGGAATGGAACAGTGGAGGAAACAAAAGGTAATGTGTGCCATTATGCTGCATTATGAATCTCAGTCAGGTTTTTAACATCCAGCACAGTCTATAATACAAATGTTTAAAAACGTAACAATTTGTATATTTTCCAAACACGCATAGCTTTCAACTTAAGACTACTATTTACACACTGTAATAATTAGTGCATTAAATATAATAAATAATTACAACAAATATTAAATATAAAAAATAATTAAATATAATAAATAATAAAGATTGATGGAGAGATTTTAACCAAGTTCAAACATCCCTGTGCTTTATTTCAATTTATGCAAAAATGCTTTGTTAAAAGTTTTGTAATAGTCTGATGTAGTTTTGTCTTCTGTTTTTGGTCTATACTTCTATATTTTGTCTTCTTTTCAGAGCTGACCATTTGATTTAGCTAATTATTCACTTTTAAAATTCAGTTGAAAAATAAAGCACGCACATCAATAAAGTCAATTCATTTGTTGCTTATTAGTAGAGGTAGTTATTACGTGAGAGGTAGAATTAAAGGGATACTCCACCCCAAAATGAAAATTTTGTCATTAATCACTTACCTCCATGTCGTTCCAAACCCGTAAAAGCTCTGTTCGTCTTCGGAACACAATTTAAGATATTTTGGACGAAAACTGGGAGGCTTGAGACTGTCCCATAGATTGCCAAGTAAATAACATTGTCAAGGTCCATAAAAGGTATGAAAGTCATCGTCAGAATACTCCAATTGCCATCAGATGTGCAATCTGGGTTATATGAAGCGACGGGAACACTTTTTGTAAGCGAAGAAAACAAAATTAAAGATTTATTCAACAAATCCTTTGTCAACAGTCTCCTCTGTGTCTCTCCATATCACCGTATGCTCTTCTGTATCATCCGCGCCACAAGGATGCGCTGTTTTCTTTCAAATCAAAGCTAAATACACATAGAAACAGCGCATCCTTGTGGTGTGGATGATACAGAAGAACATATGCAGCATACGGTGATATGGAGAGACACAGAGGAGACTGTTGACAAAGGAATTGTTGAATAAAGTCATTATGTTTTCTTTGCTTACAAAAAGTGTCCCCGTCACTTCATATAACCCAGATTGCACGTCTGATGGCAGATGGAGTATTCTGAAGACGACTTTCATACCTTTTATGGACCTTGACACTGTTATGGTTTGGAAAGACATGGGGGTAAGTGATTAATGACAAAATTTTCATTTTGGGGTGGAGTATCCCTTTAAGGGATCTAAAATATGATCACACAGAATAAGCCATTAATATGTGCTTTGTAAGTATAATAAACAGGCAATATGATAATATGCATGCTGATAAGCAACTAGTTAATCGTGAGAATTGGTCCCTAAACTAAAATTACATAGTACATGCATTGTATGGATATATAATAAATATTGTTTGTTTTCAGTTGCTTATCATTTTAGGTTGAGTAAACCAAAGTAAAATTTGCTCTCTAACTTCCCTTGCTAGTTGGCTTATGTTCTTTGTACTTTTCTCTGCAGAAAGCTACCTGCTGACCTTCACTGCATTTGGCTGTGTGCCTCTCTACACCCTGGATTTCACACAGAAAGGGGAATTAACAGTAATGACAAGGTTGGTCAAGTAGACTGGTCAGACAAAGTAAGGCTGGCCTGTCCCATACAAATACTGTAACCATGTTTAACTCTGCTTTTCATTAAAACCCAAAACCCATGGATAATACTTTTGCAATCAAGTCTGCAATCTTGTCCTTAACCTAACAACATTTGTAGTATACTGATGAAGAACAACAGATTATGCAACAGTGACTCTCTTAACCAATTACACGTGTTTACATTGCCTTTCCTCTTCCTCTGATCAAGGGCGTCTTCATCCAAGAATAACATGCACATAAATAAAACAAAATGTGGGCTTCATGAATGCTGTACAAGATTTCCTCAAGCATGAGGAATATATATATTTTGCAAATGCATTTTTTTTTTTTGGACAAATCTAAACATAATATAAATAAATAAGTAAACATTTTAAACATTAATACTTAAATATAGGCATCTGTACATATGTGTTAGTGTGTTTATATATGTATGTATGTATACATACATATATAGACATAATTTGTTAACCCATTTCTTCTTTCCATAGCTTCTTTGACCTAGTGGAGGGAATCGAGGACCCGAACGTCTTCATCCCTCCTTCATTCTGTGATTCTGTGGAAGTGCTGCCGGCTAAAAGTGTTGGTGCAAGATCCTTCATCTCTCTTCTGTGAGAGGAACCACACTGGTTTCTGTCAGTGCATGTCCTGCTTAAATTGCAGCATGGACACACCATTTTTATTTGAATAAAGACCATTTTGGATTTTTTTTTTTAAACACAATAAACAGTAACATGGCTATCCAAACTATGACTACTGCAAGTTCTTTTTATTCTCATTAAAGTCAAATACAGCCAAACATGGTAAAGCAATTCCATCCCTATCATAAATGACAGGTAGTCTTCAACTACAAGAAACAAGCCAAAAAAAAAAAAAACACACACACACACACAAAAAGTGATGCAGGTCATTCAAAGAAAGCTGTACAGTGTCCAGTGCTTGTTAAAACAGAATCTCCAAAATTCTCCAAGAGTCTTGAGGGGGTTTTGACAGGAAATTGCAATGTTGAGTGCTGGGCTCACATGTTCACATTTCACAGGTTTAGAGTTGAGTCAAACTCACAGCACAGAAACAGACGAGGCCTTAGCAGCATTAGGTGCAGATCTGTTATTTGTACAGGATGTCATAGTGGCCCGGTCTGTAGAGAAGGAAAATCTTGGGCTCTCCGTCTTCAGGGAAGATGTGGTGATTGACCGTTCCTCCCTCTCCTCGATCCATGTACTCCACCTGGATGCACACGTTTAAAGCCTGAGCCAGAGCTATAATGTGAATGTGGTCACTCTCTTTGGACATGGGCTCCACCTCCTGGCCAAAACAGAATGACATCCTGGTTTAAAATGTTGCAAAGTCATTGAAGAACAGGTTACTCTACAAGAACTGGATGAAAATTAATCACATCTTCAAAATTGCAACAAAGAGACACAAGTCTGAAAGGACGTGTTGTTAAGTGTCACCTGTTGGCAAAACTCTCGAACGCTGCGGCCGCCCTCTATGAAGTGCTGGAAGAAGTCTTCCTCTCTCTGCAGGTACCCAGAGGTCACCAGCCGCAGATAGACGACAAGATAATCGGAAACGCTCTGCTCATTAAAAGAGCCGAGAAGCTCACCTACAGACGCTTGCTTATCACAAGTCTCAATCAGGTCCATGAACTGGAGTCAACAAGACAAGAGGAAATTCATTATACATGAAACTCATTTAAGATTATTACTGACCGGAGAGAAAGAAAATAGCAAACAGGTGTTTTGAGATCTCGAATGTTGTACTCATTTTCAGACATAATTGTAACGTCAACACAAAGAAGGACTGACTTGATTTCCAGTGTTGCTATCGTAAGCTAAAACTATTAAAATTCAGTTAAGTGAAACGATGCTAAAAATACTGGAAACGAGGGCTGGGTTTTGACACAAATTTCATGATTCGATTCTCATTCACAAGCTTTCGATTCGATTCAATATCGATTATTTTGGATATGCTGTACAGTCGTGGCCAAAAGTTTTGAGAATTACATAAATATTGGAAATTGGAAAAGTTGCTGCTTAAGTTTTTATAATAGCAATTAGCATATACTCCAGAATGTTATGAAGAGTGATCAGATGAATTGCATAGTCCTTCTTTGCCATGAAAATTAACTTAATCCCAAAAAAACCTTTCCACTGCATTTCATTGCTGTCATTAAAGGACCTGCTGAGATCATTTCAGTAATCATCTTGTTAACTCAAGTGAGAATGTTGACGAGCACAAGGCTGGAGATCATTATGTCAGGCTGATTGGGTTAGAATGGCAGACTTGACATGTTAAAAGGAGGGTGATGCTTGAAATCATTGTTCTTCCATTGTTAACCATGGTAACCTGCAAAGAAACGCGTGCAGCCATCATTGCGTTGCATAAAAATGGCTTCACAGGCAAGGATATTGTGGCTACTAAGATTGCACCTAAATCAACAATTTATATGTTCATCAAGAACTTCAAGGAAAGAGGTTCAATTCTTGTAAAGAAGGCTTCAGGGCGTCCAAGAAAGTCCAGCAAGCGCCAGGATCGTCTCCTAAAGAGGATTCAGCTGCGGGATCGGAGTGCCACCAGTGCAGAGCTTGCTCAGGAATGGCAGCAGGCAGGTGTGAGCGCATCTGCACGCACAGTGAGGCGAAGACTTTTGGAAGATGGCCTGGTGTCAAGAAGGGCAGCAAAGAAGCCACTTCTCTCCAAAAAAAACATCAGGGACAGATCGATCTTCTGCAGAAAGTATAGTGAATGGACTGCTGAGGACTGGGGCAAAGTCATATTCTCAGATGAAGCCCCTTTCAGATTGTTTGGGGCATCTGGAAAAAGGCTTGTCCGGAGAAGAAAAGGTGAGCGCTACCATCAGTCCTGTGTCATGCCAACAGTAAAGCATCCTGACACCATTCATGTGTGGGGTTGCTTCTCATCCAAGGGAGTGGGCTCACTCACAATTCTGCCCAAAAACACAGCCATGAATAAAGAATGGTACCAAAACACCCTCCAACAGCAACTTCTTCCAACAACCCAACAACTGTTTGGTGAAGAACAATGCATTTTCCAGCACGATGGAGCACCGTGCCATAAGGCAAAAGTGATAACTAAGTGGCTTGGGGACCAGAATGTTGAAATTCTGGGTCCATGGCCTGGAAACTCCCCAGATCTTAATCCCATTGAGAACTTGTGGTCAATCCTCAAGAGGCGAGTGGACAAACAAAAACCCACTAATTCTGACAAACTCCAAGAAGTTATTATGAAAGAATGGGTTGCTATCAGTCAGGATTTGGCCCAGAAGTTGATTGAGAGCATGCCCAGTCGAATTGCAGAGGTCCTGAAAAAGAAGGGCCAACACTGCAAATACTGACTCTTTGCAAAAATGTCATGTAATTGTCGATAAAAGCCTTTTGAAACGTATGAAGTGCTTGTAATTATATTTCAGTACAGCACAGAAACAACCGAAACAAAGATCTAAAAGCAGTTTAGCAGCAAACTTTTTGAAAACTAATATTTATGTAATTCTCAAAACTTTTGGCCACGACTGTATCTAATGCTGAAAAATATACACAAGAGTCTTTTGGTACTACATTGAAAAAAAAAAGTTGTCATTCATCCAATGAAAAAAAAATTAGGGTAATGATTCACATCTATATTTTTTAACTTGAGCCAATGAAAATATAAGTTAAAAAGTAAAAAAAATATAGATGTGAATCATTACCCTAATTTTTTTTTTAACTGGATGAATGAAAAAAAAATTCAGTGTACATTACTATAATATTGAAAGTTAAAAATTACTGATTTGTAAGTTATAGCATACAACTGTTAAAACTAAACAATTAAGTTTTTAAAATAATAAAGTTACAGTTACATAATATTTCTACTTCAATTGTTTTTTTTTAATATAAAAATTATAATGGTGGCTGTCATGAAGAAAAATATGGATTTATTTATTAACAGTAAAAATTATAATGAATATGTTGGTGCATATATTTAACAAAATACCCCTCTCTACAGTTTATTTTTCTTGCTGACTAATGAGTTTATGGTCACCTAATGTGTTTGTTTCTGAGGTAAATGTGATGTTACGTGATACATTGTTTACAAGACTTTATATTGACGTATTTGCACAGCTGAGACAGCAATTACATGAGACAGGATACGGATTGTGAAGTTGTACTCTTTCTTTTAACTCACCTTCGGATTTTTAATCATGATTATTTTGTGCTGAAACTGTTATTAATGTGGAGGAGATGATCAGTTCACGTGTGACTCGGTCTGTTGAACTGAGGCGCTACAGCGATCTGTCACTCCACGTTAAACAGCACCAAAGCGGCAGTTATTGTTTGAAAACTGCAATACAATGGACATAAATTGAAACCTGAGACTTTGTTTTATATTAAAAGTACCAAAGCACAATGCTTATTGCGATTTATTGAATGGGAAGTGCTCTTCAATGTCCCCTCCATTAACTGAAAACAGGCTACACTAATCGATTCTTGGGATTTAAGAATCGACATCGTTCCGTGAAAAAGAGAATTGATTAATATCGAGATATTTATATTTTTTACCCAGCCCTACTGAAAACCTTCAGCTTTAAAGTTCTTTTAATTCAACTAAGTTGAATTAATAGTTAAAAGAATCATTGCTACAAATGTAAAACATGCCAGGAACATATTAGTTCACACTCATCTAAAGACTTACTGTGTTGTGAAAATCTTCAATGGTGAATTCCGTGAAACCTTGGCTCACAAGATCCAGTTTGCTCTTGGCAGCTATAGCCTTGAACCTGCCAAGTGAACATAACCAAACAGAGACTTAGAGGAATGTACTAAAGGTTACAGATGCTACTTGAGACCATTATCTTCTCCTCATACTTTCACATGAATGATCTTAACAGGCTTGACGCAACAAGAAGTTTGTCTGCCAACACTGAAATTAAAAACAGTGCGTGATGTCGAACAGTCAGTGTTGTTTAGAACATATTTAATGTTTAATATTCACTTTTGTAGAGTAGAAATCATTTCATCAACAAAACGAATAAACAATGTTCATTCACTTCAGCTGAAAGTAGGCTGGCATGTGGTTACCTATGTAATTCTTTGCTGTTTTCAAGTAAAGACTCCAGATGTGAGAAACCAAAGGCTCTGTAGAAACAGTTCCCATCTGGCCGTGTTTTGCGTATAGATGAGTACTTCTTCTGCAAGTCCTTTTGACAAAACAGTTTAAATTTTTATAAAGAACAGTCAGAGATGGGGAAGCTTGGACATATTTGTGCATAAATAAACTAATGCTCTCTTAGCTCTATGGTATGTGACTAGATAACGAAGATAAAAGACAAAGATAAGTGCATAATAATTTATGCATAACATTCCATTAATATTCATTCTCTATTGCAATGGTACACTTACTCTTATCTTCTGCTGGTAAATGGTGTCATCGTCAGCATACTCTCTCTTAAGGACAGAAAGTTCCTGTCTTTCTGACACCAGAGGAATACTGGTCGCTATCTACAGTGACATTCAGGATGGGTTAAAGACTGAAACTTGCAATTTTTCTTAATAAGCATATAGAAATACATGTATATGAGGCTAAAATGCCACAGATCATCAGGGTGCCAACACCTTTTGACCAATTAATTCCCATGGCTATTGATGATTACTGATAAATGGTTAAACAACAAGAATTTTCAAAAGACTGAATAATTTTTTAGAAATGTTATTTATTTCAACGCCCAAAAGCCCTAATATTGTCTGGATTTTCATGATTATAGGAACCCTGAATCATGAAAAAAAAAAAAGAAAAAAAAAGTCTTAAACTGTCTCAAGTATGTAACACATTTTGTTTAGTTTTTTTTTTCTGTATAGTTTTTATTTATTTATTTATTTTTTAGTTATTTTAATAACTAAATTAAAAATGTTCCCTTGGCAACTAGCTGCAATTAAATATATGATACAAAAAATAATAATAATAATAATAAAAAGAATGGTTTTAACGTTATATTTTAAACTATAACAATCCTGATTTTAATACATTTCTTTAAATTGTAACAAAGCAAAAACATCACTTGTTGAGTGCATTGCAGTAAGACATTTTATTCTAAAGGACCATGGTGTGTGTAAAGCATCACATAACATAACAAAAATACAAATTATTGAGAGAATGACTCGTTACCTCTTGTTGAATTTTATCTTGCTGTGCAATAACAGCTTCATCATGTGCAAGACAATTCAGCCCTGTCAAAGAACAAACGCAATTAAGTGTAAAATTGGACAATTACTTGAAAACTGGCAAAAAAAAAAAAACATAGCTGAACATGGTCAGACATAAACATTATTATTGATGTTAATACGAGTGTAATTGTATTTTTACATTAGTTTCACAATGCAGTGTTTTTAAAACGCTTATGTGTAACACTTCGGAGCATTTTCGTTTATTAGATGTTTATAATACGCTAATGACCGTGTATAACATATTATTAAGATCTAGACATTCAAACCAATGTTTAAAAAAACATAAACAATGGACTCTCAGCTATTGTTGTTGTTAGCAGGTTAGCAAAGCGCGAGCTAGTCATCCAATCAGCTCATGCGCTTCACACAGCTCGAAACAACATCTGCACGTGTAGACCGATACAAACAGACACTGGTTCTGGAAAGGTTGGGGTAAAGTACTTCTCACCATCAGTCTCTTTTTGAGAGATCTCCTGCTGTTGCTCCTCCGCCATGTTCCTGCTGAACAGTCATTTCCGGTCACCTGATTGATTGGAACCGCTGGAGATCAACTCACTTCCGGCTGAGATTCTTTACCTGAATATCTCGATTATACAATTGTTTTACATTTGTTAAAATGGTTATCTGAATGAATGGGTTGAAATAAGCTCGGTTTTCTCCCATAAAAGCTGGTGGGTAAGTATACGTTTTGACATAATTACGTTTTTTTTTTTTTTTTTTTTCACCCGCGACAATGTTTTCATAGATGATTCATTTACTAAACACAAATGTATCGAACTCAAATACAAACATTATACCATTTAATAATTTAGAATGTTTCAGAGATAAAGGCTAAATGGTTATATGTACGTATATGAATGTGTGCATGTAAAATAATAGTCAAAATGTTATATATTTTAATAAAATGTCAAGTTATATAATAATGCCATGTGACACTCAGTTCAGAGGATTCTCTCCAAATTAGCCAATGATCTGAATCAGGTGTGTTAAAAAAAAAAAAAAAAAGAAGAAATTTTAAAAATGTTCAGACTATCCCTTAGGAAATTTAACCATTGTTTTTTGGCTAATTGATTATCATTGGTATAACCACATTTTTACTACAAATGCCACGGTGAAACTATGGTTAGTGTAGCAAAACCATGGTTAATATGTGGTAACCATGGTTTAACTAAAGTAACCATGGTTGGTTTTATTTTTATTTGTAGTAAAATCATGGATAATTTTTGTAAGGGACGATTGCAAACAGCCACCAAATACAGGTTTTTTGAATATTTCAAATCTTTTTCATGACCAAAAAATAAATAAAAAAATCAAGTACCTTGTGTGGTACTTTGAGCGTAGAATCTTTAGTACTTCTATTCCTCAGCTGTGCAGCATATACCAGACACAACTCCCAAGTTGTTGTTTGCAGGAAAATCAATGTTACCTAAGTCTTCTTCACTGTAATTGGTTATACTGATTTGGTCATTGGTTTGTCATATGGCTGTTAGTTCTACTGTTTTAAGCACTTTTTTGGGTAAGTATAGATTCTTTAATCAGATTCATGTTCTTTGATCCGAGCATCCTTAGTATGTTCTTTTCTGAACATACTCTTTTGACTACTTCTGAGGCCATTACATAAAATATTTCCTTCAGACATTAATCAACATTCTTAAATTTTTTTGTGCAAGCCTTTCAGAGTGATTGGGTTAAGTTGACTCATTTAATTGCTAGACTACAAGATTTAAAAAGACGTTAAAATGCCACCTATTTCTTTACACACCCCTATTTAACCTTTTTTTCTGAAATATTTAAAATTATGTATAGGTATAATGTATTTTAGTTTATTATTATATTTTTGTCTTAATGACAATTAAATCAATAATCTATGCGGGTTTGTTACTGGTGCCTTGCCTCATGTAAGCTACTGAAAAGCAATATCTTTTTTTTTTTCAGTATTGTCAATAAAAGTTATGGAAAAATGAGAGTAAGAATTTAAGATTAAAATAACTGTTTATTTCAAATGTAACAGCTCCAGTTAAGGAGAACTGAATCACCCATGGTTACATGTTATTACACAGTTGATAACAGGGAGTACACAGCTCAGTCTAACAAAGACCGGAGTGTTTGGAGGAAAGTAAACGGTCGCATGGAGAGGTCGCAGGGTGGCTCAAAGGAGAGAAATTGTTCCGCTGTTTAGGTAAGATGGTGGTCCCAAGTTGTTAAAAGCACTAAAACCAGACAAAAAACGATTTCAGTCCATGACCGGTGGATCACTCAGACTCAGCAGTGCCCTTCTTTTTGTAGTTTTCCAGGTTGGTCAGAACCCACCCAGATGGTACCAGGATGGTAATGGAAAATACAGTCAGACCAATTATTGTCTCCTGTGAAAACAGACACAAGAACCAAAGCGCTGTTAGAGCTTTCGGTTTATTTTACTGTTCACCGCAACATAAAGGTACTACTTTATTATCTCTGCAGTCACTCCGCAGACTCTGTCTTCTGATATAAATGCAAGCTAACTGGTGCCATCTTACGACTCAAAACGGCTACTGAGACTACAAACTGTAATAAAAAATGCCCTCGAGATCTAAGGTATTAATTTTGACACGTTCAGCAGAAACAGTTGCATTTAGAGAAATATTAATATATAGAAATAAATATGAACTTAGATTTGAGTAATACTATATACATAAGTTAACTGTTGTTGCAGTATCTTATTGACAGCAGTTTTATTATGCACTATTTTTCTTAGCGGAAGCTGATCGGTGATGGCCGGTTTCTTAAATAGCACGAAATCTAAACAAAATGACCTTTAAAATGAGTATTATAGTAACTCTTTTAAGGAAAATAACTAGGAGATATAAAAAGTGGAGATATCGCCTGTCAACAGCACGATTCTGTACAACCGCGATCGGCCTAGATTTTAGGTAACGTTAGCGTTACGTCACCGTTTCAACCCCAAACCCCATCAGTCCAAAACTAATGCGGAAGTACTGATATGATCTATTCATAATCAACACCTGGATTAGAGCTAAACTCAACTTAATTTTATGACTGTATGTTTCCGATCATCACATTGAGCCTAAAGGTGAATGCCAAGGAGATCATGGCCTGCCCCTCACGAGCTGCAAACAACCAGCCCTCTACGGATACTCACAGCGGGCCCAAACTTATCCTTAGCAGGGCGCGTAACGATGTTGGCTCGCTGGGTGATGGTTGATCCCCGCAGAACCGGAGCGGTGCGGATCCGAGCGATTCCCCGCAGAAGTCCAGACATTTTGATGCTCTGAAATCGAGTGCGTAATTAACAGGAAGAAGTAAAGGACACCGGAATATGCGGCAAGACTGCAGCACGTGCTCATGGGTAACATCCGCGTGCTTATGGGAGTTGTAGTTTTTTGCACGTAAACCATTTTTTTTAGTTAGACTGTTAAAAATAAATAATCTTGCACCGAAACCAGTTATACATGATTAAGATTGTCACTCCATTCGTGTAGTTTTTATGTAACAGTGACACTGTTTCTTCCTCATGAGAGAGTTATATGGTCACTGAACAATCTTTTACTCCGTTCATAACCGTCTGGCTTTATGAGCCTTTTAAAACGTGCCAACGGACGCAATAAAGCAAGTAATTCATTCACATCCTTGTCTAAATGCCATGAGAAGATATTTATTGTTAAACTAGTAAAGACTAAAGGCAACGCCACCACCAAATATCACAGGACCTTGGACAAATTTTTAGGTGTGAACCATGCCAATAATTTCTTAACATTTTAAATTGCTTCATGCAAAAGATAAATAAACACCACACCTCTTAAGGTTTTTTTTTTTTTTTTTTACAATTTTCAGGTCAGGTCAACAATTTCTGTAGGCCTATGTGCATATACCTAGACATAGTCTTGCCTAGATAAAGTATTTTTTTATTATTATTAATATACATTTCCAGCCTCAGGGGGAAAAAGACAGTTTGTATGAAACACGTTGAACCTTATTTGTCTCTGTTTGTTGTAAGTTGCCACATCGGGAGCGTGTTATTAAATGTTATAGTCCATTTATAATGTCTTTTCAGATACATTGAAACAGTATTTTAATTATGAAGCACAAAACCATGAAACAGTGAATTAGTAAGTAAATTGTATTATTTTAATGCTTGTATTAGATATGACAGTGCAGATTTGGCAAGAAAGTGAAGAAGGAAGATTTACAAACCATAATTTTAATCTACACACGAAAGACACAGTTTAGTTGCTCAAAGCCTCTTTCATTATTGTTGACACTTGTATCCCAGTATTACTGTGTTCCCTTTACTCAAGACAAAAGCTTTTTTAAATCTTTGACAGTGGGCCCATTTTCACATTTCTGGGGTTCACAGAAGCTGCAGTTATTAAGGGTTTTCTACGTTTTATGATTTAATACCATAGTAATTAAATTAACACAAAGTATAGTGTTATAATGTTTTTGTTTTGTTATGAAAAATTTGGAAGATTTACAACAACTGTGGTAAGAACTGTGGAAATGTCGTAAAAAAAAGTCATAATTTAATTATATTTAGTCCTAATTTAAACTTTTTTTTCAAACTCCTGAAACCAGAATATAAAACCATTGCTAAAAAATTCAATAAAACACAAACATTTGTGTATTACTACAACCTTTTTTGACAAACTAGCTTTGGTTTCATGAAATTTTCATGCATATATTTACTGACTTTCTTAAAACTTAAATATAAAATAATTTAATTTGCCTTTTAGATTATGTAATCAAACATTGTGCCAAGTGTCAGCAAGCTGCAACAAGCATGACAGAGTAACATGAAATTATTTTACAAAATAATGGATATTTATTAATATACTATGCATTTTCCAGAAGACTGAACATGAAAGATTTAATAAATAGTAAAATAAAAAACACAAATCCCAATCTTTTACAATTTGTGTTCTCTGTTGCTTTATTTCTTTGCATTATTCATGTAATAAATTTTTTTAAAAAAATCACAAACACATATGTATATATAAAACATTAAAAGTTTTCTAAAGAGCAGAAAGCTCCACACAAGGCACTATTTCTCTCTTTGTACAAGTAAATAATAATTTTAACATATTAATTGCAGTCAGAAAAATAAGAAATTCAAGGAAACTCCTTCATAACCTTTGGCTGTTTCCATTGTATTAATACTAAAGTTATTTTCTGTATGGCAGTGATCATCTCTGTTTGTGTGTTCCAGTACTGTGTTTAGATAAAGTAAAGTGGCCGTCTCAGACAGATTCTTTCAGGTGGACACAACTGGGATCCTTCTTGGCCAAATTCTCTTTTTCAGGTAATCTTTTGTCTTTTTTCCATCCAAAACCTCTGTAATAAGTGAGAGAGTCAAAAAACAATATTATGGTTATCCATTTACTCATTGGAACTTCGCTCATGTCACTTTAACTTTTGACACACAATACTCTTGCAACATGAGTTGCATCATGTCTTGTGGATCAGATACTAGCACAAAACTCACCTGTCTTCCACATCCTGCATAGTATCGGGCAAAGGTTGTGCAAGGGTTTCTGGGAGAAAGAAGGCGAAGATCCCACTGATGATTGGAGCCCCTCCGTAGATAAAACCAGGTAGCCATGGGGAATCCTCCCCAAGAAGAAGCACCATGGGGGCCACCATTGCTCCAAACCGAGCCATCATGGACACCCATCCCATTCCATTTTGACTGAGAGGACACAGAAGAAAATTGCATAAGCTGGCATCACTTGCTTTGAAAATTAGTATGGGATTCTGCAGATCTTGTTATTGCTTGTCAAAAAGAAACAAGATGATGGACAATGCAGGCCCGTAACCATAGATAAAGAGGGGGACATGTCACTCCCACAAATTAAAAATGGACAAATAATCTCTCCCAATATTTGATATTCTTGATAATGCTTTGTTTGTTGTTAGGATGACAAAAGGTTTATAAAAATACATTATTGGGCTGATCTGCCTCAGCGGTCTAAAAGTGCTTGTCAATGTCAAAATGAATAAGACTAATCAAATCAAATAAGGCAGGCAGGATTTACTGAACTTTAAGTTTATAAAGTTGAAAAAGTGTGAGGTAAGATGTAAGCTAAACATTCAATATTTGAGAATGATTTTGCAATAGAAATGTTAAATAACCAACAAATATAATATCAAGCAATGTAAACTAAACTTTTTTTGTTGTTGTCACATTTCACCTTTTTGAATTAAAATTGCAGTGAATCATTTAGCCTACGTGGCAAGAAACATTTTGCCATTTTGAATTACAGTATGTACAGTATGAGAGTTAAAGGGATACTCCACCCCAAAATGAAAATTTTGTCATTAATCACTTACCTCCATGTCGTTCCAAACCCATAAAAGACTTGTTCATCTTCAGAACACAATTTTAGTTATTTCGGATGATAACCGAGAGGCCTGTGACTGTCCCATAGACTGCCAAGTAATTACACTGTCAAGGTCCAGAAAAGTATGAAAGACATTGTCAGAATAGTCCATCTGCCATCAGTGGTTCAATCGTAACGTTATGAAGCGACGAGAAGACTTTTTGTAAGCGAAGAAAACAAAAATAATGACTTTATTCAACGATTCCTTTGTCAACAGTCTCCTCTGTGTCTCTCCATATCACCATATGCTGTGTATGCTCTTCTGTCAAAGGAATTGTTTAATAAAGTCGTTATTTTTTTTTCTTCGCTTACAAAAAGTGTTCCCGTTGCTTCATATAACCCAGATTGCACGTCTGATGGCAGATGGACTATTCTGATGATGCTTTTCATACTTTTATGGACCTTGACACTGTTAATTACTTGGCAGTCTATGGGACAGTCACAAGCCTCCCGGTTTTCATCCAAAATATCTTAAATTGTGTTCCGAAGACGAACAAAGCTTTTACGGGTTTGGAACGACATGGTGGTAAGTGATTAATAACAAAATTTTCATTTTGGGGTGGAGAATCCCTTTAATATCTGCATATATTTAAAAATGCAAAATTATTTTCTCAAATTTTTAAATGTATTAATTTACAAAGAAAATGGTCTTTTACTGTTCTGCTTTCCTTATTTTCAATCTTTCAGTTATCAAAAAAAGTATTCTTGTTCTTCAACTGCTCTTCTTTCTTTTTGATTTCAAAAGAATAAAATAAAGGATTTAAATGGATTTAAGGGAATAAGTAATCCATTTGCAAAGAATTTTGCAATGCTTTTATTTCAGATATGCACACAATCACTCTTACTCATGAATATGTACTATACAAATATTGCAGTAGTTCAAATTGATTACTTGACAAAAAAAATATTTTTTTACTCGTTCTTTCTTTTTCTTTATCCTCTTAATTCTATATAAATTATTTAATTTCTTTAAATAATAAGACTATTACTACCCCAACCCCCAATGCCCAAGACATGGTTTTGGCCTTGTGGACAAGTGAAATTAAACTGAATCGTAGGAATTTTTTTTGTTGTTGTTGTTTTAGGATGACACTGACACTAGTTAATTACCGGATGACCGTGGGATACAGCTCTCCAGAGTACAGGTAACAGCAGCTGAAGGACGCAGCCAGACAGCCCTTCCCTATGACTGCCAAACTGGTGCGTAACACTTGCAGGTCTGCACATGTACAAAAACAAGAGTCACGTTTACATAGGTACATGATCAGCCATGTGAATGTCAAACTTGAAACGCCAGGGTCTCGATTTCTGTGATATTGAAGGACAGACAAACCTCCAGATGTCACTGGAATAACACCTATTGAAAACTAATGACCCCACGTGACAATGAGACTGCATTTTTATTATTACTGTGCTCTACTGCCAACCAGGCTCAAATTCTCACCGTAAGGCACCAGAAGATTTATGAGTATCATTACGCCAGCCAATACAAGAGCGCCGCACTGAGATGGTCTCCGTCCTAACATGCTCATGGATATCGTAACCAAGATTTTGGCTGGTATATCCACTGCTCCGAAGATGATCTGGATAAGGTAAATGCTGACCCCAAATTTCTGCAGATCCATGGAGAGACCGTAGTAGGCGAAGCTGGTTGAAAACCTGAGATGTTACAGTACAAATATCACAACTGTGGTAGTTTTCAAATGCTGGTTGGTACTGAATGGAATGGTAGGATTGAGTGACTGACCAGACTGCACTGAGGCACACGGTGATTGTTCTCATTGTGGATGTGCGCAGGAGGTCTAGAGCACTGTAAGACCCCTTTGAACAGGCCATCTCCTTCTTCATGGACTCTTGCAACATCTGCATGCACAACCACAACAGAATAAACATTCTTAAAGACCCGGACGATGCTGAAATTGATATGGCATGCATAGCTTCAGTAACACTTTACTTTAGGGACCAATTCTCACTATTAACAAGTTGCTTATTATTAGCATGCATATAACTAGCATATTGGCTGTTTGTTAGTAGCCTACTTATGAAGCACATATTCTGCTTTACCATATTCTACATCCCTAATCCTGCCGAATACCTAAACTGAGTACTTACCGTACTAACTATTAATAAGCAGTAATAAGGAGTTTAATAAAGAAAAAGTCAAAGTTAATAGTTAGTTAATAGTGAAAATTGGACCTTAAAATAAAGTGTGACCATAACATCGTACCTCAAGGTTGATTTTGTCGGCTTCTGCACGTCGTCTATTTATGCGAGCCACCGTTTTGAGGTTTTTTACCGCCTGTTCGGGTTTTTTGGTCAGGACCAGCCAACGAGCAGACTCTAAGAACCACCTGCAGATGATACTTACATGTCTAGAATACACAACATCAGATCTCATATCGCTACATTTGTGCCAAATATAGGCCTTGTGGATTAATTTTTAATAGCCTTTTTTTATGTGTTGAGGATTGCTTTGTGCAAATTGTCATTTGGCCTCATATGTGTGTGTGTGTGTGTGTGTGTGTGTGTGTGTGTGTGTGTGTGTGTGTTAAAAGAAAGAAAGTTATTTTGAATTGTTATAATATTTCACAATAGGCCTATTACTGTTTTACTATACCAAAGAAACATTAAGTCTGACTGACCCAAACTTTTGAATGGTAGTGTATTTGTTATGCAAACCAAAACAAGTGGCAGCCTAAATATAGCTGCAAGCAGCCATTACCAGGGTTCAAGTACTTTAAGACATTTAAGCACGTAATGAAAAAGACATGTTGTATTATTTAACATGCCTGATTTTACTCAAATTTACCGACTTATGTCCTGGATACAAATGTTCCTTACTGTATGCTGCTATACTAAATATCATCCATCTAATTATTATTATTATTTTGTTTTGTTTTCACTCTTCTGATGGTTTTCAGCTTTCTGTTTCTACAAATTATGTATAGGTGTATCGGTGTATAGCAAAAGGGGTGGTTCTAGACCCTTTTTTAGGTGGGCTTCAGCCCCCATCTGTTGTCTTACCCCCCCAAAACTATATGAACTACTGGGCCAGTGCTGCTACCCTTACGTTTATCATTCTCATGTGTTTTAAGGCTGATGGCAAGATGGCACAAAAGAGATCTTAATGTGGGACTTGCACGCTGTCACAAGTTGTCTCTGTGCTTGTGCACACTTGAAGCACACAACCGCGCACACAAGGAAGCCATCTCTGAGACAGCATGCAAATACAAAATTGTCAGAATGGCTGTCTTGACAACTATCAACTTTAAAAACAGATGGTTATGTCTTAAGTGAATGTAAATAGTTAAGAAAATATCGGATGTGCATTAAAAGACCCATCCATTTCTTATAGGCTATGTTAATAATGTTAATCAAATTATAAAAGTTAAAGAGAGAATCACTCGCTGAGCTTAACTAAGTAACTTTTGTAGCTTTAATGGATATTTTTGTATATTTACTTAATACAATTTAGGTAATTTCTTTGTATCTAATGGTCTGTCTGAGGGCTCAGCCCCCATGTGGATGCAATCCTAGAACCACCCCTGTATGGCGATATGACAATACTATCAAAACACTCCAACACAGCCTCCATTCTTTGCAAAAGATGGATAAAAAGGCAGAATCGCACGGGATTAATATGATCACAGGACCTCGGTGTTGCGGGGGAATTTTAACATTACAAATTACAGACATGGCCATTCGCACAGGATTAAGATCACTGACAGTCACTGCAATTATTACAAATGACTAGAGGTCAACAGGTAATTCTAACCCTGTGCGAATAGGGCTCTAGTTTAGTCAATTTTCGAGTTTTCGTTTAGGATTTGTAGGCTTTTGGATATATTTGGCCATGCCCATTTTCTGAATTACCCTGTTATAGCTATCGAAAGGGGAAAGGTCAGCATTTTTTGACAATTATTGACCTAGAGAGTCCAGAGAATTGTATTGCAGTGTTTTTTTTTTTTTTTTTTTTTTCAGATTGAGTGAAAAACCTAGGATTAATTCGCAAAAGTCGTTTTTTTACATATTCTCAATTATTTAATAAACAATTTGACTGATAGCAGTGGTTCTAGAAGCAAAGTTGTTCAGAATGAGGAGGTCTATCATATGATACGAATATTGTATGTGTGAGAAGCCTTGCAATATACAATCGTTTACACCCTTGTAAAATGCGATATCGCTCTCCAGTGGCTGAATTCTTTCAAACTTCTCACAGACCTTTAGGGTCATGAGTCAAACAGGCCCACTGAGTTTCGTTCTGAACAACCTTCATTAACCTTGCCTAATAGGTGCTCAAACTTCATTGGCCAATGGTGGCCACGTTTTTTGAGATACACAAATGTTCTTAAAGACACTTGTGGCACTTTGGACAAAGACATGGCATACCAATTTTCATGTTGATTGGACAAATGGTTTCGTAGTTATAGCCATTATGTTTTTTCCCCTCTTATAGTGGGAAGCTTCCCCCAAGCTTCCCAATTTATTTATTTTTTCCATGTGACCTCAGATTGAGCTATTACATAAGTATTCTGAGTTCTGAGTGATAACTCATTCCATTCAAGAGTTATAGCTGTTTTAGTAAAAGTGGCCCAGCCCCTTTCAAATGTTTTGGCGTTCCTTTGCGACAATGAGTTGAAAATTCAACTTCTTTGATAATTATTGGTATTCACTCTCCAGAGAATCTTTCTACACTGGTTTGGTTCTGATCGGCGAAAAACCTAGTACTAGTTCTCAAAAGTAAATTTTTCAAAAAATCCAAAATACCCGAAAATTTCGCCCAGGTGATTATTGAATTCGAGACATGTGTTTTGTCCCGCGTGAGCTAAGGATTACAACGACATAAGACACTTGAGCCTGCGACTACTGCGACTAACATTTTAGGACTTATGAGCAATTTCGTACTTTTGATCACTGTAGCGCCCCTGTCAGGCCGACTGGGGCGAGCTTTTGTGAATCTCTACGACTTACAGTTTCATCTGCCCAAACAGTTTTACGTAGAGATTGCTGATCCTTGGCAATTCTAACAATTACAATAGGGTTTCAGAGCTACGCACTTGAACCCCTAAATACTGACACTACTTGTAATGTACTTGACTTGTTTTAAAAGTGGAGCAGTCAGGAGCAGAAGACGCACCATGAGTAGAGGAAGGACACATAGAAAGGCAGAGATACGGCCAGTGTGAGCCAGCGCCAGTCTCTGATGGAGTAAGCAACGGCTGCCAGGATCAGCTGGCCTGCGGTGTAGCAGTAGCCCGTTCCTGTGCCCACCACCGTCCGCACACGTGTTGGGATCCATTCCACAACTAAAGAGAAGCAACAATGACACTTCATGCCACAAGATGTCACCAAATACAATGTCAATCAAATGTAATGTTTTTTTTCCTCTACACATACAGTACAATAGGTGCTAACCTCTTATTTACAGCTGTGTTATTCACTGTACTCACTTAAAGAGAAGGAGTTTAGCACCAGACCAGACAGGGCCATGCCGCAGCAAAAGCGGAAAATGCAAAACATGGTGAAGGAGGTGGAGAAGGCAGCACATGTTCCTCCAACTGCCATCATCAGGTTAGAGATCAGCAATAAACCACGCCGACCAAACCTGCATCAGAAAATGGAAATTTATTTAATGTGCTACCGTATTTCTGGGTCAGAAGATGTTATATAATAGAGATTATGATTACTCTATAATAGAGTTCATGATTATATTGTTGTTGTTGCTGTCGTATTTAATAGTAAAACTTGTCACAACCTGTCAGAAAGTCCCCCAAAAAGTATTGCTCCCACAAGGACGCCTCCCATATAGGTAGTTTGACTCATTTGCTTTAGGGCACGCTGATCACAAACCAAATCCCACTAAAAACACAGGATAAACATTATTACTTTCTTTTGTTTACATATAGCATTCTGGGACAGGTAAAGGTCATTCACACTCTTAAAACAAAAAAACGTTCTTCATTGGCATTCATGGTTCCATGAAGAACTTTTAACATCTATAGAACGTTTTCATTGGACAAAAATTCTTTATAGTGGAAAACGATTCTTTAGATTATTAAAATGTTGTTCACACCAAGAAAAAATGTTCACTGAAAGGTTCTTTTGGGAACCAAAAATTGTTGAACCCACAAATAGGTTGGTTTGAGCTGGTTTCTTCACCATGGACACAAAGAAAACACTGAAAGTTTCTTTGTGGAACCAAACATGGTTCTTGCTGCAAAAACTCCCATTGGGAACCTTTATTTCTAAAAGTGCTGTGGTCCCAAATGTTTTTTTACTCAGAAGTTGCATCTAAAAATATATGATTTTTTTATTATTATTATTAAATTATTGCACAGATGATGCTAAACCTTTTCATAGACATTTACCATTTACCTCAGTAATGATAGTTGAGCTCATTTCTGTCGTTTTGTAGTACCATCCATCCTCACAGCTCTGCGTCTCTATTTCTTCCACACCCTCTTCCAATAGACTCTCTGAACTATTGCTGCTCAGAAGCTGCCACTGAGGATGGACATAGCGTCTGCAGCGTTCCGGTTTGCCATTTTGGCCCAGGGGCACAGTGGCCTGTAGCACGTCCCCAGCACCCATGGATGACATTGAGAGGTTGGCGTGGGGGGCGCAGTGGTGCGGCGGCACAGCGGCCACAAAATTCTGCAGCAGGTTATGGCTGGCCATCATTAGGATGGGCATGCTCAACAGGGTGACATGCAGGACCTGGAAGCGTCCTGTGCTGCCAACTTGCTCCAGCAGGTCAGAAAAGGTCATGGCTCAGATCCAAACAACAACCGACAATATCACAGATATCACAATTCACGTGATGAATAGAGTTTATCACCCAATGTTCTTCCTTGGGGAGCAAGGTAAAGCTAAAGATAAAATTTATCTGTGGGAACATAAAGATAAGGTATGTTAGTCAAAAACCCTTATAAAAAAAATCAATTACAGACATTTAAATAGGTCATGCTATGCATTTATCAGAATAGAATTACATTCCAACATAGCATTTAATGTAATGATTTAGCAGGTGTTTATCCAAATGATAAAATGCACAAGTCTATTTGTTATTATACAGATGCAAATATATGTATGCAAATATATATGCTTTGGAATCACTGTAAAAAACAATTTTTAAATAAAGATTATTAGAATGTTTTCAAAGAAAGCACAATTTCAGTCTTTCTACTTCAAAATTGTATGTGTAATTCAATGCATTATTTGCTGTTTATTTGTAATTAATTAGTAAATAGCCATTTCTGAGTGAAAATTATTTATGCATCAAATGTTTAGTGTCCATGCAGCACATATTACCTTAAATGCAATAAAAATCGAATAAAAATAAATTAAATAAAAAAGATTTACATATGAGCATTAAAAAATAAGTGCATACGC
The DNA here is from genome assembly GCA_024542945.1 of allo-octoploid hybrid of Carassius auratus x Cyprinus carpio. Taxonomy (NCBI): domain Eukaryota; kingdom Metazoa; phylum Chordata; class Actinopteri; order Cypriniformes; species allo-octoploid hybrid of Carassius auratus x Cyprinus carpio. Next base: position 12,295,183 of record CM045068.1, on the reverse strand, counting down.
ACCTGTTGTGACTCGAACGATGTTCTGAATTTTCTCTCTAAATCAAATGGAACTAGAAAGTGATTCTCATTAGGAGAAGTAAATGGAGAAACTGTTGCGCGTTGTTGTATAATCAGCTCTGAAATTCCTCAGGCTTTCGGGTGGAAATGCACCTCAGGTCTGCACTGGATTAGAAGGTCCAGGTTCAAACTGTTTGTGGCACGAACAGACTTTTCCATGAAGTCCAGGATAAGATGCCTCAGCTTGATCGAAGTTGTTGTGCTCCCTCTGGAATCCCTTGGTTAACCTCTGTGCTCGTACCTGCTGTGTCCTGAAGCTGGTCCAGTGTCCGGGCCGGTGGGGTGTTACTGTGAGGAACAGCTCGACTCAGGGTAGATTAGTGTGCCAGAGTTTATGTCGTTAAGGGGGAGGGGATTATGGGTAAATTAATGATTTTAAGGCATAATTACAGACTCTTTGTTTAACTGTTGAGTAGGACAAAGGCAGAACATTTTTTATGAGTGGGATAGAACACATAAAACAAAGTAGAAAAGTAACCATAGATGTTTAGCCCTAGACCTGTATGTCGTCTGAATCTCAAAGTTCAACCTTTTAACTCATAAACACAGACACTCACCTATAGGTTAAATATGTTCAGTCTATGTTAGGCCTTGAACCTGACAGACTTGAAAGAATAAGTCACATATCTAAAAAACTCACATCAATAATGTTAGTTTTGTTGTGTTAACTCTTTTAACTCCTTGTGATGAACCTTCTTTCTAAAATATAAATGTAGGCACATATATTACATTGTAAAATTGTTTATTATTTTATACACGGCTGTTCAAAGGTTTGTGGTCAGGTTTTTTTTTTTTTTTTTTAAATGAATACTTTTATTCAGCAAGGGTGCATTAAATTGATCAAAAATAACAGTTAACACATTTATAATGTTACAAATGATTTCTTTTTCAAATAAATGCTGTTCTTATGAACTTTCTATTCATCAAATAATATATCACAGCACAGCTTTAGTGTTGATTATTATAAGAAAAATTACTTGAATTTCAAATCAACCTATTACAATGATTTCTGAAGGATCATGTGATTCTTACACTTTAATATATATTAAAATAGAAAAGTCATTTTTAATTGCTAAAATATTTCACCATATTACAATTATTACTGTATTTTTATCAAATAAATGCAAACTTGGTAAGAATAAGAGACCTTCAAAACCATAAAAAACTCTTAATGACCCTAAACTTTTAAAAAGTAATAACAGTAATGTTTAATAATTATTAGAATTAATTCTTAAATATAATTATAGACCTTTCTTATATTTAATTTAAATATATATATATATTTTAGTTTTTATACTGTATATATAAATATAACATATTATAACATAAGATAACAAATATTGAAAAAATAGTGTAAAAAAAATAATAATAATCTTGGACATATGTACATTGAAAGTTTTTTTTTTTTAAATACCCCCTAGACCCATACCAAAACCCCTTACGTGAAAGAATTAAGAGTGGCACCAAAGAGGAGCTGCATAGACTTAGAGTTTCCTGTAGAGTGATCCTGTATCATCATAGTTTTTGCTGAATGAGGCGGACATAGAAGTTACCAGTTGAACATTGACCGAGTTTGTTTGAGTTGTTCACTGTTAATGTGAATGAGGAACTGACATTACACAATCATTCTAGGCACATGCATTAGACCCAGAATGATGTTAAAGTGAAGCAACAGATGTCTGTGATAATCCAATGCCTCCCATTCGTCTGTGTGAACAGAAAGTCAGGACCCATTATCTCCAAATCCCTCCAGCAAAGAGCAACACTAGCTGCCAGTGCAAATAACTGAGCATAGACCCTCTCATGATACACACTGTGACAGATTGAGCCAGTTTCTTGCGTCCCCTGCCAGTTCGTGAGATGACCTCAAGGTTGAAGCTGCAAGGGTGGATTTTGCATTCCTCACAAATGTGAGGCAGAGTAACCAAGCTCTAGACATTGCTAGTTAGCCATTCTAAAAACTGCATGTCAGCGTTTAGCACAACTGACGGCAGATTTAAAACATTGTTTGTGTACGTGTGAGAGTGTGTGAGACATTGCTCACACGTGGGTAAATACTGAAGTCCTCTAGTGTCAAGCATGAATGGGTCAACAAGTGTGTGTTTACATAACACTTCTTCTTCTTCTTAGCAAACTGGTGAGTAATGAGAGAACAAAGTGGTTTATTTGTAGTTTATTACATAATTTTGTTATCCATTAACAAAAAAATTGGCAAAAATCCTGGTGTAACTGGTTATGATGTTTAATAACAGCTGGATGAGACTTTTAAGTGCATGATTTTTGTGACTTTTACACATTACACAGTCCAAAAACGTGTTAAAAGTACAAGTAGCAACCACAAATTCACACATATGTATGAGCAATGCTTACTGTCATGGTTTAAAAGCAACCGTGACCCCCTACACCAACCATTTTGCACACATTACTGATAATCTTGTCATTTTAAGCATGTTCCTAATCCTTTAAGAACTAGCAGCCAAATGCAATAGTGTTTGAGATTGGATTTAATTGGATTTTTTATTTTTATTTTCAAATATGCAGTGCTTGAATATGGAGGACCAAACCTGCTGAAAATAAATAAATAAATAAATGTAATAACAGGAAAATGTATAAAGAAATAAATGACTTGATAAAAACAAATCTAGTTAATTTATAATCAAATTTAACCCTGAATGTATTTTTTTATTACGTTTTTCCTTTATGTATTTATTTTTACATTTATTTTATTCTTTTTAACTTTTATTTCCTTATTCACGCATTTATTTTTATATTTATTTAATTTATTTATTGATGTATTTATTATTTTGGGAGTTTGAGGCGTAATCAACCTAGAAACTCACTGACGCTATAAAATAATTTGACATAATAATGCGAATCTGTGAAAATATCTTGGAACCCTAATAAATGAAAGAATAAGTAAATAAATTTTAAAAGCAATAAAAATAAACATAAAAATAAATATAGAAAATAATAATAAAAAATTAATTCAGGATTGAATTTTATTACAAATAAACTATTTGTTTTTATTAAGTCATTTATTTCTTTATTTATTTTCCTGTTATTACGTTTATCTATCTATATTTATTTATTTTTCATTTCTGCAGGTTTAGGCCTCCATACTTTTCAGAAAGGGAAAAAAACACTGCATTGAATGTCAAAATCCAAATATAACATCAAGAACCTTCTGGGATCTTATTCTGAATATGCGATTCAGAGCGTTTTCCAAAAGCATCTTAAGCCTATGTAAATCATGAAAATTGACAGATTGCGTTCAGGTTGCCATAGCAAGACAGAGCAAGACAGGCATAGCTGGATTCTTGAAGAGGAAACATCTAGTATTGCTCAATCATTCAGGTTGCTCTTGGTTGGAGATGGGCAGGTGGAGGTTTATTTCGGGTCATCAGGCGCAGCAAGCTTCTCCAGAGTGGGCTCTACACCCCAGATCTCACGGGCGTACTGGGAGATGGTGCGGTCGCTGGAGAACTTGCCTGAACCGGCGATGTTGTGGATCACCTTCTTGGTCCATTCCTTAGGTTTCTGTCAATGGATAGAGAATTATAAATAATCATTTTCAAAGTTCTTCATTTAAATTTTTTTGGCAATGTAACAAAAACAGTTTGTACTCACCATATACAAAGCACTGACTTTCTCTTGGCACTTGATGTAGTCTTCATAGTCAGCAAACACCTTGAACCTGTGCAGCAAGAAACACATTTGATTCACATACTGTACAAATGTGATATATTATTTATATTAATTTATTTAAAAGACCCAGATATACTTTTTTTTTTTTTTTTTTAACAAGAGTAAATTAACTGAATACACCATCCCACCTGTGGGACGCTTGGCGCTCTTTTTTTGTTGTTGTCCTTTTTCTCTATAAAATCTTTAAGTACTCATCATAAATTATATATCATTTGTAAGCTTAGAAGCCCAAGATTCATCCTGTGAAAACCATTTTGAAATCATGGAAATGGTACTTTAAAATCTTATGGCGGTCTCCTCCCCCTTAGTGGGGAGTGTCAAGTGTCATATTACAAAATGCATTACGGTCTTTTAGAATCAAAACTTTTTATAATCTTGGCAACAAACATATCATTTGAAAGGTCTGAGTCTCAGGATTCCATATTTGGTGGTTATTTTGAGATAGAAGTAAAATTGACAGAGAAATCTAGAGAAAAATTCATTAAGCAAAATTCAAAGTAGTTTTGATGGCTCCCAGTGGCTGTTTGTGGTATGACGCCCTAAATAAAATCTCACAGGAACCTCAATTTTTTTCATATTAACTTCAAATTTGGAACATAACTTATTTAGACACAAGGTTTTAATTTTATACCAATTTTAGAGTAAAACCTGTTATGTAAAATATTTATAATAAAATAAAATTAATATAGCACATTTTATTAACAGTACATTTAAACTTCTATAACTTTTTGATACTGTAATTTTTTTTTTTTAAATTCCACTTTTGCCAAAATCTGCTAACTTTCTTCTTTAAAAAGAGACCAATATATAGGTTTATTTTCCAAAGTGTTCGTAATTACAACAATTTAATTTTGGATAGTGCACGTTAATGCCTATTTTTAAAAATGGGGGGTGACAGTTAAAGGGTTAAACCCATATTGAACAGTCAATGGTCTGTAAGTTCCTTTAAGAATTTTAAGTTATAATTAGCTCCCAATGTTATTATATAGTTATTATATAGTGTTTGTTAAACTACAAAGTATTTGAAAAATTAAAATATTTGGTTTACAGGGTTGATGTCATACATATCTGGTAACAATTATGTAAGCATATTAATGTTATTGTAGTACTGTAAAATTTCTTATTGTGGTCATCGTATGTGTTTTCCTTGTACAACGGAAAACAAAATTGTGTCTATTACTGTCTGTCTTTGTGTCTGGCAATGTTTTTCTTGTTCCTGTTTCTCTACCTATCATGGTGCATCAACATGTTGACAATATCCTTGAAGAGGTCTGGCTGTTTTGGGCTGAAGAAGCCTCCTGCGATCTGGTCAATGGCCTGCTTCAGCTCTGGAATACGATTGTAGTACTCTGACGCATTGTATCTGCCAGATGGAAGGAGGTCATGTCATATACAGTACATACAGTATACTGCGTGAGTGCTTATTATATCTCTAAATTCTACTAATAAAATTAGTGTTTTATTCATATTTTTCCCAACCCTTTAGCATCCATAGCGTCGACATCCTCCACTCTCATGCCGAAGATGAAGAGGTTGCCGTCTCCTGCTTCCTCTGCCATCTCCACATTGGCTCCGTCCATGGTGCCGATGGTCAGCGCTCCATTCAGCATGAACTTCATGTTGCCCGTTCCAGAAGCTTCTGTGCCAGCTGTGGAGATCTGCTCGGACAGGTCAGACGCTGGGATCGCTGATAGAAGAAAAAACATTAAAAGGGATAATCTTTATGATCACATGACTCACACTTTTAATTAATATGCATTAACCACAGAAGCTACAATGCTACCTGGCAGCATGTTTTAAACAGCATGTTATTTCATATTTTTGTATTAATTAAATTTAATATCAATTAGTTATTATTTTTTTATAAAAATGTTATAAAAACTTAAACATGCATGTATGTATATTTACTTGTATATATCAGAATATTAATAAAAACAAAATTACTTAATTCAAACGAATCTTATATGTTGGCACCTTTTTCAGCAAGGGTGACTCTGTAGTTCTCCAGGAAAATGACTTTGAGGCGGTCGCCCACTACAGGATCGTTGTTGACCACCTCACCAATAGCTGTGATGAGACGGATGATCATTTTAGCTGTGTGGTAGCCTGGAGCAGCCTGGGAAGATTTGAGCAGAACATAATCGTCAGACACTAAGAATTCAAATACAACAAAAGAATTAAACAAGCATCTGACTGCATTTAAGTCACATGATATGGTAAGATCACCTTTCCTCCAATCATAATTGTTCTTGGGGTCCACTGCTTGTTAGGCTGTTTCTTGATGCCTGCAATATAGAAATAACACCAAAAAATGTCATAATAGCTTGCTCTAAACCTTTATCTGATGCTGTGTGTGTTGGACAGTGTTACATTTTATTATCTAAAATATTTTCATTTTATTTTATGTTATTTATTAGCTTATTTTATTTATAATTGATTTTTTTAAATCATTCATTCATTTTCTTTTTCTTTAAAATTATTATTATTATTATTATTATTATTATTATTATTATTATTATTATTAAATGTAATAATATAAAAAAATAATTCTGTGGGAAACCACTCCTGGCTAATAAGGAGAAGGACAAATATTGTTTTATTTGATGGTATTTTGTATTAATTATTTATTTATGCTTATTTTCTTTTATTAATTATTTATTTATGCTTATTTGCAATAGCGAGATATTTATGGAAGCCCATTTCCGCCACTGAATAAAAAAAAAAAAAAAAGGTTATTGCGACTTTATCTCACAATTATGACTTTTTTTCTCAGAATTGTGTGATATAAACTCACAATTGCGAGTTATAAAGTCATACTAGCGTGGTACAGAATTGTGATTTCATATCTCGCAGTTCTTACTCTATTTCTCAGAATTGCGACTTTGTGTCTCGTAATTGCAAGTTTATATCACACAATTCTGACTTTATTTCTCAGAATTGTGAGTTTATGTCTCACAATTATGACTTTTTAACTCGCAATTGCGAGTTTATATCATGAAACTCTGTGAAAAAAAGTCAGAATTGTGAGTTTGTATCATGCAATTATGAGAAAAAAAAGTCTGAATTGTGAAATAAAAAGTCGCAATTACCTTTTTTATTTTTTATTAATTGGCGGAAACGGGCTTCCAAAGATTTTATTGCTATTTTATTTCATGTTATTTTATATATATAAAAAATTTATGTTTGTTTTCGCTTCCAAAAATGTAAAAAAAAAAAATCCTGACTCCTGACTAAAAGCAATAGTGAGAAGAGGGTGGGGGGATATTATTTTATTTTATGGTATTTTATTTTAAGTATGTATGTATTTGTACATGTATGTTCATTTTGTGATCAAAAAATGTTTGAAAAGTTTCCTCACAGAAACCACCTAAATGATAGTGAGAAGAGGACACCAAGGATCTAAAGTGCAGGAATCACTCACGGTTGTAGAAAGTGATAATGTGCAGACAGTTGAGCAGCTGCCTCTTATACTCATGGATTCTCTTCACCTGAACATCAAACATTGAGTTGGGGTTGATCTTTACTTTGTAGTGCTCTTCCAGGTGCACAGCAAACTTCAGTTTGTTCTCCTAGAAGAGGTGAGAATGCCAACCAGTTTTAATTCCAATCCCACTAGGCCATTGATATGGGCCACATATTGGTTGTTTCTAACCTGTTTAACTTTGGCGATATCTCGAATGAAAGCCTCATCATTGACAAAATTACGAAGCTTTTTCAGCTGATCCAGATCGCGGATGAAGTCCTCTCCGATTCTCTAACATATGCATAAGCCAAAGAAAGTATAGTAGAACAGGTATGAGACTATCACACCATGATATTATACTTTATATTAGTGCACACAAACTTCTGCAGACAGTCAGGGATTCTGTCACAGTCAGTTATGTTAACAAGCAACAAATGAAGTTATGAATGACTGCACCAACCTCTGCAATGACCTCAGCCAGACCAGGGTTGCACATCACCAACCAACGGCGAGGGGTGATACCATTGGTTTTGTTCTGGAACTTGTGTGGGTCCATCTCATAGAAGTCTTTGAATCTGTTTAGTAAATGAATTGTAGTTATTAGTTACTCACCCTCATATCATTCAAAACCAATAGAAATTGAAGTCAAACATTCACTGAGAACTCCTGTTATCGGGTGATTGTGTCAGTAAGAACATTTCGTGAACTGGATAAATAGCACTGAACTTAATGATGTGAGGATCCTCTGTTGAGGAGCTGAATGTCATATGGAACGTCTCAGGTGGATGTATGTTAAGATCTCTGGTTAACATGCTGTTTCTGTATGTGTGTTTGAATACATACACGGTAGCTTTGAGAATGTCCGAGTGGATTCGTGCCACACCGTTGACTGCATGAGAGCCGACGATGCACAGATGAGCCATGTTGACTCTCTTCTGTCCACCTTCCTCAATGAGAGACATGCGGCGCATGCGGTCCACATCACCGGGGTAAAGAGAGGACACACGCTGCAACAACAAACAGACTGGGTTCCATATACAATAAACTTACAAAACACATTTTTGCAGTTAAGGCATCTTTTAGCATTGGTATTATGATTTATTTACAACAGTTTTAAAACTTTATTGTTTTGATAAAAAAATTGTTTTTAATGGTAAAAATATTGTTAAATATTATTAGCATTTTAAATAACTGTTTTCTAATTAAATATATTTTAAAATGTAATTTATTCCTGTGATGGCAAACCTGATTTTTTAGCAGTCTTTAGTGTCATATGATCCTTCAGAAATCATTCAAATATTCAGATTTGGTACTTGAGAAAAATTATTAAAATGCCATGCTGCTTAATATTTTTGTGGAAACTGTGATGCATTTTTTCAGGATTATTTCATTCACTGAAAGTTCAAAAGAACAACATTTATTTGAAATACATAGTCTTTACTGTGACTTTTTTATAAATTCAATACATCCTCATTGAATAAAAGTATTAATTTATTTTTATTTTGTTTTTTAAAATAGTACTGACCTGAAACTTTTGAATGGTAGTTTGTGTTAAAAAAAAATTAGATGATTGGATATTGGAAATTTGGCTACTTTTGGATGGCAGTCAATAAAGAAACATGTCTTAGCTTGCACCATAGTGAAACAAATCAGCCTTGACCACTATTTTCAGTGTGAAACCATGTTATTGTGTTCTGTTGAAGTCGGACCTCCATGTGGCGGCGATTGATTTCATAGATGATCTCAAGGTGCCGTGGCAACAGGGTCTGGAAGAGGTCGATAGGCCAGCGTTCCAGAGCCTCAGGCAGCACAGTGTGATTGGTGTAGGCGCAGGTCTTGTTACAGATGTCCCATGCCTACAGAGAGCGAGGAAATCAACACAGTTTGGTTTACAACTTATCCAGTAGACTTCATTTATATTAAGAGCAACTTGGGATTTTTAATAATTTTAAATTTAACTACAAATAATGAACAACAACAACAAAAATATATTCTTTTAAACACATAACAAATAGTGAATGTAATGTTGATATTCAGAATGAGCTCTGTACTCTGTTGCCCTCTAGTGTTACGAGTCTGTGGCCATCCAGTGCTATATGAGAGCAAAGGAATCATTCATTTATAATGTCCACTGTAAAAATCTCCAACCTTCTCCCATGGTAGTTTCTCTTCATCAACCAGCACTCTCATCAGCTCAGGGATGGCTAAGGCAGGGTGAGTGTCGTTCAGCTGAATGGCCACCTAAGAGCAGGCAAACAAAAAGAGATCAAGAAACCTTGAGAGTATAATGTCAAAGCACAGAGCTGTGACACCTATATCCTTTTATACAATTTCAAGGCAAACATCTTTCAATGAGACTTTAGAAGATATTTAGATATGCCTACCTTGTCAGGCAGAGAGCTGAAGTCTGTGCGCACGATATCCCTGGAGCCGAACTTGGAGGCCTTGAAGCGGCGGATGATGTCTTGCAGAGTCGCAGCCACTACAAAGTACTCCTGTTTCAATCTGAGCTCCTTACCCTCAAAAAACTACAAGAAGACAGGGACCGAAGGCTTCAGGCAGGTAAGTAAAAACCACGCAACTATGGCTGCCCTTAAAGGAATACTTGACCCAGAGATTTTTTTTAATATCCATTTTTTTAATATCAAATATCCATTTTCGGATGAATTATTAATTTAAATTGAGGATCACTTGTGTGTTTACTGACGTTGTCATTGGGGTAGAGCACACGAGAGATGTTCTCCGCCAGGTTCCTGTCCAGCACGGCCTGAATGTAGCCACCGACATTAACTGAGAATGGGAGGAGAACATGTGAGTCAGACACCAGCTTGAATGGTTAAGCTGATAAAGGTGTGGTCACATAGCGAAACTTTAATGAAATTTTGCTTGCAAAAAGGCACGTCTGTTGTCAATTGCGTAGGGATGTATGAAGCACAGCTCACACAGAAGTCACATTCAAACCAAGCTTTCTGTTGGTCAGTGTGGTAAACTTATGTGACCAACTAAAAAATGAGCAAAATTTCATCTTGTAATTCTGACTTTATAACACAATTGCGAGTTTATAAAGCCAGAATTGTGAGATATAAACTCACAATTGTAAGAAAATAGTCAAAATTGGACTTAATAACAATCGCAATCGCAAGTGACTTTAAAACTTGCAACTGAATTCATATCATACAGTTCTGAGGAAATTGAGAATTCTGAGAATTGCAAAATGTAAACTCACAATTAAAAAAAAAAAAAGTCAGAATTGGGAGTTTATATCCCGCAATTCTGACTTTATTTCTCACAACTGAAAGTTTATATCACACAATTCTGAGGAAGGAAATGTTAGAATTTTGAGACAAAATGCCACAAAAGCCTTTTATTTTTAATTATTATTCAGTGGCAGAAACAAGCTTCCATAGATTCCTATTGGAATGACTGGATTTCGCCAACAAAAATTCACCAGAAAACAGTAAATGTGAACACACTTTTAGTATAGTTTAGCCTGGTCTTCTCCGCATGTACGGTAACTGTTGCTGGTACTCACAGTCTTTCAGGTTGAACTCGCAAGGAGCCTTGGCAGACCACAGCCTCATGGTGTTTACAATGTTGTTTCTGTATCCGGGTACAGGGGTGTCATAAGGCAAAGCTAAGACAACCTGTGGAAACAATATGAAATAGGTTTATGAGTATAGCATTAACACACACAAACATACAGCTTAATGAATGGTGATGCTATACCTGAGTATCCACCCATTTCACTCCATCTGGGTGATGCTCTGTCCTACCATAAAAGTGGACGGGGCGCATATATTCTGGGCGCGCTTTCTCCCATGGGTTACCATAGCGGAGCCAGTCATCTGCCTCTTCCACCTGTCAATCATCAATATTATTCAAGATGTCAAATTTTAAGTAAAGTTTCTGCATAATGTAATATGCTGTGTGGTGTGGTTGCTAGACAGTAGTTTACTAACCCCTAACCCTTAGTGTGAGAAATAGCAAACACTACTAATTAACAGTGCTTTTTTTTCAAGTCAAACTATTAGAGGCAGTTTAAAGTACCTGCCAGCCATTGGAGATTTTCTGGTTGAAGATACCAAACTCATAGCGGATGCCGTAACCATAGGCAGCCAGACCAAGAGAAGCCATAGAGTCCAGGAAGCAAGCTAACAGACAAAGGGTGAGTGTGTTTTTCAGAAACAGATTAACATGCCATTGAAACGTTTTCAAGAGCAGACTGTTCCAATAGTTTCAGACTTCCTTTTGCGAAGTTAAAAAAATACATATTGAGAATGGTGGATCCTGTTTCAAACCTGAGGTCGGATTACTAACCAGCAAGACGACCAAGGCCTCCATTTCCCAGTCCAGCATCTTCCTCCATCTCCTGTAGCTCCTCCATATCCAGACCCAGCTGAAGGGCAATGCATGTAATGAATCACTGGTTTCAAACAATCATCTAAAGCATTACACTGGCTGGCTTTATTGTATAATCTTACCTGATATACGGCTTCATCGCAAGCGTTCTCCAGTGCCAGGTTCACCATAGTGTTCTGCAAGGTTCGGCCCATGTAGAACTCCAGGGAGATGTAATAAACACGCTAATATACACAAGGAGGATACGACAGAATAAGTCAAGAGTCTTTTTTATTTTTTACTTTATAACATACATTCTTAAAATGTAGCAACATTGTTTACATAATGGTTATGTACTTCGAAATATTGATTTAGGGGTAACAAGTCAAGCTCTCCAAAGACCGCTCTCAGCCTGGGGACTATTTTAAGACTTTATTAAGAACTATTTTAATACTTCCTGGCAGAGGGATGATTTACTCATGGCAATCTGATACCATTCCTGTTGTAGCCTTTGACATTTTAGGCCTTCCTTTGGTGTTGGGTATGAAAAGCAAGAGAGAGAAAGAGACAGTGGAGGTGAGAGTGGGTGTGTGGAGGCACGACGGGTTGAAACAGACTAGTCAGATATTGGGGAAGGTCACTGGTGTTATGTAACACTGGCATTTTGACTCCAGCAAAAATAACCAGCAGTGAGGTCACCAGCAAAGGTTACAGAGTGTGAAATGATATTTTTTAAAGCAGCTAATGAAGAAGTCTTAGTGCAGACCAGTGTGTTGTACAATATGTTGAAAACAGTTTAAACTATAAAAAAAGATGGCGATGTCCAGGTAAACCTCACGCTTGTGCAAACACCAGTACTTTCATGGCATCCAAAAGCTTTGAACTCAAGGAACCGGTTTCTCACATCACTTCTGCAGTCACATTTTCTAGGAAACAGTCATGGAGCTTTTAATGATCAAGTCAAGGTTTATTGCTGATGTCCACCTACAGAAAAAGGAGCAGAATGGAACGCTCCAAAGAAGTCCAGGTCATTTAAGGTTATGATATTTCCTGTAAAAAGATTTGTATAGTCTTTATATAACTCTGATTTATTATAAGGCTGAATCACTTCTTCCTTCCATATATGTTTCTACAGTGACCTTTCTTTTAGGGAGCAACTTTTGACCTTTATATCCTAGACACCTCCTCCACCCAGGGATTTCGGGATGAACTAGAGAGGAAAAGGTCAGGGATGCTATGCTGTGGTTTCATCTCCCATCTTCAGACTTAGATTTTGATGCCCTGACACATTCTTTTTATACCGTTTCTGCCTCTTGGTCCTTTTAACATTTATAAAATATATAACAAATGCCCCTTAAGTTACATTTCAATGAAATATGCTGTGAAACAGATCAAAAACTAACTATACAAGTATAAAATAGATGTTAAAAATTTTGCAACGGCTGTTGCTTTGTTATTTTAAGATGAAAAATCACCAGCATAATCATCAAGATTCAAGATGCATTATGCATTGCACATGACAGAGCACAATAATCTGGAGATGCATTATTGTTCTAGTAATCTGCAGCTCATGCTATTGATTATCTTAAATAATTATGCTAAAAGTTGAGATCTAAATGTTAATGCTAGTTGAAATCCTTTTGATCCATAAGTGAATCCTTTTTTTATATTTTGCATAGGGTGCTGATCTCAGTCTACCTTAAGAGCTCTCAAGTGAAGAAGGGTCACAATGCTGTGGTCAAGCAGGGCATCGCTACTGTAACCCTCTTCGATTGCACAAATGGCATGGAATGAGCTTCAATGACTCGTGTAGTTATTAACTGCATAAAAAAAAAATATGCATTCTGTTTTGGTGCAATCGTGTCATGCATGGACTTGCTTTTGTTTTGGTGCAACCTCAACATGCATGAACTTACTTTGGGGTCTTTCTCGTAATAACTCTGCTGTGTTCTGATCCATCTGCCTACCAAGTGATCTCTGACTGTGTGCGCGAGCGCAAAATAATAATCCCGTTTGGTGGATACGTTCCTGTCCTTCACCAGCGTGAAATGCAGATGGCGATTAAAGTTTTTCTTTAGGTCTGCCACATTCTCCACACCGGCGAGCCCCCTCACAGAAATCTGCTTTTTCCTGTCGTGGTCTGACAGTGGTTTAGACATGGTGACCACAGTCTCGTCTTGGGTTCAGGTAAGCGTATAAACACCAGACCGCACGCTATAGCACCCATATAACACTGACGGCTCTGCTTATTTAAAGCCCCACTCATGAATATTAATTAGTGGGCGGGATCAGCGCGCAGCCATCCGCTAATTAAGCTTTCAATACGCTTTTTGAAAATGAGGACAAGGTGTTTTCTTTTTTACGCGATTGATAAATATGTACAGTAGAAGTGAAAATGAATTATAAATACACGTATTTTAAGTTGAACTACAACTCCAACAATCCAGAACTCTCTCGAGCCCGAGACATTAATAGCTGCAATGACCCAGCTGAAAGGCCATGATATTTGAACGGCATGCGGTTCGCATAGTTCTATAACAGCTGAGCACCATACATGAATTTTCAGTCTTGTTCAAATTCATTTACTTTGAAATTATATATAATTATAATGATTATAATTATAAAATGTTTTGCGAACTTAATAAACAGTTTATTTCATAGAGAATTGCAAACCCAGATTCTCCATGGGACCAACAAATCATATTTTGTTCACATTAAAACGAACAAATTAACATTATTACATTATATAATGCGTGTCAAGTCATTTAACATTAAATTATTTTACTATTATATATATATATATATATATATATATATATATATATATATATATATATATATATATATATAGAAAATAGTAATATATTTTTTCATCTGCAGACCTCCTGCAATACCAAATCCTTTAAAGCAGAACTGGATAAGATGTGCTTTAAAAATTATATATATATATATATATATATATATATATATATATATATATATATATATATATATATATACTCTACCCCCATACTGCAAAATAATAAATCAATAATTTGTTCTTAATAGATATCTTTGCCTTAGTTTCTAGGATTTTTTCAAAACCAGATAAATCTATTAATTAAAACTTGAATCTTGTCTATAAGTTAGTCATATATCTTTCCTAAGATGCTATATTTACACTAAATATAATGGAAATGTACACTTACATTCAAGATAAATATAAGGCAGGATAATATAACATTGGTAATAATAGAAAATTATTAAAGATTTTGCAGTCTGAATATTTTGTATAATCACAAACATATATTAAATTTTATTTCAAATCAAATAACACCAGTTTTTCTTTATTTCATCAGGTTCGAGATTTTAACTTTGTTTGAAACAATGCTTTCAAAATGTATTAAATGAATTAAATTTTTTTTTTAATTATTTTCAATAATAGCCAGATAGCTAGATTGAGAAATTAAAGTGTGTGACACTATGTGGCCGCTGAGGGGAGCCAACACAACTGTTCATTTTCACATCGATCACACCCTCAGCAGTGTGAATTGTGGATAGTCAAACACTTTAAAAGCACAGTCCTGTGATGCTCTGATTTACCATAAAGAAACAAAACTAAGTCACATATACAGTTATCACAAATTAGGCAAAATTTCATAGAGTGTTTTATTTGAATTATTAAATATTTTTCTATTAGATAGATACAGCATCTCATTTATAATTTATAAATAAAGTTATATTTACTTGTGAAAATAAATTATAATAAGCTATAATGATTTGTTTTAAGATAATATATTTAGAATTTTTTTGGTTATGTGTGTGTATCTCTTGATAATATATTATTTCTTGTTTTAAGCATAAAACATTAAAAGGGCCAATGGGGTAAGAAAAATAAATAAATCGAGATATGTTCTCTGAAAACATGTCTTAATATCTAATGCAGTTTTGGTTCTCAACTAAGCTTGCTATTAGATATTTTCAGATATTAGATGTTTAGATATTTTTTACAGGAGCCCAGTATAAAAACATTGTTTTTTTACATTTTTTCCTTACCCCATGTCATTCACCCCTTTTTGTTGTGAATGTGAAAAAAAAAAACATATCGAAACATTATGAACAGGAAATGCAACAGCTGTAAGTTTCTCAACTGACAGGAAACTGAGTCTACAGGCAGCTGTACCCAGAGTGAACCCCAGCGAGGCCCTCTGTGGTTTTCAGTGCATGGGTAGAGAGACTGTACTGAAGCCCTGCGTTCATTAGCACTTCTGTTTTCAAAGAACTTCAGAGATCACTGTTTGTCCACTGATGCCAGATTCAACAGGTATGTTCCTTTGAAAATGTTTCTAAGGCTTTTTTCTTTCTTCTACTCTCGTTTGAGAACAGTTCCTATAGATCTTTGAATTTTTTTTTTTCTTTTATCCACCTTGTTTTTCTCTGGATGAGTCTTGTCCACCGTATTATCCATGTGTGACCAGGATTTGTCTGCTTTTGATGAAAATGAAAAATCAGTGACACCTCTCACATCTAAACCATTCTCTGCTTTATTGATTCTGTTTCCTTTGCTGCGCATGGCGTTGTCTCGTTTTCAGACTGAAAAAGAGGGGGATCAAAGAGAGAGTGGAAAATTAAGTGGGGGGAAAAGGAGGGGCAGTGGAGAACAGTGAAGTAGAAAGGGATGGAGAGCGTTTCATCGGATCAGTCAGCCAGTGTGGATGAGCTGGTGGAAGCCTGCATCAAAGCCTTTGGTCAGTGGTCATATTTGCTTCTTCTTCCTCTTGTGTAAACACTCTGATCAGCCAGTCGGAACAAAACTGGCTTGTTTAACTGTATGTATATATTTCTGTTTCTCAATATTCTTCGAACCTCTTCAGTATTTCTCATGTTAATTTCTCTTGCTCAGGGGTCTTCAAGTCAATTCGACCCCCTGGTGGATAGAGAAATGGAGCAGGGATCTCCTGTTACTATAAAATTGAGTGTTGTATTTTAGGCCTGCATGGCTTATAATAATGTGTGTTTAGTAAAATATAAATGTGCTTTTCATAATATGTTATGATGCTTTCATTGCAAAGCCATTAAATATATATATATATATATATATATAAAATAGCAAATTTATGAGAACAGAAAATTACAAGCTGGTAATATTATATTAGTATATTAAATGAAAATAATAGGCTAATGGATTCATGTTAATTAATGTGCAAATGTCTGTCTGGTTTTCTGTCTTCCTTGCAGACAATGAAGGTGTTCTGAAGGAGCCGTCGCTCGTGCGATTGTTTCTCACCATGCATCCCTGGTACCTGTCATCCAGTGACCTAGCTAAGAAACTTCTGCACAAGTATCCTCCTTCAGCAGACCTGTCACATTATACTTTCTCAGAACTCTGTATTTCAAAAAACTAGCATTAATGTCAAATAGAATACAAAGAAATACAAGTCTTTGTACATTTAGTTTCGGAGGTGACAGGCCGGCTTTTACACTAGACATTTAGCACTTATCACTTTCAGTCATGGGTGGGGTTTGTCATTTATAGAGAGAGCTGTTTCCATCACTCTCCTAACTGTCGATAATAGTAATGAAATGGAGCTACCTTGACAGTATTACAGGTCTCAGGAACAGGATTGCTCTGCAAATCGCCAGTCTCAAATCTGTCACCTTGTCAGGTAGGTTAAAAACCCATTTGTTCACCTTTTTTATTTATTTATTTATTATTATTATAACTATACAAATATTGTAAGGTTAAAAGCTTGAAGACACCCAATGTTCAGCTATTTCATATAAACCCATTACTAATATGTGCATGAATTCAAGGACAGTATACAGCCGTAAATCATAATATGCAAACTTTTTAATAGAGTGGCACCTACCTTTTTTCTATTCTAGTATCACAATAGCTCTCTAAAGGGCTATAAATGGGATTTTCATGTGACTTTTAACCTGGGGGTATCATATTTTTAAACCCTGCTTTAAAGGCAATGTTTCACTGAGGGGTTAGCACTGCTTTTAAACCCTGTGTTACGAAACTCAGTGTAAACCGATGAGGTTTTAGATTAGAACAAAGTCTATTTGGGGTATCCAAGTCCTGTCTACCTGAATGGGGAAATCAGGAAATCTCTGCCACACTCATATTTAAAGGGATAGCTCACCCAAAAATGCAAATTCTGTCATAACTTTATTTGCTGGCATGTTGTGTTGAACACAAAGGAAGATATTTGGAAGAATCTTGGTAAGCAAATGTTGGCAGTAGCCACTGACCTCCATAGTGTTGTTTTGTTTGTTGGTTTGGCTACTGTCAGCTGTTTGGTTAACAACATGAGTGAACTATCCCTTTTAATAAAATGTTACAAATCAGCAACAACATCTAACATGAACTTTCTCATTAATGTTCCGTAATGTTAAAAAAGCTTTTATTTCAGGCTGGACCAGCCAATGAACTTGTGCAGTCCTTCTATTCGAATAGCGCTTACCTCATGAAATATTCATGGACAGTGCAGTCGAAAAAATGTATGTGCTGTAATTAATTAATTAATTAATTTTTTGTTAGGATAGGACAGTATTGTAGACAGGAAGCAAAGTGGGAGCGAGAGGGGGGATGGGATCGGGAAAGGTCTGTAAACTCGGACTCGAACTCGGGACGCCCGTAGCACAACAGCGCTTTATCTCATTGTGCCGATTGTGTGTTTTAATTAGTTAAAGCATTTAAGAGAAAATATGTGACAGAACAGTAACATACAACATGTTAACCAGAAGGAAAAGGTCGTTTAATGGTCCAAAAAGTCAAACCATTATTTAAACACGTTGCATGCTGCATGTGTTCAACCAAACAGTGCTACTGACATTCACAGCTTGCTTGTGACTCTGTGATTTAAAACATGCTGCATAAGTTAAAATAAGTTCAGAATAAAGTGTCTCAAGACTTTTGTGTTTTTTTCCATTGCACTGTCCTGCTTCTTGTTTTTAAACACAAACTGTGCTCTGTGTGATGCTAACAGCTTCCACACTTCCTTAGGGGCCATTTGAACAGAACATGTTTTTGCATTTAAAAATGCCAGTGGCAAATTTTTCAATTGCAGTGTCAAAGTGAAATGCTGCAAAAGACTTGATATGTAAGCGGAGCGTTCAAAGATGTACATGTAGTGCATGTTAACATAAAAAAAAAAAAGGGTTATGTGTGAATCCCTCCTTAAAGAGAACGCCCTAATGCTAATAGTTTAGAAATGTATGCATTTATGCAGACCTATTTCACGCTCAAAAGCATCTATGGTTGTGGTCTCCAAATACTATCTGGCCATGCAGTGCATATCTCTTGTAAAGATATGGATGTTCTTTGTCATAAGGCAGCTGGGTTGTATCACAGAGGTGTATTGTGAATTCACATAAAGCAGTTGAGGCAAGACTATTCACCAAAAATGCTCGTCCTCCTGTTGTCTTGCCTAGACCTATTTCATGCACAGCTATTCTGTGTCATAACTCTCTCTGTCTATCACCTCTCTTTCTCTGTCAGGTACTGGATATCTGAGTTCCCAGCTGAGTTTGACCTGAACCCCGCACTGGCTGAGCAGATCCGCGGTCTGAAAGAGCGACTGGAACAGAATGGAGATGTGAGGCGTAGTCTGCTCATCGACATAGACAGCATGTGAGTCACAGGGGCACAGCACTCACCCAGACTGCGGCTCCTTTGATACAGAGGGCTGGAGAATGTGTAGGGATAGTGTACTGAGGATCACAAACAAGCTGCATGTCTGAGATACTCAAACAGCTAGAAGTTCTTAGGTCAATGAGAAATAAGAATGTCAAAGATGATGGAAAAGTCTAGTTAAAAAGTTCTTGTAAATGTACTCTTTGTATTTGTGGTTTTACATTTTATACACATTAGATATATTTTTACACAGATGACACACAGTATATATTACACATATATATATATATATATATATATATATATATATATATATATATATATATATATATATATATATATATTTCAAAGCCTTTTAAAGAGGTGTATTTAACATATTGTATTAATTTTTTAATGCCCGTTAGTATATATAAAATTTTCTCTTTTATTGAAGTTAAATTTAATTTATATGTATAAAACAATCAGTACAAATCAATATAATATGATATTTGGGCATACTGGACAAGGAACAGAAATACAATGTCTTGTTTGTTTTGCCTGTAGTCCATCATATGAATGGCGACGTCAGCTTGATGAAACCGTCCAGAAGAAACGCAAGACTTCTCTTCTTTTTGACCACCTGGACGCTTCCACCCTGGCTGAACACCTAACGTATATGGAGTACAAATCGTTTTGCAAAATTCTGGTAAATCTCGTAATTTATAGATGCAGTATTAGTTGTCTGTTTGTGCTCGTAATAGCATGAGTTTACACGGCAAATGAAAAATCTGTTCCCGCTCAGTTCCAGGACTACCACAGTTTCGTGATGCACGGCTGCACGGTGGATAATCCCATTCTGGAGCGTTTCATTACTCTGTTTAACAGTGTTTCCCAGTGGATCCAGATCATGGTTCTCAGTAAGCCTACAGCTCAGCAGAGAGCCACTGTCATCAGTGAATTCATCAACGTGGCCCAGGTTAATCCAACTCGCTTGCTCGCTTATATTTAAAGACATGTAATCTGTTTACAGCAGGGTCCAAAAGTCTCAGACCACATTGAAGATCTGGGGATTCAGAATCTAATTTAACCTGAAAAAAAGAGAATGTTTTAGGATTTTGAAATTAATATATATATATATATATATATATATAAAATTATAAAATTATAAAAAATAAATACATATAAGCAATCATGTAAGCTCACATGAGAAAAGGCCAGATGTTATGCCAAATGGCATGTATATGCATGTTTATGTATATATATATATATATATATATATATATATATATATATATATATATATATATATATATATATATATATATATATATATATATATATATATATAATATTAGATGTTTAATATTTAGATATTCTTTCATTAAAGCCAAAGGCATTCGTACATTTTATATATGTTATACTATAAAACAATATTTATATAAAATATAGATAATATAATATAATTTCTAGATTTTTTATTTATTTATTTTAATTTTTTTTTACTTGGTCATTGGTCACTAAAAAAATAACAGAAAAGGAAAAGGTCACATGTTCTTGCATGAGTGCTGACTCTAAAATTCATAACTTTTCTTTCAGTTTTCACCTAAATTATGATGTGATTATGCTGATAAAATTAAAATAATTGATTAATTACTATCAAAATTATTTAAGGTTACTTTAAGGTCTGGTCTTATAGTTTTGAACTGTGTGTGTGTGCAGAGGCTACTGCAGCTACAGAACTTCAACACACTGATGGCTGTAGTGGGTGGGCTCAGCAATAGTTCCATTGCTAGACTCAAGGATACGCAGGCGCTCATTGGCAGCGAGACGCGCAAGGTGAGGACTGCCAGAGTGCTGCCTTGTAAACACACCTCCAATACTGGCAGGAAAAACAAACAGCTGTAACACTGGCTATGAGAGATAAGATTCTTAAAGTCCACTTTTCAGTAGGTGGATTGAGTGCCATTTTCATACTCTCTGCACAGAAATATCAATAATCAAGTCAAGTGCTCTGTTATCAAGCAACCAAACATGAACAGAAACATCTTGTACCCATGTACTGTTAAAGTCCCCTTTCCTCATATTTTGGCTCCACCGGGCTTGATCCTAACCAATGTTCTCTGCGTTTAATCAGGTGTTTGATGGATTGGTGGAGCTGGTCACCTCATCTGGGAACTACAGTCGCTATCGTCAGCGTTTCTCAGAATGTTCGGGATTCCGCTTCCCCATCCTTGGGGTGCATTTGAAGGATCTGATTGCCGTCCATGTAGCCCTGCCTGATTGGTTTGACCCAGAGAAGACTAGGGTCAACCTAACCAAGACCCATCAATTGTATGCCATTCTGGAAGAGCTGGCGCTCATTCAAAGCACTCCACCCAGTATAGAAGCCAATTCAGACCTGCTGAATCTGCTTATAGTGAGTCTATTATGCGAGGAACATGTTTGCTGTACTCAAAAAAAAAAAAAAAAATAATAATAATATATATATATATATATATATATATATATATATATATATATATATATATATATATATCAATTTATTTATTCCTGTAATGGCAAAACTGATTTTTCAGCAGCCATTATTCCAGTGTCACATGATCCTTCAGAAATCATTCTAATGTGCTGAATTGTTTTTTTTTTTTTTTTTTCTTTGGTCAGGATTCTTTGCTGAATAGAAAGTAAAAAGAAAAAAAATACATATATTTGAAATTAATTAAATTATTTATTTTATTTCATTTAAATATAAATGAAATAAATAAATAAAATGTAAATATATTTACAAATCATGACAGATTTTTTTTTTTTTTTGTAAAAAATCCTTTTAAATATAAACTTTTCCATGTAATAAATAGTTAAATGAGTGACATGGAGGTTAGATTTATCAAATCCATGTTCATTTTCAATTATTGTTCATGATTTACATGTATTCTGTTCCTGTCCAGGTGTCTTTGGACCAGTACCATTCAGAGGACGAGATATATCAGCTGTCTCTACAGAGGGAGCCTCGCAGTATTAAACTACCAGTGAGTCACCCCACCAACATAACAACTGCTCAGATAGCAAATCAGTGGCCACCATGAGGTAGAAACCACCAATTACAACCACTCATGACAAAATTTGACAGATTAATTTTCCCATGTTGCCTGCATAATCCATTTACGTAGACTTGCAGCTGGGAGCCTGAACCACTACTCTGTAATTATTCTGTTCAACCAATGGACAGCAGTCATTTATCCATATCTGCTGGTGCCTTATTTTCACTTGCTAAGTGAATACGCCATTGATTTCTGGCCTTTTAGGCTTCCAGCTCAAAGTCACAGTCTCCTCTAATAGAACAGTGGGCATCTTCAGTCAAACCTAAAGCGGATCCAGCCATCATCAACAAGCACATTGAAAAAATGGTGGAGGTATGTGACCCGCACTACTTTCAATTAATTTATCTTTTTTTCTGAATAATTATTTGGTTTTCAAATAAACTAATTGTTGCAAATACTATTCTTTAGGGATAATATGTAAGGGATAAAATGAACAATGAGCTGTTTGCCTGACCACAGTCAGATATACAGTACAGTTTGCATGTTCCAGACAAACTGCCAGTTTGTGTTTTTGTGGTGGGGATTTTTTGGTGACTCTTTCTGTTGGTTTCATTGTTACGCCAGTAGGTGGCAACAAATGACTTTCTTAATGAGTTAGTTAATGAATCATTCCCTCAATTGATGCTTTCAAACACACTTATTCATTCAGGAGTTAAACAATTGACTGACCATATGAGCGAGACATTTAATCATTCGATCAACTTTTTCTTTCGAAAAATTTATTGAATCAGGAAACAAGTGACTGTCCTTATGAATGAGTCAATAAATCTTTCACTCAGCCTATTTGTTCATTTTTTTTTTTAAATGAGCAGTGTTTCTGAACAAATCGATTGAGTCAAATTATTTGTTTGAAAAAACTAATTCAATCCGGAATGAAACAAGTGACTGTCCTTATGAGTGAGTCATTAAATTTTTCACTCAACCTATTTGTTCAAAAACACTGATTCATAAATTAAAAAAAAAAAAAACAAGTAACTGACCTTATAAGGGAGACATTGAATCATTCACTCAATCGATTTTTTCATTTAAAAAAAAAATGAAGCAGTGTTTTTGAACAAATCGAGTCATTGAATCATTCCCTCAACGAATCCATTCAAAAACTGATTCATATAGAATTATTTAAACAAGTGACCTAACTTATGAGCTGATCCTTTAATCATTCACTCAACCAATTTCTTTAAAAACAAAAAAGGAACATAACTTGAACACATGAAACCACTTGATTCTGCTTTTTGTTTGCAAATATTTTCATTACTGGAACAAACAAACAAAAATTCCAATGTGTGTCAAAAATATAAGTTCCGCAATAACTTCTTGTTTATGCACTGGCTGTTTAAAAAGAAATATCATATTTAAAATTGTTCCATTGAGCTGAACAACAAACAATAATCAACACTGTGATATTTGACAAGTATTCCAGAGAGGCGTGTAATAAATTAACTCGTGGTGAAAGAGAACTTGATGTCTTACTTTCAGTCAGTCTTCCAAAATTTTGACACCGATGGTGATGGCTACATTTCCCAAGGAGAGTTTGAGATCATCCGGAGGAATTTCCCTTACCTTGGCAAGTTTGATGAACTGGACCAAAACCAGTGGGTTTATCAAGACATCTGTCCAGTGTAACTGGAGTAATTATTTTCCCTCATTTGTCAAAGTCTACAGTACAGTAAATGTCCCATCTTTCTCTTTTTCATTTTCACTCCCAGGGATTGTAAGATTAGCCGGGAGGAGATGATTGAGTACTTCACAAAGGCGAGCTCCTTACAGAACTGTAAGATGGGTTTTGTTCACACGTTTACAGAGGCGAGCAGCGTCAAGCCTTCATTTTGTCGGCACTGCTCTCATTTGGTGAGTGCATGATTTATTTGGGCCTCCAACTCTTTATCTTCATCTGTCATCAACGTGATGACAGCCCACACATGAGATGAAATAAGATCTTTTCAGTGTCATGAGAAACAGACATCTAGATCTGTATTTATTTCAAAAACCACAGATGCACATAATGCCTATTTTATTATCACTTGTAAGCCAGATCGTATTTATGGCTTGCATTCGTTCATATTTGTCTCTGCTGTCAGACGTTTATGGTGCTTGTGCTGTTTTTGGTGCGAGTTCAGCAGGGTTGTGTTTAAGGATGTGTCTGTGGGAAAGATGTTTTTTTGTTCACAGTTGGTAGTTGGGTGGAGATAGTAACCACTTCCTATTTTCTCATTTCCCGTAAAGGCCCACCCCAGCACAGAACCTGTTTTCTATTTTCTTCAGTGTTTTGGTTGAACTTGTCAAGCTTTTTCCATGAAATTAAATTACACTTAGGCTATGCTTTCGTTTTTCTTTTTTTTTTAAGTAGTATTTTTGAAAAATGTTGAATATTATGTTTACTCACATGAAATATAGTTATGACATGTATGCAATTAAACAAGAAAAAATGTTATCTCAAATAATGAGCTAAACTACAGCACCCAAAATTTCTAAAATGTTTCATGTTTTTTCTTATATATTCTGTCATTGTGGTTTATTTATTGTATGCTACTTCTTACAGATATGGGGATTTTACAAACAGAGATACAAATGCAAAGGTATGAAACCAAATGTAGAGCCTAACTCTTATGTTTTTTCCTGTGTAAATGTGGCATTGTGACCCTCCTCTGTGTTTTTTCAGTGTGTGGGGTGAGCTGTCATAAAGACTGCTGCAGTCGTTTGGCCATCGAGTGCCGCAGGCGGGCACAGAGCATCAGTTGTCACAATGACGTTTCCTTTAAGGCCACACGCTCTTTCAGCTTTCCGCCGCCCTCCAGCACAGAGTCAATAGCAGAGGCCCCGGGTAAATGCACATACACAAGTATAAAGAAATATGGAATTCAAAATCGAATTTCAGTTTAAATAAAATTTCAATATTTTTCCAATGACCCCTTTTTGTGTGTGTTTGTATGTATATATATATACATATATATATATATGTATATATGTATGTATGTGTGTGTGTGTGTATATATATATATATATATATATATATATATATATATATATATGTATATGTTCTTTCTGAATAAAAGTAAATGGCACTTTTCAATTAAAAAATGTAAATTAATAAGATAAATTAATTATTTTTATAAAACTATTTTTTCTAAAATATTTTTTTTTGTTTTTCTTATGTTATTTTATTTTTTATTTTTATTTTAAGTTGATTAAATTATTCTTATTTAATTTTAAAAATATAATTAAAATTTATATTTTCACCATGACACTTTCAGTGTATATATATATATATATATATTTTTTTTTTTTTTTTCAGTTTATAATAAAGTAAATTATTTTATCAACTTCATTAATTTTTTATTATTTTATTTAATTAGAAAATGCTAATTATGCAAATGACAGCTATATTGCACTTATAGGTAATATTCTACAAAAAGTACTTAAAATATTTTATAAATAAAATAAAATAAACAATTTTACTGTAAATGTGCATGCATTGTCATGGCCTTATTTAATTATTGTAAAATACTTAAATCAGCCAAAAAATTTAATTAAAATAGTAATAATAAAATATTGTAAAAATATGCTTTGTCAGGTTGAATGTAATTGTTATTGAAAAGCCCTATCCTGTCTAGTACTTACTACTATTTATCTTTTGAAGAGTAAACAATGATAATAACTCGCAGTGACTTGAGTGACTCTTTCCCAGCCTTTCATTCTCTCTCTGTACCTCCACAGTCATCACAGACGGCTCTCAGGAGGAACAGGATGAGGTTTTGGATGTCCACCTTTGATGGGGTTCGAAAAGTAGATGTATATTGCCAACACATTCACCTCGTGGTTGAGAGCTTTTTCATTAAGTCCTTCACATGAACAGAAATCCATCACCTGGCATTAGATACGTTCCTCTCCTCTTTATTTCCATAGGAACATCCTGGAGCAAATCCATAAGCAAGCGCAGCAGCAGTAACAGAGTTGTGCTGTTCTCTAGAGCAGTGCGTGTGTGTGTGTGTGTGTGTGTGTGTTTGTTCATGCGTCTGTTGTCCAAGGTGATCCATTCTCTTGAACTCTACTATACTGTAATCTCTCAGGGGTCTGAAAATAGCACATGGATTTCAAACAAATAAGTAAAAAGCACCAGTTAAGTCGCAACAAATATTCAAATATTTTCCTTAAAGTTCACTTAAGATGTAGGTAAACTTAGTTTTTCATAACCATTTTTCATCCTTTTAGTAGAAGTAGAATTAAATGATGTTTTGTATGAAATGGGACTAAAACAACCCATTGCAATATATAATCTGTCACCTATGCACACATGTCCAAGAAGTAACAATAAAAAAAAAAAAATGTCCATGATCAATGCGCAATGGTGCAATTTTTGTTAGAAATTACAATGATATTTTAATTGGGAGTCCTGTAACTGCATGATTTCATTGATCTTTTTAATTCTCATATGAATTATGAATAGAAGAGAAGGTCAAATGAATGACTTGTTGCAGACATTATTGTGCCACGGCCATCTCTCATCACAGGCTTCAATTTCTCACCAATAGAAGGCGCTGTTGTTCTAAACTGAGAAAGCGATTCGAGAAGTTCTTGTGCTGCCTCATTTGCTTTCTGTTTTTCTGTTTATATTCTTTATTATGCATATGAATCATTTGTTTTCTTTGATGCACATTTACATGTTTTTTTTGCTGTATAATAAATAGAACATTTAATCAAATGGATATATTCTGCTGCCTGCTTGTCATTATTTTTGGAGGCAGAGAGTATTCACTTGGAATGCAGATATTGCAATTGTTCATGAACTGTAGCCAGCCATGTGGGCGGGGCTTAAAGCACGGCCATTTAAGCTACATTATGTGCTTAAGACTTCCATTAGTGTCTTATACGAGAAGTGCAGTGGCATGTCAAGAACTTTGAGTGATCGTTCATATTTTCATTTATAGACTATAAAAATCCTGTATTAATTTATGCTAAAATGGAATATAGTAGGTTGCCACAAATTCACTAAAAAAAATAGGTGATGTCAAAATGTGACACTAAAGTTTTAGACATTTTGGGAGGCATTGTGGTGCCTGTATAGTTCATAGTCCATAAACATAATTGGTCATAAGAATCAACCTACTATATTTTAACCTTAAAATATACTGATAATTACCATAAAAATAAAAAAATTAATGCAATAAATATTAACCAAACTATTTGAAATGTAACTTTAAACATCAATGTAACTAAATTAAAATAAAATATAAACAAAAGTGATGGGCATCTTTTTACAGTTTTTTTATTAGAAAAGAAATAAAATACATAATTATTTTTTATAATATATATAAAATTAAATTTTTTGTATTTTTACATTATAAAGTTAATTAAAATATTTTACTCAAAATGTTATGATGATGACAATTTTATCTGTAATCATATGAATTTTAAAATACTACACATATTATATTATATATATATATATATATATATATATATATATATATATATATATATATACAGTAATTTGAATAAAATATTGCAAGAAAAATATATACATGTATAATTTTAATAAATAGAATAACATGAAAAACATGAAAATTAAATAATAATAATAATAATAATAATTAATTTAAGTTTTAATGGAAAAGTGCCTAGTATATTCCTTTATAGATAGCATACAACATATTTTCTACTTACAAATAAAATACATAAAAAGAATTGAGTTTAATATAATCCATTGTAATAATAATAATAAAAAAAAAAAAAAAAATCTGTATTTTAGAGTAAAACTACATGCATTGTCCCTAAATCTACTTCTTTTTTTTTCTCGCTGATATGGTAAGGTAGCTTACAGTTAATAGGTTTCACTTTTCATACATTCTTTTTCTGTTAAAATTCAAGACATTTTGACCATGTAGCTGCCATGACTGTAAATGCAGGCTTTAATGAATGCATCTTATCACTTTGTGAACAAGCAAGACGATACTATAACCCCACACAAGGTCGAATATCAATATATTCTTCTATTTCTGGAGGATTTTCGTAAGTGAGTAGGGAGAGGAAACCACAGCAGAGGTCAGGGATGGCGTTGGTCTCATGAGAGCCCCCGAGCACCACTGAGTTGTACCTGATACAGAGCAGCTACACAAGTTACCCTTGTGAGAGCATCTGCATGGAGCTCCTCACTCAAGTATCAGCATGCTTAAGGGAACTATCTACAGCTTCATTTTAATAATCAACTCTTTAATTACAGACAAGAGAAGAAAGCCAGGCATTCTGGTCCATTTTACTAATGTTCAATATGAAAGCGCTGTTCCACGAGATACTTAGGTGTCCCCACGGGCCTCAAACACACACACACACACACACACACACACACACACACACACACACTGTCTCTCTTTATCAGCATATTGGATCAGCACTATGGGACTGAAATTAACTTTCATTAGTGGTTGCTCTGGGAAGGGTATATTTATATTTTATATTTACAGGAGTACAGTACTTGTTACGTGTGTGTGTGTGTGCGCGCACTGCACAACATGCAATGTGTTTCCCCGCCAGTAGGTTTTCCAACACGGTTCCGTCCTTCACCGGCTCCGTCCCGCTTTGCGGCAGTCATCTTCCATCTGATGTCTTTGAGAGCCGCTTATTTACCGAGTCGTCCCACAGTGAATCTTCATAATAACATCAGATTCTGCTCTAAGACCAGCCGTGTCCAGATAACTCTCTCTGTTTGTGTTCATTCAGTCATTGACCTTCATGAACGCAAATTAGTTTATATCTGTGATGGAAATTGCGCTATGATAAAATGAAAGGCCTTGATTGAGGTCAGAGGAGGGAATGAAAATGTAAGAGTCACTGAGATGAAGACGAGCCTGTCAGAAAAGATAGTTGGAGCTTTATGTCATGCTCCATTCTGGGCCAGTCACTTCACTGACATTGAAAAGAAGTCATCATTACTGGCCCAATTGTAATTTGTACTATCCTCATTTGAACCTCTCAGTATATAGACCTTTCTCACGCTTAGGAAAACATAATTTATGCTAAAATGCTAAAGTTACTATTGTGAAACCATTAGGTTCCCCTTTAAATAGTGTCAGAGGTCACACTAGTTTATTTGAATCATCTTGATCAATATAAAACAAGTTTTAAGAATGCAAACTACAATGAAGTTGCATGATTTGCAGTGTTGTGGAAAACTGGAGTGTATCTTGTGTAACATAAGATGTGTCACATGATCCTTCAGAAATCATTTTAATAGGCTGATTTGGTGCTCAGGAAACATTAATTTCAAAGTTAAAAACTGTTGTGCTGCTAAAAAATTAGGAAAATTATGATTGATATTTTTTCAGGATTTTTAATGAAATTCAATCAGACAGCATTAATTTGAAATAGTTTTTTTTTTTTAATGTACTACCATGTTTGATCAATTGTATGCTTCCTTGCTGTATATATATATATATATATATATATATATATATATATATATATATATACAGCAAGGAAGCATAACATGGCAGTACATAAAGTACTAAAGTCATGTTAACAGTTATAATTATACCGTAATCATTTTATTATTCTGCCAGAGAGAACCTCAAAGGTACAGTAAGCGATTTCTGAGAAACACTGTTTAAAGTGGACCGGACTGAGCACCAAAACACACTTGTAGCCAATCACCAGTAAGGGGAGTGTCCAGTAGTGATGGGGGAGGTGCCTCAGAAATCGCTTACTGCATCTTTGAAGATTGTCTGTGTTGGTCTAGTAAGATTATTTTGTTGTTACTGTGTGTATAGGCTGATACCCATATTTCATACTGTCTCTGAACAATAACTATAATTGTCTGCATCAGTTGCTGGTGATGAAGTCACAACTGAAGGTTGATCAGTATTAAAAGCCATGATGATCAGTATTAAAAGCCACATCATGTGATGACATCCAGCAAAGCTTCATCATAGAACTTGCTGCAGCTTTCGCCATCTCTTGTCCGAGCAATTTGTGTTCAATAATTTGAAGTTGTATTTCATTTTAAAATATACATTTTAAATAATTAGCTTCTAGCAGCGTTACAATGTTAAGATCCCATTCTACAGTACTTTAATACATTTTACAGTAATAAAGAGCCTATGAAATTACAGTAGGAATACTAAACTAACTGTATTATACTGTAAAGCTTATATTTTCTATGGCATGGTAATGTAATATTTTTTACATTAATAAACTGTTGTTGCAGATTACAGTAGGTACACTGTAGAATAACAGCTTTATGCGGCAAATGTAGCAGCCAGTAATTTACTGTAATTTAACAGTGACATTTTTTTTACAGTGAGGATATATTATTTATTTATTCTTTTATAAGTTTTCAAATATTTATACTACAAAACAATATAGTGACCAGGGGCTGTCAAGCTCCAAATGATGACAAAAAGCACAATTAACGAAACCATAAAAATAGTCCCTACAACTCGTGTACTTTATTGCAAATCTTTGGAAGAGATTTGGTTATGAACCAGTGATATTTTGTGTTTGGCATGATGATGCACCCAATTTTGAATATGCACAAGCACAAATTATCAGTTGATAACACTGATTCTTTGCATAGTACAATGCTAATGTATGGCTTCAAAAGACTTGAAATGTAATTTATAGATTGTAGAATATAGTGTTTTATAGTTTGTTTGTCTGTTTGTGGTTTTGTTGCCCAAAAAGATCAGCATAACAATTTCATTTTTCTTCCATGGAAGAAAAAGTCAAACCAGTTTATAATGTCATGAGGTTCTTTATTTATATTTATTTATTTTTATTTTTGATGACAATGGTGGCTAATACCAAGCTGTCACAGTTTTAATCTAGTAACAAAACCTGTTCTATTGGATTTTAGCCAAAGTATTACCTTAGTATTTTTTGCAAGGGGTGAGTAATTCCTGGTACTGATATTCTAGAAGAATTATTATAGATTTACAGAGTTCATGAGCTAGCAAATGATTTTATTATACAGTCAATTTAACGACAGGAACCATTTCACTCACTTCAGGAAGTGGTTGGCGTGCCTCTTTGAACTTCAGAGCTGCAGAAGAAGCCTAACAAACTTCATCAAACAGTCATCCAGAACAGAACAAAGTCATTATCATTACCGTCCGTAATCACTTACGACACTCTGCGTTTGATCCAGAGCTTCAGAACCACTTTGAAGACGAAGCTCCACAATGGAAGTCATCCAACATATTCAATCAGCAGAGGCTGCCGGTCCGTCCTGGCACACGATCAATACGGCTGACGCGAGACACTCTTCGCTGCATGTGTAATGCCTGTAAGAGGGGCAGGGATGTGTGGGCAGTATTCACTGGGGTTCTGATTGACAGGGTTGGAGATTGGATCTGCAGTACTCACACCATCTTCCTCCTCCCTCTCTCTCACTCTCTCTCTCTCTCCATCCCTTATCGTGTTCACACCACTTTGCAGTTTTACATCCCAATCTCAACATTTTCATTTCATTTCTGCCTTCCCCCACTCCTTTCTGCACCCACTGCCTCACCTCCTCTCTTTCCCGCTGTTCACTTTGACTTGTTTTCCCCCGTCGTTCCTGTGGCGAGGCACAGCTAATGCATTTGTTTATATCCTTCCTCTTCCACAAATAGAAACTATTACAGTGGAGTCGAACGCCAGCGGTGGGCGTGAGGGCGCATGGCTGATTTAAGTTCTACGCTCATTCCGGCTGCATTAGCGCACCATGGTGGAGGGGTCTATCAATATGGCAGTCGTGGCTGGTGTTCATGTAAACTCAGAATCGCTAAATAGAACCAGGCTGTGCTGTGGCCGATTCGGGCTCTGAGGTTTCCCGTTCAATTTTAGGGCATATAGAGGAGCTTTACCTCCAAGAGTGTTCAATGCTTTATTAGGGTTCTCTCCATTACCAGGGGCAATTGAGCGGAATTCACAAGCCTGGAGTAGAAGGACAGAGAGTTGACGGAGTATGTGCAGCTGCAGAGAGTAATGAGATAGTAATTAAATCAAGTTATGGCTGGCCAGGGTTCAGCTGAAAGGGTTATATTGGGTAACCGGGGCCAGCGAGTTTGGGCATTCATGCATGCTGGCCTGTGGGTGAACACATCTTACCTGGACATGTGGAAGAAAGACTCGAAGAAGATTTGAAGAATTGCTCCCTCGGGAATCTACGGCTACAATGTGTCGTGGGTGGAGCTGATGGCTCTAATTTGTACTAAATGGCAGTGAGCTGATAGAAAAGAAGGATGTGTAGAAGTCATGATCATTAGATGGGAACACACACACACACACACTGCTGTGCTGCTGGCACCAGCAGGCACAGAGGATGCACAACAGCGCCGGTTCAGGTGTGCAATCAGTCTGTAATGGGGATATGCAAAATGTTCAACTAGTCTTAACCCTTTTGTTTTGCCGAAAAATCCAGAAAAAGGATGAGGACTCAGTACAATGCATTAGATATGCAGCATTCCTTCCTTTTGTTTAAAAACATCAACAATGAAGTCACCTTTATTTTTATAGTGCTTTGTACAATATAGTTTGTGTCAAAGCAGCTTTAAAGTGTTAAACAATAATAATGTTTCAATAATGCAAACAATATTTAATTCTGCTGTAAAGCAGTTCTAAAAAGAGGACAATAATAAACAGTCAATTTTTCAGTTAAAGTCAGTTCATCATTGATTCGGTGATGTATTCATCCAGCTCAGTTCTGTTTTCATCCAATAGTGTCTGTGCAATTAAGTCAAAAAGTTAAACGAAGGAAGGAAGGAAAAGTTGATGAAAAAATGAAATTCAAAAAGGAAAATCTGCTGCTCACCCTCAGGACATCAAAGATTTAGATGAGTTTGTTTCTTTATTGAAAAAAAAAAAAAAACTTGTAGCATCACATCACTTGCATTCCAATGGATGCTCTGCAGTCAATGGGTGCCATCAGAATAAGAGTCCAAACAGCTGATAAAAACACAAGCAATCCACATGACTCCAGTCCATCATTAAAGTCATCAATCAACCTTAAATGACAAATATAAAGAAGTTGGCCTATTATAAAAATGGCCTAGCCTGCTATTTGTTTGTCGATCATTTGTTTGACATTCAATTTCTGATTAAACATATGATTTAATCAGAAAACATTTAAAACATATGTCACTATTTGTAACTTTTAAAGTGATCAAAAATGATTTACATAAGATGTGTTCTTGCATGCAAAACTGAATGGAAACTGAATGAAAAAGTGATCTTGAGACGCATATTTTGGACTATTTTAAATTTTTAAAAGCAGGGCTCCTGCAGTTATACTCAAAATCAGTGACTGAATTCGGAATAGCATGCTACCATAGTATTTTTAGTATTTCTGCTAAATGTAAAGAAATAGTAAGAGTAGTATGACAGTATACTTTCCAGAATTCAACCAGCACTTTCTGTCCACACAGAATGTGAAAATGGGGTGTGGCGCAATGTCAATCACAAATGCCAATCAAAACTCCTCTTTCAGTTTGTTTGCTTTCACAAAAACTGTGAAATGCTTATTTTGATTTGATTTTTATTTTGTGGACCTTGAGGGATTTGTCATATAATATTTTATAATCTTCCACAATTAGTCTCAACAAATGCATGCTTGATGATTAATATGCAATGAGAACTTACTTTAGTCCAATGACATTATAGTGTGGGCAGGGCTACCCAACATAAAGCCAAATAAATAAATCAAGTGAAAGACAAAATGTAAAATAAATAAATAAATATATATAAATGAATATAATGTATAATTATAAAAAAGTCAGTCAAATTGATAAAATAATCAACCTCACTAATTGGCTAGTTGCATATGAGTTTTTTTTTTTTTTTACATTTTAAGTATTTTACCTTGTGAGACATGGGCTGCAATTGATCTTTATAAATATCCATTTCTCAATTGTGCACATATCAGTTTGTTCCATCATCTTTTTCACAACATATTTTAACATTTTACACAGTAACTTGCATCAAACATATTTTTAAATGAAAAAAAAAAAAAAAAACGGTCGCAAACCTTTTGGTCCTATAAATAGCAGTCAGAACAAAATCAACTCTTCGAAAATGTACAGTATTGCAGATTTGAGTGGTTTGTGTTTGAATGAAGAGATCCACATGGACTGACTACTGACGCTGAACCTCATAATCAACAGAAGAATGAAGCAATCTCCACGTTTTGTCTTAATGAATTTCCACACAGAGGTACGCAATAATGTAGGGAGGATGTTTTCTCTTGTCTTATACCACTGTCTGCTTATTTATATCTAGCCAAGTTTCACATGAAGTTTCCCCTTATAGCTAATGAGAACGTCGCAAGACCGGAAGTACAGTAGGTATGCACACACTCGCGTCGCTGAAGCTCACCAGCACCATCTTGTGCATCGAGCCCATAGACTCACAGGTTGTTTGTCCACCATTGTGCTCTCTATAACCAAATACCTGCAGCACCAGGACATTTTCTTTCACTTGTAGCTATAAGCTCAACAATTTATGACTAAACTCATTTGCATACATGTAAACAGGCATTCCAACACACACCATTACACATACACACCACTTTGACATCTCATTACCCCAACATGAACACGCATACATGTGTGCCATATACAGTATCATGCAACTCACACACCCAGGTAGCCAACAGCACACTGTAACTGCAGCAGCTGAATGTCATGGGGCAGATAACAGGCTAAATTAGCATAAGAGAAGAGCCGCTGGGCCATGACGGCGGTCACACCGGCGCTGACCTCTGTGATTGACAGCCGAGGGTGCAATGAGAGGTGAGAAAGATAGTTCCACTGGGGCTTGAAGGTGTATTTACTGTCATTCACCATCATTCTTTTGGGCACTTCGGAAGTCAGCACTGCAATGTCTTCTATGGCAGATCGGTGTCATCGTCATGCAAAATAGCAAGATGGAATGTCATGACAGCGTTACAGGTGTGACTGGAAAAAGACAACTTATCCTGGTGTGTGACAGCACATTGGTGTAGTAACATTGCGGTTGACCTCTAAGCGCTTCCGCCTTCGTGAGACGTCTAAGATGGAGCGATCGCTCTCGGAATAATCTTTGTAGTAAGAGTAATTAATAGCAGTAATTATAGAGGTGCGATAAGACTCACAAAAGCAGCCTTGACTATTCTGTGATACTTCGCTAACTGTACATGAGTGATATGAACTGAATTCTCTGAGCCCAGTGTGAATTTGGGACGCCACAGTCCTCTTTTGTCATGAAGGCTGACACATATCTTTTATGACAATGTCTTGTGTTGTCAAAGCTATCGTCGCATCTCTCTATGGCGTCAACTCTGCATAACTTCACAGCTTTTGTCGTTTAAGAAGAGTGTTAGGGTGAGAAAAAAAAATCAGTGTCGTTGTTGGCCTCATCCTCTTGTGTGTAAAATTTGCAGTATCCTGCCACAGGTCTAATAGTCTTGTCTAAAGGGGTGTTTTAACAGGTGAGAAATGGCAGGTTGGAGGGAATGGCGACAGAGCGTTTGACTCTGTACCCAGGAGAGAGAGATGAAGAAATAGAGGCAGCAATGTGGGGGCGTTGACAAAGGTGAATAATGAAGTCAGTCACTTCACTGTATGACTGTAATGGGGGTTAGAAAGAGATTGTGCTATTTCTGTGTGCACAAGAGACAGTGAATGAGCACATACAGTATGGATCATTGCATGTGTATTTGTGTGTCAAACAAAGGAAGAAGATAGATAAACTGACTGGCAAGACAAAGACAGGCAGTAAAACTGAAACTGAGATGAGATTTTTATGATCCTAAATGAGCGTTTGGGTGAGTCTGAGGATGAAAGAAAAAGAAAATAGACTGACTGGAAGAAAAAACACTGAGATGAATCTTGCGTTTAGTAGACTCCCGAGCGTATGTGCCTGTTTTTGTTGGTGTTCCTCTTGTTGTTCCGGCCTAGCAAGGTTAATGTGGGCTGACTGGATGTCTGAGTGTGCTCAACCCAACAGGCTGCCACACAAAGGGCTACCAATGACCTTGTGGTACCACTGAAATGTGATACGACAACAGCAAGGAAAACAGGGGAATAAAAAAGCATGTAGTCTGCTAAATAAATACATTTAAATGTGAATAAGACTAGGTTAGGATGAATCATCCACACCAACAGACATCAAATGTGCAGAAGCCTAAGGCCAGAAGCATAGGAAAGTACAAGATCATACTGGGTTTTGTGCGTTGCTTTAATTTATAAAGCAACGCAAGTACACATTTGATTTCCTTCATTTACGGGTTTCAGGAAAACTGGCATCATGGCAAAGCAACAGTTTGAATAGAACCTTGCTAAGTAAGTTAGATAACATCAATATGGCTGTCTCAAATTACACACTATAAACAAGGCCATCTAGTAATTTTAAGATGGAGTGGCAGATTCAGAGTCTTCACAGACAGTTTTTTTCAGTTGACAGAAATCACAAGATATAATTTTTTACATTATTTTTAACATAAGAGCTTCCACTTAACAGTCCATTGTGCTGCTTGCCGTTGCAAACTGGTATTTGTTAGGATATTATTTTCCTTTTCTTAATCATAAACACTATTTTAACACAAGTTTTACTAAAAAATGATAAACAACGTGGATATGAATAGCCTTTTACAAATATTGAAGCAAATCACACACATTTTTCATTGTTACACACCTTGACTACTGTAAATACAATATATAACTCAACGACAGTAACACACATACCCAATGTGATATTACAGTGAAATGTAGACCTCCAGTCAATCATGAATGCACCTCTAAACATATACAGTACTATTATACTATAGTACTAGCTAGTAGTCAGATTAAACTCGCTCTCATCTGACCCCAGCCACAAAACATGCTGGGTAACCACAGTATTTTCAACTGAACCTCACAGTGGCAGTGCATTAAGTATATTTCTGGCTTGAGAGCACACATCAAAATATTAGCAGGCAGGAAACTAGCTTGAAATGACCGTCATTTATCTTTTAATTTGGGGCATCTGTGTATGCTGTAGACCTTCCGAATTAAAGGCAGGGGAGTAGCCTGAAAATCAAGTATAGACGTAATTTATCTTCTCATTTGGGACATTAGTGTATGTTGTGGAGCTTTTGATTTAAAGGCTGATAAATCCACTATTGATTTTAAATTGCTTGAATTAAATTCCATGTAGGTTGAGCTGATTTTCCTTTGCACTCTGGAGGAGGCGGTGGGCACAATCAGGCATTCTTTGTGCTGTTTTGCTCTTAAGACTTTCAAAGCAGGTGGTTAATTCTAGTCAGGTTGGTCACATTTTTACAAGTATCACCCACCAAGCTCGAGGTTATGTTTTTAGGGTCATTAACCAATCCAGTGTAAGGAAATTAATTGGAAAGGCACAGAGCATAACCTTTAACTCGGACGGGGGGTCGTGTGTTGTGAATTTGGCTCAGCTTATTTTGCCTGTGCATGAGTCACCTGAGATTATATGCCTTGGCATTCAGAAGGGTTTAATAACTGTTCATTACAATCAGTGTGTTTTCTCTCAGCACTTGGCCTGCTGATTGCGTTTGCATATTGATTTGCCATTTGTTCAGTGACTTACTTTAAACATCCACTGCCTTATGTCACTGTAAAGTGGTGCAGCTGGGATTGACCTGGTTGGATGGAGTGTAGCTAGAACTGACAATGTTTGTGGGGTGGGAATGATCCGGGATCAGCTTTGTGGAGCAACATGGAGATAAATGCACCCTGGGTTTCTATCCCAGGAACAGTGTTGAATCATAGCCTGTGGAGTGCTGCCTGAGTGGTCCTGGGATGCCAGGGATGCTCAGGACACAGTGGTGATTGAAAGTGACAGTGCATATAGATTCCAAAATGGGTCGGACCACTCCCCTTTGAATAGTGGATGGGTCCAACTCTAGCTCTACCTTGTCTGTGTCATGGAGGAAAATCGTCAAAGCCCACTTCCTGTTTGCTTTGCTTTCACCTATGAAACGCTGAATGCGTCATATCCACAATCAGACCTGAAACATCTCTTATAGTGTATGTGCAGCTGTGGTGGATTAATTTAAAGCCTAAAAGACACAAATATTTGCTCTGTTCCAAATGTCACCCTAAGCCATTGCTATCTTTCTCAAAGTCCATACTCTGGTGACCTTTCTTCTGGACTTCAAAGACAAACGCCTTAGAGTGCAGTCACATTAAACATTCCTCTGTGAAATTTTGTGGGTGAAATCTAGTAATTTCAGTAGGAATCCATGCAATCGGGAGTTTTGTGTGAGGGCGAAAAAGTTCCCCACACATATTTCGCTCATGTTTCAAGTTGCTCACATGAATTTGCTGTGTTGACCAACAAAAAAGCTGCTTGGTTTGAAAGTGACTTCTGTGTGATGGGCTTCATACATCTCTACACCATTGACAATGGACAATTGACAATGGACTTTTGGTCACAAAATTTTGATGAATTTTTGCTAATGTGAATTTAGCTTATTAATGGCAGAAATCCAAACAATTTCTAACTAGAAAAAAACAAGACTGGCTTTACATCATCGTTACATCGTTACGCCAGTAAGTGTTGACAAGTGACTATCTTTAGTTATTGAGTTATTGATTTGTTCAAAACACAGATTCATTTATGAACAAAACAAGTAAATGATATTCAGAGATTCATTTCTCTGAGTATGAGATACTTCATGCTGTGTTTCATTCTGAAGGGCTCACTCCTATGCCTCAAGAATGAGAGCTTTGAAGGAATGAAGGGTATAGAGGACCAAAAAACTGTTCCTTTGAATACACCTCTGAGTCATCTTGTCAAGTCAATTACGGAAGCGTCGTCATCCCACAATTAAACCTATACAAAGATTTATTTGAGTATCAGTTGTACCCTTCGAAATGCTTCATTCCGAAGGGCCCTTTGAAGTGGCCAGATTGGAGCACTTTAGTTTGGAACAGCCCCCTCAATGGCTGCCATGATTGTTTCCAGTCAAAAGTGCCATTCGGAAAAGGAATCCTGTATCCTGTTTGGAACACATTGAGAATTACTCACACTGATTTATTCACAATTTCATTGAGGAACAAAAGAAGAAGATTGTGAGAGTAAGTCAAAGAGTCATTGATGATTCATTCAGACGATTCATTTTAGAACACAGCACCACTTATGTTGCTCAGAATCATATGTCGGTTAAATCTAGTTTGACATTATTTGGAACTATTTTCATTGCACCCAAAAGTAACTGGCTGTAATGCGTCTAAAATGTAAGTTACTAAATATGAACTTCTTGTTTATGGACCTGTTCACACTGTTCTCGCACTGTTAATATGAAATTCAGAGCAACTGTGCTCTTGCTTGTGTGATAGCTTGAATAATGTAAGGTACTGAGTTACAAAAAGAAACGTAGCAGCATGCATCTTAAAACCAAAAGGCTGATGAGAAGTTATTCACATGCCTCTTTCCCCCTATGGAGACAGTGGAACAGTGAAAAAACAGCTTTGCATTATCTAGAAAGGGAACTGACTGGATGAGAACTTTTTTGTCAATGTCTGAACAACCTAGTTTACTACAGTTTAATGCACAATGTAAGACGTTTGACCTGAAAGTAAGGAAGTGAAATATCTTTGTTGCAATAGCAAAACTGAAGTCTTGAACTAAGAGGTTGTCTGGAATGTAATAAAAAGCACAATGCCAGAACACATGCTGCAAAGAGTCTTTTGTAATATGGTGGCAGAATTTAGCAAGAATAGGAAAATGTGTGAAGGTATTTAAACAAAAGTTACAGGACAAGTTGAACACTGTGTTTCACTGATGATAAATTAATCCGAACCATCGCTTTTGGGAGATTTGTTATCATAATAGGCTGACTGACTTTTGGCTCCAAAACATCGCCGATCAAGGGCAGGGAGGCCTGTAAAAGGCAAGGCAGATTACATGAAAGCTCTTGTTTTCTAGGTGCGTGCCTGTGTGTGTGTGTGTGTGTGTGTGTGTGTGTGTGTGTGTGTGTGTGTGTGTGTGTGTGTGTGTGTGTGTGTGTGTGTGTGTGTGTGTGTGTGTTTTTGTGTGTGTGTGTATGGCCATCCGCATAGGGCCCTTATCAGGAGCGAAGCAGATTCGGGCTGTATTTCTGTGAGCGGTTCCCTGGAGATTGTGCCAAGGAAGAGTGACAGGGAGTACGGGTCTTTCTTGAACAGGTGAAGGAAGATCCAATCCATTCTGTTTAAATGTTTTGTCTCCTCTTTATTGATCCTTCTCTCTTTAACTCTCTCAGTCTCGTTTCCGTAGCTCCTCAAGGGCAGGTCCTTGGGTGAAGTCAAGTCATCCTGGATGCCAGACATTGACTGCAGTGTCGTAGGGGTTCCATTCATTCATATACGCTGACACCTACATGCGCCAGGGTTGTGTGTTATTCAGAATTGGTTTGAGAATGCTTTATAAAATATTTTCAATTGATGAATTTCAATCAAATTTGGATTAGGGTAGGAAAGTAAAAATAAATTAACTAAAATTCAGAGTTATTCTAAAAAACTATTTTTTTAACTAAAACTAACGTCTGAATGCTGACTTAAAGCCTTATTTGAAAGTCTGAAAAAGGTATTAAAAGCCTTTAAGGTTTATGGACAGAGAGAATTATGACACTGATCAGAAGGGACAGTAAAGAAATTTATAATGTTACAATAGATTTATATTTTAAATAAATGCTGTTCTTTTGAACTTTATGTTAATCTAAGACTACTAAGAAAAATATTTCAGTTTCCACAAAATTTCCAAAAATATTTTTGAAAATTTTTCTGAACCCAAATAGATAGATAGATAGATAGATAGATAGATAGATTCACAGCTGCCTGTTGTCTGTGGCCAATTTAATTTAAAATGACATTCATGATTTAAAACAGAGCTAATTCTTTAGTTGTGAATTTTTAACAGCCCATCATGCGATTAGATCTCTGTCATAAAACACATCGCCACCTGAAACAAAAACAACTGATCTTGTTACTGTAAATCCACATAATGAAAAATGTGCTACTGCGTTCTTGCCTAATTGACATCCAGTTAAGATGACAGATGGGCTGTGATTTATTTATAAGTATTTACCGCACTAAGAGGCGCGATTTTGCGGCATAATTACACGGGCACTAATAAACTGATATGAACTGCTGAATAATGAGTCGGAAGGCCCCGAGCTCCTCTGCCGCACTATTGCCGCGGTGCATTTAGATAAGATCTCACACCGAGCTGATGACCCAAATCTAAACCCAGCACAAGAGCCTGTTTGCTGGCATCCTGCACCGCTCGAAGGACAGAAGTGGTTAAATGCAGGCACTTATGTGTTTTAATCTCCCAATTGTGTTGAGTTAATTCACAGCCAGCCCTGGGGAAACGCTTGTGACTGCACAAAGACAATTGGCTGCTTTTCAAAATCTATGTTGTGGCTTGTGTGAGTCTGAGAGATGCGACTAAGAAAGACGAAGTGTGTGTGCCAGAGAGAGAGACTGCAAGAAAAAGAGAATGCTTTTGTTAAAAATAAAGAGGGCACAATAGGGACAAAGAGGCAGAAAGCCTGTATACGGTGATGCTTACGTGATCAGTCACCCCCCTTAAGCAATCGGCATCTCAGGCCAGTCAATATTCACCCGCTCTTCTACTATTTCATATTTCACTCACATGGTAATGACATGATTACATTCCAAGGTCCCCATCATGCCGTCCTTCTGTTAGTGTGGCTATTCCTGAAACCACACATTATGGAGAGAAACAGATAGGGGGAGAGAGTGAGACAGATAGTCTATGTCCCATGTCCTTGTCACTCTGCATTAATATGTCTCCCATGCAGCTGTGCTCTCTGGGCTCGAAGAGGCTTCAAGGTCTCCATGTCCACACGTTCCAGGTTTTAAACCCCTGCAATCGTTTAACACAAGTTACAGTGACAATGCGGCTGTTTGGACACACTCCACAACAGACTATCATTAGCTTCGCCAGCCTCAGAAAACTCACACACACGCACACACACTCGCACGCTCACTTAACCATATCCACAAAATCCTCAACCATTTGCATGTTTTCCTTTGATGGAGCCTCTCATGCATAATGGCACTCCAAGTTCAAAGTAGTGCGTGAGAAGCAAAAGAATGCAAGAAACGGCTTTATACGGGATAGGAAACTTCTACAATAATAATAATTGCAAATCATTCAATGAAGCCACAGCTCAATACAGATGAGGCAGGTTGGTCAAGGAACCTAAGTGGGTAAGGTGCTGTTTGCACAGCGGCCAATGCCAAGGCACAGTTTGGAGAGGTTGGGTTTCCGTCTGCTGTTGTAAGATAGAGAGCCCCCCTCCTCAGTGCTCAAGAGCTCACAGGCGTTTCCAGAAATGAGACAGGAATGTCAGATGAAAAGCATTCACATTTTGTGCTTTGTGAAGGCCTGTTTAACTTATGCCTGTTTGATCTATCTATCTATCTATCTATCTATCTATCTATCTATCTATCTATCTATCTATCTATCTATCTATCTATCTGTCTATCTGTCTATCTATCTATCTATCTATCTATCTATCTGTCTGTCTGTCTGTCTGTCTGTCTATCTGTCTATCTATCTATCTATCTATCTATCTATCAATTTTCATTATTTTACAACAATTATCACTTTAATTATTTTTGTTTAATTATTATGAATTCATAGTACATTTTGGGGAGTCACACTACATGACATGTTACAACTTATTATTGTTTTATTATTATTTTTATTATTTGACATTCAGGTATATCACCTTATTTTTATTTTTACATTGTAATTATTTTACAACATTTTTTAGCATTTAGCATTATCATTGTTATTATATAGTTAATTTATTAACTAAATTTAATTCAAGGTTGTAACAAGTCATGTATGTGACTCCCCAAAAATGTACAGACATTTGTGATTAATAATAATTAAAATAATAAAAATTATTGTAAGATTATAAAAATGGTAAAAATTAAAATATGAATTGTGAAAAGTGTTTTACTTTTTTGTTATTTTTATTTTTTATTTTTTTTTCCATTTTTATTATCTTACAAACACTTTTATTATTTTAATTATTATTAAGCAGAAATGTCTGTACATTTTTGGGGAGTCACAT
Source organism: allo-octoploid hybrid of Carassius auratus x Cyprinus carpio (assembly GCA_024542945.1). Lineage (NCBI taxonomy): Eukaryota > Metazoa > Chordata > Actinopteri > Cypriniformes > allo-octoploid hybrid of Carassius auratus x Cyprinus carpio. Next base: position 12,251,859 of record CM045068.1, on the reverse strand, counting down.
TACATAACTTGTTCCAACCTGAACTCACCTCACCTTGCCATAAAAGGTCAAATTTATTGACCTTCGCACACAGTCCTGTTTTTTTCTGCATGTTGGTCACACCACATGACTTTTTCCTTCTTTCAAAAATTAAAAAGCAGTGAAGCATTTTTGTTAAAATCTCAGCTTAACAGACAGCTGAGGTCCAGGCTTTGTGCTTAAGGTTATTAGCTGAGGGTAATACAACGGGGAATTACCACAGATATCATTAATCATACTAGCTGTTGTTTGAGTATTTGGCTCATTACACAAAGCTTGCAAATGTAAAGTCATCTGTTCAACATTAGTGCATTTAAAGATGATACATGCCTAATATTATATGACTTTAGTCAGCAAAAAAAAACAACAACAACAACAACAACAAAAAAAACAGCAAAAAAAGAAAACATTGGAAATGTTGAACTTATAAAGCAGCCCGCAACATTAGCTAATGTATAATCAAGTGCACGAATCTATACGCATTGGCTTAAATTCCTTTGAAGCAAAAACTGTTCTGAATTTTACCTTTTTTGAATTAAATTCTGTGGTAAAATGATATGGTAAACAATCTGTGCTCAGTGTCTCAATTGAGCCCCAGAACATTTATTTTCCCTAGTGACACATTCATACTTACAGTATTTAATGACAACAGAAATGAACACTTGTGCTCAATTAAACACTGCTAAAGCTAACGTCAGTCAATTACAACTGTGCTATGGTTTGGTTACCTTAAATTTAACTCAGTGTCCACATAGGTGTTCTTCTATACTGAATAGTATGCAAAAAGCAGTGTGTCAATAGAATAGGACGCCTGAATACATTGTACCCAATAAATAGCATGCAAACAAAACCCAGATGACCTGCTGTTTCCGCTGAGATACTGAAGTGTGTAAACAATGGACATTTTGCTGTCCCATGAGGCCATGAGAGCCATTTGAAACCAGGTGGCTCATTTCAAGAGGAAGTGCTATAGGTAGGCATATAGTATGAACTAATATTCCTGATTAGTTTTTTTTAAAACACACACACACATTCACACACACACACACACACACACACACACACACACACACACACACACACACACACACACACACACACACACACACACACACACACACACACACATAAAAAAACAACAACACCAGAGTACATTTGGGGTTGTTGTTAGTACGCCATCATAGGTTGAAGATCATATGGGTCATAGAACAATGCCAAAAGGCAGATGTTGTATGTCCAGGAAGGTATTTATACTTCACACCTGCACGCCTAAAGAAAGCACTTCATCAACTGTCGAGAAGCAAGTCCTTTACTGAATTCAGTACATTATGAAAGTACAGAAATATGTAAGCATCTTTACAAAAAGCTCTAAACGCCCTATAGAGGGTCATAATGTTCATAACTGCAGGTTAATTATGATACATCGACTATAGCAAGTTATATAATGTACATTCAATCATTAGTGAAAAATAATATATAATATACACATGAAATATTGACTTGAGCTGAAATGAATTAATCTTACTCATAAAGAGGAGACAAAATAAATAACCCTTAATATACAATGCTGACATGGACAACAGGCATTATTTATAAATATTTGACTCTTGAAATCCGTGACTGACCAATCAAAATCAAGTATTCCGTGAAATAAGAAAGTGCAGGAATTTGTAAAGCAAATCAATCAATCAATCAATCAATCAATCAATCAATAGGCTATTTGCATTGCCATGGACAACAATAATTGTTTTTAATAAATATTTGACTTAATACCTCAGACTGACCAATCATTGGCCTATTCCATAGAGCCGTGTAATAAAAGTGTTTCAGTGGAACGTAATATTAAACCAACAACAATAAATAAACAAATAAGGATAAAATAAATAAACAACAAAAATGAATGAATGAATTAATACAAAAACTAAAGCTTTAATTCTATTATTCAGAATATTTATTGAGCGATAAGAAACATGTTTTTAATTCCAGGGACTGTTTAAAATAAATATTTTAGTGTTTCGGCAGACCACAGAGGTTGGGAACCCCTGGTTTAAACGGATTAAGGAACAGTAGGGGGATGGATGAGACGCAGTTACTGGACATAGTCGGTGGTCCAGATTTTGATAAAGTCACATTGAGACAGCGGTGCCGCAGTCATCATGTCTTCGGTGAGGCTGGAAGGCAAAGTGCTCGCGCGGGATGATTGGTGAGGTGTTCCACTGACCGCGCCCTCATTTCGCGCCCATAACCGCTACCGGGAGAACGCGCATAGAGCGGCAGATCTACAGTGGCATTTCGTGCAGGTTGAGCGGCTTGACGCGCTCACACGGCAGTCGTCTGTACGGCAGTGAAAGGGGAGGGCAAACGCCGCATTTCGCGTCTCTGGACTATACAAAGGACAAATTTCCAGTGAGAAGTGGGGATAAAGCGCGCTTACTTTCAGCCACAAACACAGGTAAGAGCACTTCTGTGTGTCTCTGTAGATGCTTTTGTCATCAGAATATGTGTTTTCAGAAATGCAGGTGATGAGCGGGGCTGGGGAAGTAAACGGATGGTGTTGACTCATAAGCGAAGATGTTGTTTTCTGTTCTGTGTTACTGTAAAGCCTCGGAAGTGTGGCGTTTTATATATCCCTCATTGGTAATGGTTTTGAACACCTGCGTGCCAGCTTAGCGTTACTAACGGGCGCTGTGTGTATTGATTTGCCCCAATTCGAGTCATGCCATGTGCGGCTCTCAGATGCACGAGAGAGAGAGAGAAATGGAAAAGACGTGGGAATAAAACAGCCTTTTGTTTGGATAAGCGGCTGTTTTATCTTCCGAATGGGTTTTGATAAAATGTTTGCTTATGTTTAACGAATTTTCAGAGGGTATGTCCTTTTGACCCTTTAACCAAGTTCACAAAGAACGTGCTACATGTAAACATATGGTCTGAATAAATTGTTTGGATGACTTGAATTGACAGCCGAGGCCTGTGAGAGTGTTTCTGGATATAGGCTATCGAATATTTTGAGAAGATTCAGCCTATTTTATACATCGTCATTTACGAGTCCAGTTCATCACATAATATTTTTATGGTGCAAGTCACATTAAAATTGTTCCCAGGCAACTCAAATATATGATTTCATTATTTACTCTCATGTTGTTCCAAACCCAAATGATTTTCTTCCTTTTGTGGAAGGCATATTTAGGGATTTCCTGGTCACTTTTGTCCATGTGATGACAGTGCATCGAGACTGAAGATATTAAGCTTAACAAATGGGTTGAAATGATCCAAAATTATCATGAAAGTGATACGAATCATGTCTTCTGCAATCATAAGTGCTTCAGTGCTTTCAGTGATAATGTTCCCCAGGTGAACTTGAGTAGCAGATCAGTCTGGTTTGTGAACACATCATTCAGGCTAGTTTTGTGAACTGGATCAACAGATTAATCTAGAAGATCAGACTCAAATAAAAAATAATTTATTCACAAATCATTGGAGAATGCTACTTATCTAAAAAGCACTTTATGTGCTAGATATTTCATCCCTTTCAAGTTAAATTTTGGACTGTTCCTCACACAAGCAATCCTACTCCAGAAGACTTGAAATGTAGACTTATAGCCTATTTGTGGACTATTTTACAGTAACATGCATTAATTAATTGTAAAAATAGCATTCTATTAGGTAACATTACTTAATGCATTAACTAACAATGAGCTATACATTTGTTACACCATTTATTAATTTTTGTTAAAATTAGTTAATATTAATACAACTGTTCATTTTAAGTTCATTTTAGACCAGGTCCATTAAATATTGACAGATGCAACTTTTGACTTTATTAGCAATAGCATATGTTAAAATTAACATTATAACCTAAGAATAATAAATATTTTACAAATATTTTTCATTTGCAATCTTATTGTAAAATGTTGCTTATGATGCTTACATTGTGATTGATTGACAGATTTATTTATTCATTGCATCTTTTTTTGGAACATTTCCTTTTGTGTTACACTGGAAGAATTCTGTAAAGGTTTTGAACATGAGAGAGAGTATATGCCAATCAAATTTAATTTCTATAACCTCCTAGGTCAGCTTTAATGGATGTCAGCACATCTAAAGATTGAAGCCACCAAAACACTGTTTGTATCCTTTTTGTATCGCCCTCTTGAACATCTGTTGTCTTTTTCTGCCGTTGCCATGTTGCAACCCTCTATTAGCTCTATCACCAGCTGTTTTGTGGCAGGGAAGCCAGGGCTGAAGAACTGAGGATAACTCGATTGTGAGCTGGTGTCAGATAAATCTTTCTGGGCTCTGGTGTGTGAAAATCCAGTAGCACTAGCTGTGGATGACAATACATCATGGATGTAATTAAATTCATTGTTTATTATTAGTATATGATTAACACCACTAATTGCATACGAGTCCCTTGTGTAATAAATGCTTAGGTGAATCAGTCAAATTGAGTCTTGATAAATGTAGGCTATATTCAGACTTATGTTCCCAAAGTTTACAACCGAGACACACTCTAGATAAACTCAGGGGGCAAGGAAGTCGACCGGAAGTTGAAGTCGGCCGCGTGCCGCCATCTTGTAGCAGAACTTCACTTGCGTTAGCATCCCATTGACTTCCATTCATTTTTGCGTCACTTTGACAGCGAATAACTTTACATCTGAGGCGTTTAAAGACTCTATTTGTTCATTATTTATTTCTAAAGATACACGACAATGTATAAAGGGCTCCATTACCTTCTATGTTACATTATGGCCCCGTAGAAACAGTTTTTGTAAAAATAGGCTAACGATTGCGTCATAACCACTTGACTCTCTGTCGCACAGTAGAGAAATTACCGTACAGACAGGAGGAGAAGCTCGCAGGCAATCGGGGAGACGTCAAGAGATATGGCGTACTGGCGTTACATTTTAAAATACTATACAAAATAATTAATCAGAATACTTACTCCTGCTCACTCACGCCAAATAACTCCCCGCTCAAGCTCGCCGTCTCTGCAAGATTAACGATGGCAGTTTGCACGCACAGCTACTAGAAGGTTTACATCTGTCAGACAGGTTGCTGACGTCATCAAGCTTAGTTTGAGTCTGCGCGTCAGAAACGGAAGTTCTAAAAATCGCTAAAAACGGGCTTCACTTGTCTCAATTGAGTTCCAATGGGGTCGCTGTGTCCATTTCTTTTACTGTCTATGGATAAACTCCTGTTCTTAGGTTGATCCGATCGAAAGGGCTGCTGTTATTGAAAGGCTTGAGCAATCAATATCACATAATAGTTGCTGTCCGTCAGCGTAATAGGTTAGTTCGACAGTTGTATGCAACCATTTATGAGGCTTTAAAAATGGGGACGCAAAGATGCAGATGGTTTTGCTCTGTACATGAAGACCATTAAATGATTCCTAGTCATGGGGATATAGGTCAGTAATGGAAAACACTGCTTTGAACATGTTAGCCGGTCTGTTCCATTTCCAGCTTTGTACCTATAAACCATGAAAGTTTCATGAGCATTTTTAAAACCGTGCCATAATAAGAAAATAAATCAAATGCCTTCTGTTTTCAAGCACCATCGATTATTCATTCAGCTATGCAGCAGCAAGGATGTCAAAACAACATCACAGCCCATCACCAGGAGCTTGACCTAGCTTTCCTTCCAGGTAGCTGTAGGGAAAAAGAGGGGATTTTACTAAGGGCATGCCCACTGCCAGAATGCACATCTGGGTTTTGCATGCCTCATCTTATTCATCCATAGTTGGAACACGGTATGTCACCCCATTGCACTGATTCAAAATCAGTTTTGCAGTTGCTGTCATGGTTGCGGTTTGGATTTGGCCAGGCGAGGCAGGTCCCACTTCAGCAAAATGAGAGGAGAGCAGAAGGGGGGACCAGCATTATCAATAGCCTCCCATGAGTGTTAGGCCTGGAACTAAATCTCATCTCACCAGCTGATAAGGAGTATCGCTGGCCTTCATTGGGCTCTGAGATACCAAGAAAGGAGGGGGAGGAAGGAAAGCTGGTGGCTTTCCTGATGGACAGGTGGTGTTCCTTTTTTTCCCCTCCCCTGTCTGTACACACGAAGGTAGACTGGCTGGTTTGTGAGCGTGTATTTTATTTTATTTTTTTATTCTTCGGCCTTCTGTGCTGTCCTTTGGCGTCTGTGTATGAGGAACCGTTTTGAAAGGAATGCTGCAGTAAGTCATGTTCGGATTGAATTTTGCCTGGTGCAGCTCGCACAGTGACCCAGTGTTGGGTAACTGACAGGTTGTCAGATTGTTTGCGTGCTGCTTAATTAATTACTTTTTAAAACATTTTGCAATTAGCATGATGATAGTTCCACATAACATTGCCTTGTGATGTCTTCCATTGTAATGCTCATGCTGGGTGTGAATTAGACTTACTAAGCTGCATGATGATCTATACTTTTATTTAATAATTAATACGAGATGAGCACAAAACAAAAGGAAAACATGCATTATGATACATTAGGACTGCATAATTTTTAATTGAGATTACTATTACAGCTGCCGTGTTGAAGTGTCAATTACAGCAGACTATTTAAGTCTACACTTGCTGGTCATTTTAATTATTTATATTTTTTTTCCTTTTTTTCTAGGTGTTGATACTTATTTCCTGATTCTCTTTCGATTTAGTATCAATTACATTGTTTATTAATTTATTTGAGTATACAATATGCCATGCAATTTCTCCACAAACATTTTCTTTTTAAATTATTTTAATAAATTTTGTTACTAGTAATGACAGTTACAATAAGTAGGGATATGTGATATATTAGTACCATATCAGTTATCTGGCTTTTTATTTTTATTTAAGTTATTTTTTTAATCTGTTTTGGTTGATAGGCCTATTTGTCCTAGGACCAAGGTGATGATCCTGATAAATTAAATAATAAAAAAATTAATAACATGTAAATTAAATAGCAAATGCTCTTATCTACTATTTTGCTGATTTAACTTTTTTCTCTTTTAAAAAACTTTTTTTCTTTGATTAACTCTCTAAAAACACTACCAATTTAATGACATTGTCTTTAACGAACGATTTTGAGAAAATATAACTATTTCTAAAAATGAATGCGTATATAATGCTGTGATGCTAAAATTCATTTTTTATGTTTTTATGTTTTAAGTCTTGTATTTAAGACAACATAGTATGTAATTTTAAGAATCGCCATAACATGAGACACAGTATTGTCCAGATTTGTAACAGATGTGGATCTGTTAGCCCTAACTTCTATAACAGTTTTCTTTTGTGTGTGTACTTATACAGCCCTATGATATCTCCTTTAGTGTTGTCACGATACTAGAATTTCTAACTTTGATACAATACCTTGAAAAATATCGATATTCGATACCATTTTCGATACCACGGAGAAAAAAACTGCCACAATATTAAGGGGTTATTTTTTTTATTTAAAACTAAATATAACAAGTCAAGAACATATATTTTACATTAACAAAAATGTCCTGAGGTAATGCACTTGTTCAAAAGCCTCTCAGATTGCATACATTCAAAAACCAATAAAGTGCAAGTAAAAAAAAAAGTGCAATCTTTTGTATTTCCAAGTAAAATCAAATCACAATGTCAACAAAAGATACTTAAACTTCAAGCAAAAACAAAATCAGTGCAATCTTATGCATCAAGTATCAAATTAGTAAACAAAATAATTAAATGGAATCTGTTGCTGCAGTTTTATGCAGATTTTCTCTACAGAGGTGAGTGAGATTGACACAGCTGGTAGTGTAGGTTGTGATTTTGTTGTTTTTGTTGCAGGTCGAGTCTCATAGACCACACTTTTAAAATGAACTGAATGAACTAATCTAAGAACTTAGGTTAATGGTAATAGATATTTGTTAACATGAATAAGCAATGAAAAATACTTACAAAACATTTGTTAATCAAAGTTAAAAGTTGATTTAAACTAACATTCACTAATACATGTACTAATTAAAATCCAAAGTTCTATTTGTTAATATTTTTTCATTGGACCAGAGCTAACATGATCCGTTATATTTTTATTACCTAATACCTACTGTTATCAAAGATTAAAATATACTGTAACAGATGCATTGCTCATCGGTCATAAAAGCTGGTTAATACATTAACGTTATTTGATGAACAGATTTAAACGCAAACGTGCGTGCATCACACGCGAAAACAGTGCTCACTTGGATCGACATGAAGTCGTCAAGTCACCTTTATTTATATAGTGCTTTTAACAATACAGATTGTGTCAAAGCTCTTAACAGTATCAAATTGGAGGATAGAGTGTCAGTAACGTATAATAATAATACCAACCTCGAGAAATTCTTTATACAGATCCGGGTGTCGGTCTCTCAGGTGCTTTACTATATTAGTGGTGTTAGCGCCTTTTGTAAGCACTGTTCTGTAGCATCTCTTTCCAGATAGCACTCCTGCTGTGTTCCTTATCAACCAAAGCCGGTCGCGAGGGCGTTGCACTCGCCATCTTTCCATTCACTTCACTTTTGCTAACCAGAGCGAATGAGACGAGTGCGAGTGCGCGTGCGCGTGTGGTGGTTGTCAACGCACCTTTGGAGAGAAGTGAAAGTGAAAGCGCGGCTAGTATCGATACTTCGGGAAATTAGTATTGGTACCGTTCAGATATTTCAGTATCGATATTTATCGAAATATCGATATTTTTGACAACACTAATCTCCTTAGCATATTGGCTACATTGAAAGTCTTTTAATATTTATAGTGTTGCTGCAGGCTATCATTACTTCCTCATAACATGTGACACAGATCCATCCCATCGCAGTCACAGGAACACATACTAAAAAGAGCTACAGAAAGAATCAGGCCTTGTCTCCGTTTGCTTTCTGACTCACTGGCCAGACTCCTGCCATTTGGCTGTCTCACTTTTCAGCACTTCTTGCATGGACAGATCCTTGATGTGCAATACATGTACAGTCTCCCTTTCAGTGCGGACGGCCGTCTATTGATGCTGTGGAGGGTGAAGGAATGATCCACCCTAAGGGAGGCCAGACATCCACAGCTTCAGAGCGTTTCACTGATGTCTGGGAAGAAGGCTGCATGCCTAGCGCTCCGAAGGGGCTGCCCCTCTCTCTGGAGGAGTTCACTTATTTGTCCTGTATTCTGCAGTGTTCATGATGAAGGATTGGCGTCAATGAAAAGCCCTTGTGCTGAGCTGAGTCATGTGACTGTGTCTGTGTGAGCTCATAGCTAATTGGCTGTGTCTCTTAAGTCATTGGCGGTCTAGAAATCAGCCCAGATTTTGTTCAGACACAGTGTATGTAGTTTTTTTTGTTTGTTTTTATGCTGAAGCAAATTGGCGTACCAAGGAGAGTGCGGAGAATGGTTATAGGCAGCCATTAGGTGCACACATATGCACGCACATGGCCACAGTGTTCACACGTCATGCTCGTTCTATCAAGGTCCAAGGTCACGCATGCCCAGTTCGTCCACATGCGCAAACACGCAGTCTCTCTTAAGGCAACACACAGCCTGGAGTACCGGGCAGCTTTTAATACAGGCTGACGTGTGACTCAGTCCCCATGCCAGCCAAAGCAAGAGGAAAAAAACACTAGGGATCACTTCTCTGGATGATGATAAGTTGGAAAAAAGGTCACTGCTGAGATCCTCGTGTCTGTTTCCACCTCCAGGGAAGAATTTTTTTTATTTTGTACCCTCCTTTCCATTTTGCTTATTGGCATCGGATGAACTTTACTTGCTAAGCCAAATGAATTGTTAATGGACCTCAGGTCATTGAGAATCATTCAAACACTGTGTATGTTCGCAATGGTGTGAAACCAGTGATTAAGGCCGCTTAGGCACTTATCATTACAAGAGGTCCAGGTCAGACTCGCTAGTTGCCCAGGCAGCCTTTGAAGCCACAGATTACATTGTGTAGCTTGAACCGCAGTACTCAACATAAGCAGCGCAGCCCACGACACATACTATAATGCTGCGCTATGGACAAGCGTGGCTGGTTTTGGTATGAATCCCTGATTTATTTTGAGGCGGTCCGGGGGGATAGACTTGGATGCATTCCAGAGTGATGCAGAAAGCAGATAATTAAAGGAGCCCACTGCTTTTTCTGAATGTTTTGAGAGTAGGTAGAATGGGTAAGCAGCAACAGATAGGGTGGGTAATTACCTGGCATTACAGAATAGGAGAAGGTGCCAGATGCCAGAGCGAGTAGGAGGAGGGGCGGGCAGATGTGAGCAGAGTAAATGCTTCGCTCTACGTGCGACCTAGCATTCCTGTTGTCTTATAAACTAAGTGAAAGTTCACGTGACCTGCCCGCCAATTTATTTCCCAGCTCCATCGTAGTCATGCTCTGTTTACACTGCATTTGCATAGTTGCATGGCAGATGACTTTAACCGGGTCAGGTTCCCATAGTTTTGCATATTCTGTGTATTTTTGATGTTAAGGCCTGGTTTGTGTCAGAACGTCCTCCATTATTCCAAAGTCATTGTACACACACAATAAAAATGTCTGCTCTCTTTGTGGCATCATGCCATGGCGACAGCAAAAACATGCTGTTTTTGAAAAATATGCCCAGACATCAATGCTTTAAAAGAAATACTAATCCTTAAAACTGCCTACCAATTTTTTTGTGTCGAAAAACATTACATTTTCAAGACATGACACAACAGCCAAAGATGTCTGTCTGCATGAATAAGGACATAGCACCAGTGTTTTAAAGGGAGTGAATTTAAAAACCTTTCCGAATAGGTTCTTACAGTGCAAATTGTGTAGCAGTTACTGTAAAGCACAGCACTAATTAAACCACTACTTCTATATTATCAAATTTAAGTAGGGTTAGGGGTGTGTTTGTTCGCAATACCATTAGGGCGGAGGTGTTATCCATTGTGAGCTTGTGCAAGCCTCCAGAGCGTTTAACTTTACACTGCGGCATTCACAGCCACTGCTGATCCACCTCCTCATGCCCAGTGACCTCCCAGCAGCGCACGAGGGATGTGGGTTACAAAGCAATGGAGAGATGGAGGGGAAAAAGAGAGATTGTAAAAGGAAAGTAAAGCAGGAATAGGAATGCTGTCACTAGTTTTCTTGGTCGACTAGTTTATCTACACTTTCAATATTTTTAGCAGCAGTACTTTTGAAACACCGTCCTTAAATCCATCCTATTTATAGCAACATGCAGATCTTTGGTCATTGTGTCAAGTCTTGCATGTTTTTTTTGAAGTTGCAATGGAACCAAAGTAGCAACAGATCTTTCCTTCTGTATTATGATGAACATACTAGGGTTGGGCCGATAGATGATGCCATCGTCCATCGTTGATGGATGATTGACATCATGATGTTTAGCCAGCCCAGCATCGTGATTACCCTGCAAACATGTCCTTGTGGGGCCCATGCTGGCTTTTTGCGGGCACAGTGGGCTAGAGCCAGTCCACACCAAACCTAAACAGGCCCAGTGCGGGCTTGCCCAGGGCAGGCCCACATTTTTGGGCTCATGGCAGCCTATCTTTGAGCAGCCCACACTATGGGACTGCCCAAATTAATCTAAAGATGGCCCAGTGTGGGCCAGACATGAGCCTGTTAATAAGAATTTTGTGGGCAGTTTTCTTCCTTACCACTAGGGATGCTAGGGTGTTTTAGGTTTCCTTAAGTAAAGCCATGTAGTAGAGAGAGTTAGCAATAGCAAGCAGCAATAGCCAGCATGGCTCACCTGCTGAACACATTGGCTGCATTCCAGTTCACTTTTAAACATGCACTCGCAAACTTCCCTAAGCACTTACCCTCAGGGGAATCCCCACCGCCATTTTGTAGTGCATTCCACTTTGTCAAGTGGACAAGGGAAGTTAACATGGACATACCCTCGATCCCTCGATTTTGACAGAGGGAGCGAGTCTGCTTCATATGCACAAATCAGGCCGATCTGTAGACCACAGTGCAACACGACTATGACGTCACCGCAGATTGCGTTTAATTTATCCCCACTCCAAACATCTCTATAATAAATAAATTATTTTATTTTTACATTTATAACAGCCCAAGCATACCTATACATATAGAATGCTGCACCAAACAAATTCGTAAGGGGAACATGTAAACAATAAACCAACTCCTTAGCAGTTTCTAAGTGATCAAGGGCTTAGGACGTTCCAATTCAGCCCATTCCAAGGGTTCTGGGCACTCATGCAACGTAATCAATGACATACATCCGAGTAAACCAGATGGAGGGAAGTTAGCAAGTGAAGGGCATAAAAAGTGACCTGGAATGCAGCCATTGTGCTGTGTCCTGGTTGGGAAATTTGTAATTTCAAGCCCAGTTTAAAGGAGGTTTTTTTTTTGTTTTTTTTTGTGAACAAAGTTTAAGTCCCCCCCCCCTCATAAAATTAAAGATAGTATGAGTAAATGTTTATTGCAGGGCACACCATGAACACACACCCGGAGCAGTAGGTAGCCAATGGCTGCGGCACCCGGGGAGCAGTTGGGGGTTCGGTGCCTTGCTCAAGGGCACCTCAGTCGTGGTATTGCCGGCCACGACTTCCCCAAATTCATATTTATAATAGCTACATGGCTCAAAACTTAAGAACATTCTCAAAACAGTTCTGAAGCAGTTTTTATGTTTGTTGACCAACACCAGTGTTTCCCACAGACTTGCAAATGCAAATTTATTCTCTGCCTGCAGGAGGGGCTGTTGGAGCAGGAGATATAGTGGTTTCCTGTTAAGGGATGTAATCAAATTAAGCGCTGTGCTCACAAACGCTACTTTATCAAGCATTACATGAAAATTAAATCAAGCTTTTCTAAAGATGGTCTTTTCAAAGATACAAAACAAATTATTTACAAGTTTAACATGCATTTAGCAAAGTAGGAAATATAATAAATGCTCTTGAAATACGAAATGGAGGCGGGTCCGGATTGAATTCTCTCCAGGTCCGGATCGGGACCTGAATCTGGACTTTGAGAAGGGCTGATAAGACTTTCACACCCATCAACTTTCACAAATCCTACAATCTGACATTGTTTTTGTTCTTTTGTGTATTAACATTTTTGGCTGTTATGTAGCTGTAGTAACAACATGAATTGAACGTTTTCTGTTTTGTATTTAATAAATCCATGGATTTTAAATCCCTTTGACTACTGTATATTTTTGACAATATAGACATTAGTTATGTGGTGACTGCATCCATTTAAGATGTATAATAACTTTTTTTCCCCAAAGACTTAAGTTATAGTCACTGAAAAGTATTTAAAGTGAAGCAGATGTATAGTTATAGATCAGGGGTGCATCCTGTTCCTGGAGATCTACCTTCCTACAGAATTCATTTCCAACCCTGATTAAACAAACCTGTCGGTAATTATCAAGTGCTCCTTCAGATCCTAATTAGTTGGTTCCATTGTGTTTGATCAGGTTGGGCACCGCTGTTGTAGATTAATAGTGTGGGCTAAGTGAGGGCTGCCCATGCAGGGCCAGCACTAAGGGGCCAACGTTTTGCCAATGAGCAAAATCTCAGAGGCCCTGTGCTGGCAGCCCACTGGAGGCCCTTAGGCTAGCCCTAAGTGGGCCCTTAAAGGGCCGGTGTAGGGTTGTTTGCAGGGTAACATCCCCCCCCACACACTCATACCCCCTGCAATCCGCCGCTTCCCAATACCATGTTCTGAAAATTATGTGTATACGGAACCAGAACCCCTAAAGGGAATAAATACGAGACGGGTGGAAAATATATACTTCAAAGCTTTCTCTCTGTTATATCATTGGTTAATTATACTGTATATAAATTGCGGGCTTCAGGGAGCCGCTATTATGCCTAGCATTGAAACTAGTTTTGAATATACGATCGCCTTTTAGTTTCACTTTCGAGATTCTACTATGGAGCAGCAGTACTTACAACACATTTTACAAGATTAGATGTTTGTCAGTGGTGCTGAGGATCTGCAAATCATTCGCCATCATCCTCAGTCATCTCTCCTTACTCAGTTTGTGGTAAGTGAAATTTTATGTACTGTAATGCAACAGGCTACCGCTAGCAATCGTTATTTGCTTTCCCTGCCTTTCTGAATACGGATTCACACTTCGTGCACTCCCTGATGTCCTCGTCCATCGCAATGTTTCACTGTAGACATCACCCAACCCTAGAACATATGAGTGAAATGGATTATTGAAAATGGTTAGAACTTGGTTCAATCTATCATTGGCTGATTGGATTGAGGCAGATGAAAATGTGAGCTTGCAGTTGATTTTAAGAAAGGCAAAGGGGTTAGGGGTTTTAAGCTGACTTAATGATTGGAGACCAGCATACATCACCAAAACGAAGTCTGATATTTTGATTACAAATTATGAGCAGAAAACATGGATTATTCACAATAAGATAAGTCACATCCATTTAGAAAATAGATTTTTCTATGAAATGGGTGAATTTCCATTTCATGCCAACTTTTAAGTATCCCACCACAAGCATTTTAGGATGTGTCTGGAAACCCCAGCATGTTTGAATTCAAGAATGTGTTAATGCCCCATAAGAAATGTTCAACTTGTGACTGGTGAATCCCAAAAAGCCTAATTATACAGGGCTTCCTTAACATCGATTAATCAACTAGTCATTCAGGCAACCCTCCAACCAGCCAATTTTGAAAATATGTAGCTTTACACATCCCCAGGCAGAAAAGGGCAGAGGAGGGAGGGGAGAGAAGTGAGTGAAAGTGAAAGAGGAGCAGGAGGAGAGCGATAGAGGTTGGCCTGGCCTCGGTTATAGCAGAACAATAGAGATCAGGTGATTAACAGCCGATTGCTTGAGAGGCTCCTCAGTTCACGCTCCTTTCTGAGAGGCAGGAGACAGGAGATTTACTTCAGGCTGATAGGTGTTGGACTGACGGCTGCTACAGGAGGGCTGTAAATCTTGTGATGTTAAACAGCTGTCTGCCCGCCTATCTGTCATGGCACAGAGGCGGAGAGGAGCAGCGGCCCGCTGCTGTGCCAACAATGACTGGCCCATCTCCAGGCCACACTTCGGCACACAGTCACATGGCTCCCTCGTCCCCATGCCAGTCTGATGTCAGCACTGCAACACACTCATTTGTCCTCATTGCCTCTGTGTTAGCTTGGCTGAGCCCTGGGGAAGAGATCTGCACAGATCCGGAGGTGGTTTCTTGTCACTTTCTGCCTGGTGTGAGCTGCACTGGGTGGCCTAAGCACACTACCATCACCTCCACCCCTCTTATTCATTTCTGATAATTTGCAGCCCAATCTAATCCTGTAGCATGGCTTGTTGTATATCCCGCTCGTCGATAAATGCCAGGCTGTCAGTGCCCTTCCTGTATCCATCTTCTTTGTGTTAAATCTGATGGTGATGTATGCAAAATGGCTTCCCTTTGTTAGCGTGATTGCCAGTGATTTGTCAGTATGCATACTTCCAGTCCATGGCCATGTGACTTTCAGTGCTCCAATTAGCAAAAGCCCTGATCGTATTAGTTCTGTGTCCATTGCTGAAATGGCACGATTCATTCAGCCATATGACAAAAAGTGACCTAATTAAACTGAAGGAGACACTACAAGACATGTTCTGTTTATCAGCTGCCAAATATTTTATTCTTCAGAGAAGTGTAAAAATCCATTCCCAGTGCAGCAGAAGTTCCCTATTATTAATTAGTAACCTAAAGCACATAAGCTGTGATTTAGCATTTTAGCTAAACAAACTAAAATCTCAGCAGGAGAGCCCAAAACACATTGGGCCCCAGGCTTAACTGCAGTTCACATTGACTCAAACAAGACAAAAAAGGACAAATTTGTCATTCCCCAACAGTTTGGCTGCACATCTTGCAGAGGCCTGCACTGTTTTCATGTGTGACGTAGAGGCTCCTCTGTAATCAGTCACGGATGCATGGTAGAGCTTCTGCTTGACAGCTGCAGTGCTCTGCCACAGGCTCGTTTTGCAATGTGCACAGCTCACCACACACTGTGCCACCTCGTTCCTTTGTCTCTCATTGTTGCATAGAGGCCGCAAGTTTACATAACTAGCGAACAGTCCTAATGAGTACTCCCTGCACTGTTGCTGCAAACTTTAGTGTGATTTTTGGTAGTGATTGTTGCTTATTTTGAAAGTTTGTAAGTTATGGGGCAGTGTCCCCCAGAGGCTACTGGCGGCTGGCAGGGTCCACTCATCTGAGTGATGACAATGTCCTTATAGATCCTATTAGCTTCACCTGAACACATCCCAGTCATCTCTAAATTCCCACGGGTCAGAAAAAAACTAAAGAGAAAGGCAGAGATTAAGAAGGGTCAAAGCTATTTTGTGTTCTTTGCGGTGCAGTTTAGAACAGCAGCGGGGCTCTGTAGTGTGCCCTGTGGCACCTCACTGTAATAGCTGCTTGCATACTGCTTTTTTTCCTGCAGTGGCTGTTGATTTTGAAGCCGATGGAGTATGTGACGTTCTACTAAAGCTCAGAGACAGTCAGTCAAAGCCTAAAAGGCCATTTATGCCATGTTGGAAAAAAAAAATCTCTGCAGAGTAATGCTGTTTCTGCTGGGGTTGGGCTTTTTTTCTGATGGTTTGATGCACATTGCAGGCAGTGAAGTTAGTTTTATCTTTATCAGTCAGGGGAGATTGACATAAGGCATTTAACTTTTCCTAATGGAGAGTGATGGATAAGGGATATATATATATATACATATATTTAATAATCTTATAAAAAGCCATTTTTTTTGTTTTAAATGCATGTGAACACATGCATGCTGGTGACAAGATGACGGATAATGGATCATCTTGGTCCACTCTAAATTGGTTTTATTTATGATGGCTCTTCCTGAGAGCAGTAATGGAGGAATATGATTTTGTTTTGAATCACCATATGCGTTTATCCATTTTCTTTCCATTTCGGATGTGTGTTCATGCTGCTCCGGGTGTGTGTTCATGGTGTGTGTTCACTGCTGTGTGTGCACTCTGAATGGGTTAAATGCAGAGCACGAATTCTGAGTATGGGTCACCATATTTGGCTGTATGTCACGTCACTCACTCACTTATCTCCCCAAATACTCATATGAATACATTCAAAAATACTTCCAGGAGAGTCATACTTGGTAACACACATTGGTTACACACACTCACGCATACAGTATTCACTGACTCTGGAATATCCACATCTGTAACCTAAACACACTCTGTTGCTTGCTTTTGCTACCATTTCCACACCTTTCTTGTGTCCTCGCTTATGCACACACATTTTCATCTTTGTGCAGCTGAAATGCACAGTTGAACTTGCAGAGGTAAAGCTTTTTCTGGCGTACCTCCTGAACACATTGAGAGTTGAAAAGAAAATTCAAATATGTAATAATATATGTTTAATCATCATAATTATAATCTGTGAACAGCTAGATATTTATATATGTGAATAGTGATGCTAATGGTTGGCTTTATTTTATAGACCTCTGTTGTGTGAACCTGAGGGGAACTGACCTTATGTAACCAATTGATCCCCAAGTAAATTGCAAAAAAGAAAAGTTAGTTTTGAGAAAAAAGTCTATTACTATTAGTTTGCAAATGCCACTGATATTTTGTTAATTTAATAATTTCAAATGTTTAATATAAAAGATATAAATGATAGACAGTGAGCAGTTACAGGAGATACTCTGACTTTGTTCTCATTGATATCTACAATAAATGTGTATGTGTATCTGAATCTGTCAGGTATTTTTTTTTATACCTTATTTATTCCTTTATTTTACTTATTTCTTATTTATACTTTATTCATTCTGGATTTTTGTTTTATTTATTTATTTTTTGTCAGATATTTTTTCGCATGAAAGAGGGGAAAAAAGAGAATACCGAGGGGAAAAAAGAGAATACCTTTTCATTCCTCAGTTTAATCCTTTTAAGTGGTTCAATCCTACATTGCTGTGATTAGCTATGAGTGAACCATTTACACTACTTAAATGTGACACTGCTTACACTGCTTAACCACCCCCCACCCCCATACGGGTAATGTAAGCATTATGTGGTGGAGTTGGCAAACACTCTCTGTGGACTACTGTATATATCATAGGTTAAAATGTGAACACATTTGTTGATAGACCTCACGAAAGTATAGGTTATTAGATATAAAACCTATTTTCAGTCCACTAAAAGTCAGATGTGTTACTGTACGTGATATGTTCATACTTAAAGGTAATTTTTTATTTTTTTTTAAGAAGCTTTTTCCTACCACTGCTTAATATTCGGAGTGAACTACGTATAAGTAAGCCATTCACACTCTGTAGCTCTTTGGTCTCATGTTTAAAGGGTTAGTTCACCCAAAAATTAAAATTAGCTTGTGTTTTACTCACCCTCAAGGCATTCTAGGTGTATATGACTTTATTCTTTCAGACGAATCCAGTAGGGCTGGTCCGAATACCATTTTTTGAGCTTCGAAACTTCGGTAGTAATCAAGGGAGGGGGCTGAACATATTCTTCTTTCTAACACTGTCTCTACAACTGATGCAAGCAGCGCGGCGCAACAAAATACAATAGAACCTATGCTGTCTACACTGGATGCGGCACGTGCGGCTGACATATTCCAGAAAGTAAACTGCTGCTGTGTTCTATTTATGACGTACTGACACAAATTTCAAATGATTTTCGGGTGGCGGGTGTGTTGCTGCGGACCCAAGGGAGTGCAGTGTCACATTTTGGTGCAATATGGACACGCGACACGTTCAGAATAAATAAACTTTTAATAAACTACAGAACACCGCGAGCCAGAAGCGGTGCGCCTCACGCGGGCAGGGCTTATATGCTCTGAGAATGAACACTAGCACTAGTGATACAAAACACATAGGTCTGTTAAGAGCAATACTTTTAATATTGACAAATCTAGTATTAAGCTGGGCTACTGTACGTTTTTTTTTATGACTGCTGTATTCGCAAGTATTTTCCAAGCAAATTAAGTGCATGTTTTTATCATGTGTAAAATTACTGATTAAAAGGCCGGATAAAAGCAGTTAGTTTTTTTTACACCAACAATATACTATAGGTGTACTACTTACAGAACTCACCTTACAGGTGATTTTTCAAACTTGATGTTTTGTTGTGGTAGGCAGTTTCAAATCGCATATTTGGCATACTGCCTTTGTCTTGTCCTCACTCAATTTATAGTGCTTCCACACAGCTGCGCTCTTGGCACTTTTGTCTTCTCTTCCAGATTAACTGAATCATGACGTTCACTCATGGGCAATTCATATTCAAGGGCGAATGAAAACCGTTTTGTGGGGGATGCCAGGTTGTTCTAAAAAAAGGAATATTCAAATCTCAAAATTAAAAAATCAAATGCCAACCCACCGAACAAATATTCAAATATTCTGGTCCAGCCCTAGAATCCAGTCAGAATTATATAAAAGTTTTTCCTGACTATTCCAAGCTCTATCCTTGCAGTCAGTGGATGTTGCAATTGAACCGTACACAAGTCGTCAAATAAAGCCTCACACTGCTCCAGGGGGGGTGAATAAAGGCTTTCTGTATTGAATCCATGCGTTTTTGTAAGAAAAATAGGTTATCCATATTTCAGATGTAATAAACACTTTTTCTCCCTTCCGTTATCTGTCATATGCGGAAGCCGTCCCGGCGGATGACGTAAGACATCGGCGTTGTGTGATTAGTGACAAATGTGGAGAGAGAACAAAACGCTGGTCATGAATTAGAAGTACAAATCGAGGATTTGCAAAGAAAAATGTCGGAGGATTTCTAAATAAGCCAAGAGGAGACTGGTTTTCCTTTGCTAAAGTAAGGAAACTTTGCTTTGTTTGCTCATATAAACAAACTTGCGAGACTAGCATATCTCAGAGGCGTGCACACTGCGCATATGTGCTGCGTCATCCGCCGGAATGCCTTCTGCGTATGACAGATAACCGAAGTAAGAGAAAAGTTTTATTACGTCTGAAACATGGATATTTTTCTTGCAAAAATGCAGGATTCACTACAGGAGGCCTTTATTCACCCCCCGGAGCGGTGTGAGGCACGGTTATTTTGAATGAGTGTGATTTATTTGACGACTTGTGGAATTGCAACACAACTGCAACACCCACTGACTGCAATGATAAAGCTTGGAATAGCCAGGACAGTTTTTTATATAACTCCGACTGGATTCGTCTGAAAGAAGAAAGTCATTGAGGGTGAGTAAAACACAGTCAAATTTTATTTTTTGGGTGAACTAACCTTTTAAGTTTGTTAAAAAGCCACAGTCACTCCATCCATAGAATAAACCTCATAATGATCCATTACACTTTACGGTTCACTGATTTGAATTCACACTGTCCAACTGGCCATAAAATGATTTAGTACAGTAAAGTTAACGAATGATTGTGCTGTCTTTACATTGTATATCATCAAGCCGCTCTGCCAGACATTGACAACGGCAAATTGATTGTGTTCTCCCAGACATATTTACTAGTTAACCAGCCGGATATAATCGAACACTGTTTTCCCTCTACAATCCCCATTTGGCCCATGATGGAGCTATTGTGAGAGGAATGGAGAGTGAAGAGGAATTCTGATTAGATTAGAGGAGGGAGGAGACAGAAAAGACGGCCCGGAGAGGGAGAAAAATTAGGGGACTGAAGGCGTGGAGTCTATAGAGGGAATACGTGTGCAGCAGAGCTGAAAAAGGCCAGCCAGGAGCACATACCTAATTAAACTAATTCAGCAGGGCTGGAGCTCTGCCGCTGGGCACCTGCACACACTTCTTCATCCCCTCTTTTCCCTATCACTCGAGTTTCCTTTTATTTCACTGACTGACAGGCTGATTCATGATTCCTCCCCTCCCTTGCAGTGAGCTCCAGCAGACACTTCAGCCGAGTTTGAGAGTCTCTTGGCTGCACTCTGGAAAAAAACAGCAGGAGAAACCTTCAGTTCACTGGGGTCTTGTGACTAACTAACTGCTTCTCATCTCCTCCTCCATCCTTCCCCCTTCTCTTCATTCTCTCTGTCTCTTTTAGGTCTCTTCTCTTCCCTTTCCTCATTTCTTTGTCTCTTCTGATCTCTTTTCTCTTTTTCTTCTCTTTGTCTTTTAGGACGACACCTCATCTATGTCTCATTCAGTGTTATTTTGGTAAAATGCATATATTATTGTAGTTTTTATTGATATTTTGAATTAGGCCTTGTTATTTTTTATATTTTGTTTTAATTTTAAAGTTTTAGTGACTTTGTGTATTTGCAAAAATGTATTTTATTGGTTTTATTTTTTTTTGTCTATAGATTTTTTTTTTGTTATTTTAGTAAATTAAGTTTTTTTTAATTATTTATTTTTTTTAATTGTTTTAGTTTTAGTTATCTATAGTAACCCTAGTCTTATTTCATCTCTTGTTTTTTCTTTTCCAATCTTACCTTTTTTTACCTGCAGGAAGTCAAAAAATAAGTCCTCATTAATATCTCAATTGTTTCCATACATGGGGAGCAATAAGAAGCAGGAAGCAGTTGGAGATTTTTTTTACTCGATAAGTCAGAGATTTTAATTGGAACACTATTCAACAATTTCCACCTAGACCAAATGATCTGAGATATGCCATCCACATTTATTTTATAGCTCTTTTCTGTATGTCAACAGTTGTCTCTTTTGCCAATTGTTTTTTCACATAATGAGTTTTAGGAGAACATCTACTTAAAAAATGGAAAACTCCATCCTCTGTCCTTCTCCCGTTGGCTTATTTGTTGTGTAGTTTCTTGTCCTGTTGGTGTAATGGCAGTGTCTCTGTCGGAATCTGTGCTGTTCTATTCATTTATGACTCCATCGAGTCATCAGGGAGCTTGTCTTTACTGCAGAATGGGCCTTTTGTGAAAAGAACCCCAATTTCCTTACAGGGTACACGCTAGTGAGGGATTGATAGCTTGATGAGCGAGCCATCGTCTGGAATGGTGCCTCGTGCATGAGTTACATCTGCTTCACCCCTTTGTCATGGAAATGGGTTTGTTAACTCATCTCCCCCTAAACGCTGGGTTTATTTTGCATTATTACATGCTGTTGTCACCTCTCCAGCAATCATTTTCTTTCTCTGCTGTGGATTTCATCTGAGCTGATGTGATGACAGATTTTTTTGGTAATTGAGAGCTCTGATTAATCCTCAGGGGTTATGGGTTGTAAGCAAGCAAGATTATAGGAATAATTCACCCAAAAATGAAAGCACAGTCGTTATTTACTTACCCTTTTTGCTGTTCTAAACCCATATGCTGTTGTTGTTGTCTTTTCTGAATAGAATTTAAAAAAAAAACTTACTGCAGCTCTTTTACAATGTAAGTTCACAGTGATTTTTTTCATGGGTAATTGATAGAACTTGAGCCAAAGCTCTCATGGTTCGTTCGTCCTGCTCTTTTCTCTTGGAATTATTTTTGTTGCCATCATGTCAGGTCAAGTTAACCAGTGCTGATAATTGTGCCAAAGTTTCGCCCCAGTGTGTTTTCTTAGCGGATGACTGTCATTGTTTTGTGCAAAGAGACTCCCTGGGCAATTCACATCACAAACCAATACTTGACATGTATGGAGCAGATTAAAACTCGGGGTGAAAGGAAGTCCCTTTTTTGTAATATGCTGAGTCGGAACGCAATTGGTCTGTCTTGGTGGAGACGTTCTCAAGGTTGAGTTCACAGAGAGTGAAGGAGAAAGAAGCTCCGTCTAGCACAACACACACACAGTCTCCTTTTCTCCTGCAGTTGACATTTTCTCTCCGCCATTCCTTTATGACGTCTGAATTGAAATGTTCTTTTAAAAAAATAATAATTAACAGGTGTATGTTGACAGGTCCTGTGTGTATGGGTGAGCATGTGTGTGTACAACACTTTGCATGTACACAAAGAGGTCCTTGGGGGAGTTGTATCCATGGTGACAGCAGGCCACACACACTACTGCGTGGTTGCTGGACAAAGGCGAGGCGGCTCTATCACAACCTGACGCTCTTTAATACCCTGTCAAGCTGTCATGTTTTTCTTTGTTATGCTCTAAGAGAAAAAGAAAAGGTTCCTACTTTCATTAATTCCTACATTATCCCGCTCCCCGTTAAGCACCGTAAACGTGATTTGAGTGCAGTATTTGCCGTTTATTGGTGTGGTGTACCTTGAACAGAGTCGAGGGCGATTACAAATGACTCCATCATCTGAGACAGAAAGCGTGGGTGGGGTGGATATTTAATGCCTCCATGTATGATGGAGCATCTAGACGTTTTTTTTTGCCCGCACTGAAAGCGAACCGTGAGTGGATGATAAAGGAGGACGATGGTCAGAAACAAACCGATGTCAAAGCTACATGCAGTTCTGCCCCTTTGTAACCATCACAGAAAACACCACGGTGTCCCTGGGATGTTGTCTTTTGATACTTCCTCATTCCCTCCAGGTTTTTTCCGAGTTGAAGGGGTCGTAAATTTCATCCCGCATGCCATGGTGAGCCTGGGGACACGGTATATCCTAAAGATAGAGATTTCTAACATAACCGCATTTATCACTCGACTGACTGATGTAGGCATCTGCCAACTTGCATGGACAATTTAGCAAATGTGCCTGGCTTATCTGAGCGCATGACACAACGGAGTGCGTTGTCTCCGTATCTGTGCTTCACTTGAAGGAGTGGCATCTCCTAGCGAGTCTTTGTTTTACTGTGATACTCGCTGACTTTGTTGTTATCTGTTATGTTGGCTTGCATGTAGTCTCTTTCTTGAACATCCATATGTGTGTCCCATACCCCCTGAAGATATGCCAACCCAAATGAAATTGACTGCTCATTCTATTTTTGTCACGCTGCAATTATGATGTGCAGCTGGCTAGGCATCCACACTAACATATAGGCCCTAGTCCAAGAGATATTGTGTATAATGCTTTACATATAATACTATTTTACTGTGACATTTTAAAACTTTTTGTACTTGAAAAAAAAAAATGTTTTAGCAGATAGGCTAGTATTCATTTCTCTGTCATTCAAAGTGATGTGAAGTAATGCCAAATGTAGACTGAAGGAAAAAGAGACAGAGGTTGATTATAAATAGATGGATAAACAGATGAAAGAAAAAGACCAATTATAATTCAATATGCAAATGTCACAAACGATTATGGCATTGTTGTTGGTTGGATTTTTATAGCTATGCAATCTAACAATGAATGTAAGTGAATGGATGATTTGCAAACTTCAGTCTATTCTTAAAACATAAAAACATTAAAAAAATGAGAGCACAGTTTAGGCTTAAGTTTATACAAACAGCCTATATGGAGTCTGTAGGTTAAGCAGTTAGAGCTGAATTTATTACAGAAGATTTTGGCAAAAGAAAATAAGTAGATCTGCATTTATAGAAGGAAATATCAGTGCTAGAAAGGCAGATAAAGAGTAGTGTTTTAGTTCAGGTTTTAGCTGTGTATCAGAGCTGCTGTCATGACACTCTGTGGGCGTCTTGTTTTCAGATGGCTGCGGTTTTCAAAGTCAACACTTGGTCTGTTCTAAAACCTGCTGCCTTTTAAGGGATCATCCTAACAGAGATAAAAAATGACATTCAGTTTAAATCATTTTTGAATGATTGTATTTTGAGCGCCACCAGCCCGTTCAGAGTTGGGGCAGTAACAATTAAAAAACTTGTTGCATTTAGTTGTGAAAGCTGACAGTACATTTTGTGAATTGTTGATGCAGAACAGGGGTCTCCAAACTCAGTCCTGGAGGGCCGGTGTCCTGCAGAGTTTAGCTACAACTTGCCTCAACACACCTGCCTGGAAGTTTCAAGGATACCTATTAAGACCTTGATTAGCTGGTTCAGGTGTGTTTGATTAGGGTTGGAGCTGAACTCTGCAGGACACCGGCCCTCCAGGAACAAATTTGGTGACCCCTGATGAAGAATAATGATAAAGCTTGCACTAAAACACTACTCATTTACAGGGCTTCAAACAAAAAAATAGAGTAAGGAGCCATTGGCCCCTAAAAGAAAAAAACTTAAGCGCCAAATTATTTTTTTAGGTGCCACAGAATAAACATTTTATGTCTCATCTGACTTTATCAGCATTTTAACCCATCTTGTAGATGACCTAGGAACTAAGGTTCACTTAAAGTGGGAACTAAATGTCTTTTCCAACTTGAAATATACAGTCACAAAGAATTGTTCATTATCTGTACCAATATCATGGACCATAAGCATCACTTGGCCACTGAGTGTAGTTTGGGCTCCTTCTTACGTCTCCGTCATGTCTATCTCTCTCGTGCTGCACAACTGAGCTCCATTTTTCAGGTGTGTGTCAGCGCTGCAGAGTCTGAGATGAGGACTGTTTGAAACTCTTTTTTTTCCACTAAAACTTTGATGCGCATCATCTCAGTTTAATACGTGTACATAGCAAATGATGCGATGGCAAAACAATCAGGAAAAAAGGCATTACATGCAAATTTTTAAGTTATAACATGTAAATACATAGGCCTAGTCACCAGTGGTGATCTCAGCAAAAACTTCACTTGCAATTTAATATTTTTGGTTGGAAATGCGACCGTTTTAGTCGCAGTTTGGAGCCCTGCATTTATCTGGTTTATTAAAAGACAGACCTGTGCAACCAATCTGCCTTTCGCATCATTCTCTGTGGCAACACGAGAACGATAAATAACATAGATAAAGCATCAATTATGCACCTAATGCTTATCCTTTGCTCTTCATTATGTTGCATTAGCACTAAAAAGCTTCAAGTCTATGGCGAGAAGAGAATAATATTCTCTTTGAGAGAGAATAATATGAGATTTTCTTGCAAATCCATTTTATTGGGACCGAAACCACTTGAACGCACATCACGACGTAATTATGAATTTCAGGCTCATAAGTAGGAACTTCCCAGGAGGACTTGAACACATCATGATTTGGATCACTTTATGTAGACTCCGTGCAGCGCAGACACACTCATTCCAGTAGAGTTTGACATTAGCATGTTGCTAAGCTAACAATTATAACAATTAACCTGTCAGACACATAGCGGGACACCCGAAAGTCATTCTTGAAACACTTTGCTTCGAAAAGATGGTTATATATGTTTAAAAATATGCAGGAAAGACTAGACCAATCATAATTCAGAATGCAAATGGATCTAATAAAGAAAACCAATTACGATCAGTACAAAAATGTTACAATGTCTTCATGGCGTGCTACGTTATAAATGCTGCTTCAGTGTAAGTCAGTGGGAGATTCAAATTTCAATCTTAAGTATGAAACTTACAGCATCTAATAATGGATTGCACACCTAAGGTGGATATTATCTACCAAACAAGGTCTGTATGCAAAGCGGTTTGGGCTGAATTAATTGAAGAAATTTAATTCTTAGGATAAGGCTTTTAAAACATACCTCTAACCGAAATATTTGAGGAATATCAATATGTTGCTGCCTTACAAGTGCTGGAATGAAAAGTATGAGGCATGTGCAAGCACTATAATTATTTTAGAAAGCATTTAGGTGTTGACAGACCACTATTTGATGTGTTAGCATGATGCTTAAACTGATGTTATGTATATTTATTGAATTGAATCATTCTAAAGCCATTATTATTCACTGTATATATCTGAGTCAAATACAGCCTCCATTAAAGGGGTATTCTTCAGCGGCCTGCACAAAAATTAGATGCAGTCTTTTAGCTTGTTTAGCGATTGATCATTTGCCATAATGACATTTGTGCCCTCCACTGCAATTTGCCTAAAATGTGTTGTTCCTTGTTTTTCTAAAGATCAATATTTGGGTGAAACAATTCCTTGTGTTACTCGTGTCACTCGATTACAAAATAGTATTGATTTAAAGCTTTCATCCTTGAATTCAGTTACATGGCACAACACATGTTGCTTATTGCAGAATGAGGGTCCCAGAAATAAATATTACAAGGTTTGGGAACATTTTACATTAAAATGGACTGAAATAGTGAAAGTGTGAGCAAGCATAGCACAGTAGCACAAGAGAGAAGCCAGTGCTTCTTGCCTATTACATCTGTAATTAAATGTTGTAATTATAGTATAATTACACTGTTGACCCATCCCTTACACCTTAACCATCCCTTAAATCTCCCATACCACCAAAGCTGTCCCTAACCTTACCCATATTCCACCTATATAACAGCAAAACTGTTTTGCAATACAATATTAACACAATAAGTACATTGTGCATACATCAAAAATAAGTATAGTAGTTCAACTTCATGGCAATTAAATATAAAGTGGGACTGAAAAGCTTTGATGAATTTAAAGCAGATTTCCTCCGCAATATTTATCTGTAATAATAGACATTATTGGAAATCTTGAGATTAAAATAATGTTTCACTGTAAAGATTCAAGCTCAGCGTTAAATGCTGATTGGTTTCTATCTTTGTGGTTTCTCCTACCCCCGCTTAAGATTTTTATCTATATCTTGGGTTTAATATTTTTTTCTTCCCTTGACCGTAGCAGGGTTGAATAATGTGCATGTCTAATTTTTGATGTAAAGCGAGCCCTTTTTACACACATCTGTGTAATTTAGTTTGTCTCTCAAGGACAATCAATATAGGAAGCCAACTGATAAAGCTCGCTTAAGCTCTCGCTGTCACTTGACCCTTGAGCTCTGCTCACATAATATCGCTAATACACAGAGGATCGATCGAAAACGGCAAATTAGGCATGACCCTGCCAGAGTAACACAGTCATTTGATCCTTTCAATTAGTTCTCTCCGACTGACCCCCATGTGCCGAAATCAGATGCTTCTCTTTTAACTAACGTAATTTAACTCTGCAGTTAAATGTGAAGGAACCATTTGTAGTGTTTGTGGAAATGGAGCCATTATCCACTAGAGACCTCTGATGTGTGGCTGGTATTAACATGCTGTTTGTGTATTTAAGTGTGTTTGTATGTGTCTGAACCCCATATGATGCAACACACGGAGTGTGTGAAAGTGTGTAGCATGTCATTCCACCCTCAGCAGGCGGCTCGGATCTCGGTGGGGTGGTGGAAGGGCTGATCATATCCTTCATGGATGCCTGTTGTTCCTGACACAATATGGCCGCCAACGTGGCTCTGCAGGCCAGTACCCATCTCCCGCGGTGCTGTTGATTACTCCTCAGCTCCCTGTCAGCCGCTCGCCAGTCATAAAGCAATGGCAGGGAGGTGGGCGGTTTAGGGCACTCATATGAATGCCAGTCGTGTTTTTTAAGAAATACTGCAGGCTTTTTTTTAAAGGGGAAATTTCATTTTTAAGGCACTTAGACACTTTAGGCGAAGCAGATAGGCCCTTTGCTGCTTCTCCCCCCCCTCCACATTTTCATTATTTGAGTCTTCACAATATTCCGCAGCTTTGCCGGGCTTTAAAGCTCAACCTGCATGAGGGAATGCGGATTTGCGAATGGTCCCTGGAGCTTCCTGCAGGCTGTGATGTCACGTAGCAAGGGAGGTGAGAAGGGCGAAAGAGATGAGAGGCAGGACGAGCTGGATTAACTTCAGAACGTAAGGGATCGGGGTCTCAGAGTTGGGAAGTTCATGACACATGTTAGTATCGTTAGTATCATCTTAGAAATCCAGTTTCACATATACCGACATGATGTTGCATGTCAGTTGGTTTTAATGCAGATCCTTTGGTCTGTGCTTCTGGGTTCCTCCTTTGTCACCTTGTACCATTAACATAGGACAAAAAAGAAATGTTGGTTTCTAAAATGGATACGCATTGTAATATCAATGATTCAATATCAGTTATCAGAATCAGTTGTTATTGGAAAATATTAATTGTACATGTGCTTTTCCTTGACTTTTACCTTTAGATTACCTTTTTTACAATCTAATGCTCATTTAAAGTTATTGAGTAAAAATGCTAATTAGCCTGTTGAATAATACTGTTATATGTTTTAGCACATCTCAAAATGAATATCCATTTTTCGTACTTTACATCTTAATGTTGTGAGATGTGTAAATTAACGTAGTATTTAAATAGATTTTTTAAAGTTTTTTTTTTTAATTGAAGTTTTTCTTTTTTAGTTTTAGACAAAATGGTATAGAATTTTTATATCTGCCATTTCTTGATTATCAGCCATTATATAAAAATAATTATTGGCTTATCATGTCAGCTAGAATCTTGATATCTGTGCATCCCTATCTCCAGAAAGTGTGGACCATGCATCATTTGGAGAGAGCCACGAGATCCTTGAAAAATCCTTTCTTTACTTAAGATACATTTTTTAAGAACTTTTAAACCAATTTCTTCAAAATAGTAACTATAAAGGTGGCCAAGGCTATTGCTGGATCTTATTTGGTTAGATGGTTACAAAAATGCTTATTATGCTGAGGATGTTTTTGCATTTTGTTTTGAAATAAATAAATTAATGTTAACTTTTTCAAAATTGTACTGGCTTAGTAGCCGCTCGGCTTTAAACTAATTTTAGATTTTTTTTTTAAACATGGCATTACAGAACCCATAATTTAAGTGGAATGCTTGCTGCTTTTTATACTGTTAAAGGAGTAGTTCACTTAAAAAATTTATTTCTGTCACCATTTACTCACCAAAATATGTTTTGAAGAGTTTTTTTGTTTTTTTTTGTTCATAAAATGACCCAGTCTTAATGTTTGTCAAAATATCACAAAAAAATATTTGGAACAACATAAAGGTGAGTAAGTGACACAATCTTTATTTTTGGGTGAACTATTCCATTAAAGGTTTATTGACAAGAGTGACAACCGCAGTTCAATAAACAGAATTCCCATTAAAACTTCACAGTGTGTACAGAACCAACAATCTTAATGCAGACCTTGATATTTTAGCGACTCAGAGCACATTTTGTGAGATTAAGATCACATCGGAAGAAGAACCAATTTAGATATTCAAAAGATCTAATTTGAGATGTTCCATTCCTGTGGGCTTTTCCGTGTAACGTGCCCAGGCATGGCCATCGCCACGATGCGAGAGTAATTAAGTTCACTAATAGGCAAGACTTCTCTGACGAATAGGTGCAGCTTGACACTCCCTGAGGGCTTTCACACACTCCTTGATATAGGGTGATTATACCCTAAGAACTTTCCTTTCTCTTGACAGTCCACTCCTATTATCTAAAAGGCTAGATCCTCTCGTCTCTTTGCTGAACTATTTACTCTTCTTCAGGGAAACCCAGCCTCAAAGCCCTGAATAATTCACATTGTGTTCTACATTACTTGGCCCTTTTTCTTCAATACCTTCCTTTATCTCTTCTGGGATACACCCAGTGAAACAGAGCTCTTTACTAATTAAACGCACAACTTGACTGATCATCGGCGTACTGATTGCAGGATTGATGGATGGATTGATTACCACGTAGGTGGATCGCATCTTGCCACCGGAAGCCCGTCTCCCCCTCCTCCTTCCTTTGTTCTTAATTGTCTGTACGTCTCTGTTTCTCTTCTTTTGGTTTAATGAGGGTTGCGTGATTGCTGATGGTGAAACACTGTAATGGAGGTTCTCCGCAGTGCCGAAGAACCGTCTGTTCCCTAATCTACATCAAGCTCCTACAGAGGAGCAGCAGGAGATAAAAGACTTTGTGTACTGCTTGGTTTCAGCTGGGGCAGCAGCACATGCTGGAGGCGAGAAGCAAAGAAAAACATGGCTGCAAAAATAGTAACCAATATTATATATCCCCTTTCCTAACAGTTGTCAGAGTAAATATTTTGTTGACTGTGGTCAATAGTATACCTAGTAGCTGTGGTGAGTGTTCTGGCAGAAAGGCCTCGCTTTGATTTCATCCATGCGTCATTATGTACTGATTAGCTATTTCATTGGTGTTATTTATACCAACAGGTCTGCTGGAGAGGGTGTAATTTTCCAAATACCATATTGTGGGTGGAATACATCATAATGGAACATGGAAATGCAGCTAAAAAACTTGTTTGTGGCTTTTTTTCGCCAATACCATTATAAAAAACCGCATGCTATTCTTTGTTCAGTTTGTGCTTGAAAGCATCCTCATAAATTTAGATTGAAGGCACTGTTCATAGAATATTCCAGCAATGTTACGTATTCTAAGCAGAGCTCCAGGAAAAAAAAAAAAAAAGATGAGGGAAGGATTGGCTCTTAAAGTGAAGCGTTTAAGAGGCAAATGACCTTTTTAATTGACAAATTACAGATTGGCTTGATTAAAGATGGTGTTTCAGATGAGCTGCAGTTCATTGAGTGCATTTAACAAGTCACTTGTGTGTGATGTAATGAAGCCACAATTTAGTATATAGACTACGATGTTGTTAAGTTATATAAAGGGTATTTTTCCAGTTTTCTTTGGTTTAAATGAGTCCCAATTTGATGCTGATTATATTTGTTATATTTAAATAAAATCTGCACAAAATATTTTTTCTGAGTTTTGTGTAAATGTTTCTCTTGTAGTAAAGTTTCTCTTGTAGTAAACCTTGATTAAATCTTGTTAAACCTTCTCTTGATTAAACATTGTTAATGGACCTCATATACAAAACAAAAAAATATATATTATTTTATTACAACAAAACTCAGAATATGTATTAAGTACATGTTGTCGTATAAACAACCAGTCAGTAAACAGACTGATAAGTTTCATAAACCTGAAGTAACTGTACTGACTGATTCACTGACTTCGGATTCAAGACTAACCAGTGACTTCTTTAGATTCATTAAGTCGTATCAAACAATTCGGCTCGTACTGTGTTTGTTGTTGTGTGCAGGAAACACTGGCTTACACTTTAAGAAGACAATATCTGATGGAACAATGTATGAACCTTCGCAATGCTTTCCTGACTGTCTTTAATGGTGTCTAGATCTACATTCTGGAGCCCTGCTGAGGTTGTATGTGGGAGTCCAACAGACATCAAAGTCATTTTGAAATGACACTCTAACAAGGCACAATAGCAGAACTGTTGGGATGTTCTTGTTCAAGCATATTGTCAATACTTATTAAGGGTTTTCGTAGCATACATTACATTGCAGATCTGTATCTGTTAATCACAGATTGATGTAATGTAATCTACTCTGTTTAGTGTTGTGGCCAGTCAGCCTCTCCTGTCACACGGCCAGCCTGCCCCTCCGAGATGCCAGCAGGGATGACTGGAGCCATTCTGCTCTTTTAATTTAGGAAATCAAGCCTGATGTCACCGTCGTCCCTTGTCCCTCCTAAGGTCATCGTGTGTAGGCACTTGGGGGGAAGGGGAATGGGGCAGGCTACGTCCTGTAGTGCCGGAGCCGGCGTGCACCACATCGTCAGGTCATTTTGGAGGCCAGAGCTGTGTCCTCCCTCTACCCTGCACAGGTGGCCACGGCCAGGATCAGAATAATTTATGAGTGCTGGGTCAGTCTCCTCTCCACCAGCTTGGGTTTTCTGGCTCCCAGCCACACACTGATTTCATCCTGGCCTGGGAGCACAAAATAGATGTGGCAGTTTGTTTCCCTGTCCACACTGGCCACCCCTTCTTTCCTGCACTCCTAGTCCCCAGCGGAGGTCATTTGCGCAGTTTGTCAACGTTGACCGAACATTTTCGCATGCCCCCGAAGTGACCCCTCAATGAATGCATCAGCAATTTCGTAATGTGAAGTGTCCAGGCATTGTCACACCAATTAGCGCAGATATCCCTGATAAACAAACAGCCCACCAATGAGAAACCCCTGACCACAGACTGGTAAAGTGGTCCACCTTGAAGTGAAATCTCTCATATAGACACTCATCCAAAGTGACAGGCAATTCACTTAAAAGATGTCATGTAGTCCCCCTAATGCACTTCATGAAAGCACTTCCTCAGAAGTTATGACATCAGGTGTTGTCCACCTAAACCACAACGTCATGTCCATTTGACACTATATAAAGTAGAAAGTCATGTAGGGTCTTTGAATCATTGATGGAAACACTAAATAACAACCCCACCATGACAGATGGTGGTGAATCTGTGGGAACAGAACTAGGGACGTTTCAAGAAAGGTTGATTAGTTGTCCAGCAACTGATTACTGGAAAACATACATAAATAAATAAAATATATACATGCATACACATACACAGTAATATAATATACAGGGGTTGGACATAATGATTTGAACAATTTAGAGAAGTAACTTTTTTGAGAGGGTACTTTGTGCTATATTTTCAGCTTGATAGTACACGCTGAGAAGTTGTTTTTAAATCCATCCCTTTATCCCTTTTGAAGCTCTAATGCAACAGCCATTGAACCAGGACTTGTGCAGCTAAACTTAAAAACAGTTACTGCTGGACTTCAGATCATCTGCTGTGAGTTGTTTTCCTGTTATTATACATAATTCAAAGGCCTCCTTTTTGTGAGGAGTATGATAGTTTTATGCATATATGAATTTTATGTATGTATTTTATTTAATTCATTTTTTTGAATGTCTGTCAGTTTTCCTATTAACCAGTAGTGCTGTTCTTTTTCGTAAATCTTCATTTCAGTTCAGGTAATTTTAAATTTGACACCCCCACTGTTAAATTGGAATTTTAATTGGAATGACAATGGAATTTACTAAATAAATGTTCAAAAAAAAAAAAAAAAAAAAAAAAAAAAAAAAAAAAATCAACACAGATCATGCATTCTGGGAAATTTTGTGTTTTTTCCACCCTGGTCCAAATATAATAAAATATAAACTGTTAGTCTATTGTTTTAGGAGTTATTTACATTTCTGTGAATTTCAATTAATTCTGTTTGCTTGCATTCAAATTACAATTGTGCATCATGTTTGTTACCTCAATGCAGTTTCATGAAATGAGTCAGAACTTACAAGGAATATTGTTTCAATTGTAAATGGTGCACATTATGGGGATTAATGATAATAATAATAATAATAATAATAATAATAATGCTTTCAAAAATTCTACCTCAAAATCTGTGGTCTATTCAATTAATTTGTGTTCTCTCTAGCTGTTTTTGAACATATGAATGCATCCCATGTGAACATTGCCTATAAGAAACACATCTGATTGAGCTTTGAGTAGTCTGACCCCAATTAATCTAAGTAGCTGACTATTCGCTCCCGCCCACCAACTAGTTGATTGTATAAAAAATATGTAGTTTGCAGATCCGTAACCAAAACATACCTACGAGGTTTGTATTTTAACCCCATCTTCCTGTGCAATTTGGATCTGTAATTAAACAATAACGGCAAAAAAACACTTAGAGAAATGGTGCAGGCAGACTCTAGCCTTTACAGCCCACTCCAGTAATGGTTCTTTTTCTCCACGAGTAGCTCTGAGATGCTAGCTGACTTTGATAAACTGAATTATCCTGGAGTGTCTGTCCTATTCACACTGGGTGGTTGTGATGTACCATATTGCTCGGCTGAATAAATTAAAGCTTCGGCTGATGTCTGTCCTCACCTGTCCCCCTCCCTCTTACCCTCTTCATTGTTTTCCACATCAAGCCTGTCCTTTTGTTGCTCATGCAGTGGAGCTGGTTTATGAAAGTTAGTTTTTATTCAGGCTAATGTCCTATTAATTTCATGCTCCTGCTCTCTCTGAATAGACCACCTTCCTGCATTTTTTTTTGTTTGTCTTTTTTTCATTCATCGACATGCTTCTAAAGTTTGCTTATTAGTGAGATTCGTTTTCCATCCATGCTTGCTAGTACTCTCTCTTTTTCTATTAGTGGAACAATTGGATGCTGGATAGAGGTTGTGCCATTATTTTCCTATCCTTTTTTTTCCAGTTTTATTCTTCATTCTTTTTTTCCAGTTTCATATAATCTAATTGGATTTGGGACACGCCTTAATCCTTGGTGGTTGCTTATGCTGGCTATATTTCGTTGTTGTTTTGTTTTTGAACCTCTGGTTTAAATGCAGATTCTGATAGACTCTCGCCCCGTCCAACGTGAGTCCGATCAGCCGTAGTTCGTAGGTGATTTGTCTTCGACTCATCACATGATTGTGTTTTCCTGATAGAGTTTTTCCATTTCTGAATATGCCAGTTGTTTTTTGGCATTAACCCTGCACTCTTAACTCGAGGGGCACAGTATAAATATCTATAGCTTGTCATGCATGGTGGCTGTGAACATTTCCTTACATATGCAGTTTTGATTAATCACGCATGGCATTGCTCCTGAAAGCTCTGGCCCATCCCCATCTATAGCCATTAGTCACTGTCACCTGCTCTGACTTTATGCACTGAATGCTTGTGCTATCTATTCACAACATGTGCGTGTGTGTGCATGCGTGCGTGCGTGTTCTATATTCCAGCCTCTCTGCACACAATGCCTGTACACTTACTCCAATGTGCCGTATTTTTATTTACCCTATTTTTTGTATATAGGGTAATTAAATGTTTGATATTTTTTTCCTGATATTCACAGGCTTTTATTCAGTTCATTTCTGCTTTTTCAGCTGTTCGTTGTAGAGATCTTAAGGAATTTAATGATTCTTTGATTTGATAATATTTTATTTATTTTTTAAATGAAGCCTACCCTATTCAGTGAAAAAAATCTCTATCTATCTATCTATCTATCTATCTATCTATCTATCTATCTATCTATCTATCTATCTATCTATCTATATCGCGCGCACAGGTGAGACTTGAAGAGCACACGTTGATATCTGTTTAAAATAAACTCATGCAAATTTTACCAGTTTAAACATTTTAAGAGCCAGAGGACGCGAGCTCGCCTGCTTAGTGAGAAGGTCTGTGGTTGTGCTCATCCGAAGCCCGCAAACCCGCGCCTCAGAACATGCGCAAAGCTCTCTCTGAAGTATTGTGTTTAAATTAACATGTCATTAATGTCATTAACATGTCAAAATGTCCGTCTTGGTAAGTATTCTATAGCAAACATAGCCAGCTGAAAATACTTACAGTGTCTTAAAGGGACAGCACTTTCTTAATATTAATCAAACAACAACAACAAAGAAATCACTCACTGCTCTTGATTAAATAGCTTTTGTAACTTATAAAGATTTATTTTTAATTTATAGTCAAATATGCAATGCTGTTTTACATTTCATTACTTTATTCAATTTCTGTACCTAAAAACTAATAGTAGAGTAGGGATGCAATGATAGCATTTTTTCAGAACCGATCCAATCCAATACCGAAAATTCTGAGTATCTGCCGATACCGATCCAATCCGATACCAGCACAGTTTTTTTTTTAAATCAATGTAGAATTACATTACAATGTAGAATTACATCTTCTTACTTCTATACTTCTCTGTGTTGACCTGACATGCGAAACACAATCTACTACATACAGACAACTTTCTTTTTATTGAAACATAACAAATGAAAAAATATATAATCATAATCTATGACAAAAATGCTATTATAAACTAATTTTATTAAAATCTACTGAAACATTTTTATTTACAAATAAAAGTGAATGTCTAAATCTGGTAAAATGTTACACATTGCTCTTTGTATTGTTGTAAAATACATTTATGAAAAAACAAGTAAATAGCCTACATTTATATATATATATATATATATTATAAATATATTCTATAAAATTAAAAGACATTTCTTTTAAATGTATAATATAAGACTTAAATATAAGACTATTCATAATCTTTCATTTCGCAGAAAAGTATTATAATACTAAAGGCTCCAATACAGAGCAGCAGAAAGCGCAAGCTTATGCGCATCCCGTGGGCAGAATGATGCGCTTGAAAAAACACGGAGTGACATGGTGGTGGGAAAAAACACAGGAGGAAAAATATATTTTTCAAAGCTTTTGTGTTCTCTCGCAAAACTTTTGCATTCTCTCGAGAAACTTTGCATTGCCTTGCAAAACATTTACGTTCTCTTGCAAAACCTGTTGAGTTTGGACAAACACTTCCTATGTACCTCACAGCTTGTAGTGTTTAAAACAGATCTGTACGTTCACAGTTGAGCGGTTCATAGAGTTTTATTTTGAACTTGGACTCAAGTATAAAGAAATACAGTCAGCGCTTAACGGTTTCGGGACATTCTACAAAGCTTAACGTGAAAATCAATTAAAATGGCTTAATGTACTAAAACAGTGACATTGGAGGACTAAATTCAGTACACACCTTATTAATAAAGCGTACACTATTTACAGACAAGCAGAATAGCCCATAATATGAACGCAACATGCTAAATTGCATGCTGCATGTTTAAAAGGCCAAATTTGGAATGCAGTTTATTGATAAACCTAATATATACAGGAATGCAGAGCCTAGAACATTAAAGGAACGTGTCAAATCTCTTCCCATAGAAATAAATAAACATTTAACGTGGCATAATGGACAAAGACAGTGATAATAAAAACAAATCTGGTATACAGATTTTTAAAAAGATGTACTTTATTCAGGCAATCAGATGAATATGAACGCAACTCGCTGAACCGCGTTATGCATTTTCTTCCCATAGAAAACCATTATGTAGAAACCACTAAATGTGGTTTAAAGGTGACCTGTTATACCCCTTTTTACAAGATGTAAAATAAGTCTCTGATGTCCCCAGAGAGTGTAGCCTATGTGAAGTTTAGCTCAAAATACCCCACAGAATGTGCTGTTTTTTTGTATGTGCCTTTAAATGCAAATAAGCTGGAGCCAACCCTTTTCAGAAGAGGCTTCAAGAACTCATGCTCCGGCATACCAGCAACAACAAACAGGACAATATCATGCAATCTTATTGTAGTGTGCAGTAAATGCGCATTTATAAATTACACAGACGGGGAGCACGGTGCGATAAAAATAACGACATGGTTTCATGGTGCCTTTGCATGCAATCACATTATGAGCTTAACAAATTCAAGCGGTCTACTTGTAGCTCTACTCTGGTAGCTTTAACAACATTAGCCTTACAGAGAGCCAAGAAGCTCTTTTGGAAAACAAAATATGACGCGTGATGCTTACTTTGTCTGGAGCTGACGTTTGCGCACAAAGCATTGGTATCGATCCCTCTTTCAGAAGATATCTTTGCACAACTTCAGTGTTGAGCTGAC
This sequence comes from allo-octoploid hybrid of Carassius auratus x Cyprinus carpio, assembly GCA_024542945.1. Taxonomy (NCBI): domain Eukaryota; kingdom Metazoa; phylum Chordata; class Actinopteri; order Cypriniformes; species allo-octoploid hybrid of Carassius auratus x Cyprinus carpio. The sequence goes on along the minus strand of CM045068.1, from coordinate 12,214,051 downwards.
TCATTTGATTAGCACTAACATATAGGACTTTTCTTTATTATATATACTTACTATAATTTTTTTTAAAATAAAGTTTAACCACGGTGTCCTCAGCAGTCTATGGAGACTCCTATGCTCATTGGTGCATCCCAAAAGACGACACTTTTAATGCCTCTTTGGCACTAACATTGTATCTCCAGCAGCTACAGCAAGAAAACAGTGATGGCGGACTGCTTCTTCTCACTCAGGGTGGGGTCTATGCTAATTGAGTCACAAATGGGAGGGACTTTCCTGAGTATGACATCATAATAGGGAGAAATCTGGAACCGATTGTTTAGAGACTGTTTATGATTTATTGAGATTATAAAAAAAATGAGTGGGTGGATTTTTGTCATTATAGGCTGGTTGTTTTCACACATTGCGGCCACACAACTGTGTTCAAACACTTTATAAAAGTGATTTTTGCATAATAGGAAGACAGTGATATAAAAAGCCCAAATTTAGTATACAGTTTATTAAAAATATAGGCCATGTACGTAAGCAGATCCTTGAATATGAACATCCGCTGAACTGCACATTAAGTGTTTTCCTCCCATAGAAAACCTTAATAAAGATAATGCTTAATGTGGTTTATTGACCAATGACAGTGATATAAAAAGGCCAAATTCGGTATACAATTTATTAATGAAATAAACTATGTACAGGAAAGCAGATGAACTAAACATGCTAAACTGCACATTAAGCCTTTTTTACTATAGTAAATATAGTTTAATGATAGCGTTTGTAATTAAACTATAGTAGCCACAAATTTACCAAATTTACCATTGTCCGAGAGTCTATGAAATGTACTTTAATATCATAAACCATAAAATGTAGTCAGCTTTCTACTATGGTTCATTTTCACAATGGGTAAACACAGGTCACAAGTTAACACGGTCACATTTCCTCAATTCAGCCATCTGTACTGTGACACGCAGGGTAAAATCCTGTCTTCAATCCAGAAATCAGCAGTTAAACCAGTGGAGTTTGGTAGCTCAGTGGTTCATTACTGGCATCTCACGGCAGGGTGTCTTTTAGCATGTGTTCGAAACCCGTACCAAACAGACTTTTTTGGTTTTTGTATGTAGATGTATACGGATCCATTCAGAATTAAACCGAGCAAAACACAAATTAAAAAAGCTAATAAAAACATTCGGAATTTGTCGAATGTGGTGATTAGGGCTGCACGATTAATCAAAATTAAATTGCAAAGGCGATAAATCGCGATTAGGCAGAAACTGCAATTGTCATGCATATCTTTCAGTGAAGCATGGTTCTGTGATCAGTAGTAAATCTCCATCCGAAGGCCAGAGGGCGTCTCGCACTGAAACTCCAAATACACCCCACAGAAGAAATACAGGAAATCCCTATAGCTGTTGCAGAATAAACAGAAGATTTGACTGCTTTCATTGATTTAGCTTGACTAATAAATGCATGACTACAACAAATATATGGTTTATCTGAGTTTGTCTTATTATAATGTTTATTATAATAAAGTATATAATAATGCAATGCTAATCGACATAGCCTTTATCACTGAATGTTATGATATATGTTGCGTGCCTTGTTCTGTGTAAGGAGCCACATCATCTCACAGAATGATTTATTTCAAACACTCGTCTGACGTTATAAAGTGAGTTTGGAGTTAAAACGTTATATATGGTATTTTCAGATGCTTTCAGATGGAACAGCATTTACTGCGCAGAGCCGTATATCACTGACAAGCAATGCAAACAGCATTAATAATGGCAGAACATTTTCTTTGATTTCATTATCATGCGATTAAATCATCTGCGATCATGAATGCGATTTTGCATAGCTTGTCAGTGAACTACGGCTCTGTGTAGTAAATGCTGCTCCATCTGAAAGCATGTGATGAAGATTTACTCTGGCCAAACGAAACCAGCAGTTCAATTCCAGGCTGCAGCAAAGTCAGATTGTGCAGAGGACTCAACTGGTTCCTGTGGTCTTGTCCCAGTGGTCATCTGAGACAAGGTCTTTACAGGGGATCTGTATCTGGGGCTCATCTAGTTGTCCTGGTCTCCACTGTTATTCAGGGCTGAAGAGGTCCTTTCTAGGTGCTGATCCACCATCTGACCTGGATACAGACTGGATCTGGTTGCTACGGTGACCTATGAATAAGAGATAAACAGACTAATATTAGAGTAGATGCCATTCTTCTAACGATGTAGCAAGTACATCGGGTGTTATGGGAAGTGTTCCTGGTTCCGGTTTACCTAATTAATGCAGCCTAAAAATCCTTTAATGGATTTGGATATTAGAAGCAAGATACTTTACTTGTAAGACACTGATTTGCTTTATTCAGGCCATATTTGCTTTATTTAGACTAGTCCTGACTTTAGCTTAAAGATAATTAATAGATTTATGTTTGTTCCCACCAATCACTGCACAAGTGATGACGAAAGCATGTTAGTGCTAGACCTCCTGGAACACATAGAGATTGCATTGCAGACCCTGCAAATAAATCATTTAAAAAAAATTTTTTTTTAAAGGAAGTCTATGAGAAAACTCAGGATGATTCTCGGCCATAGTTAATTCGCCCATAAAGGGGCTGTACTCCATATAATGTGACTTGACGCTGATTAGATTATATATCCAGAGGCAGAACAAACAGTCTAGAACAGTGACAGCTAGCGTAACACTATGGTTGAATGCATAATTATTTATGAAGAAACGGCCCCTGCACGTAACAATCATTTACCTCAGAAAAACTGTTTGGTGTTCAGCTCTTCAGTCAACTAGAAAAAAAATAAAGAGGAGCATTTTGCTAAATCTATGTTTTAGCGTATTGCATATGAGGGCTGCACATTAATTATCGCAAGCGATTTATCGTGCAGCCCTATAGCATATTCATATTTTAACTTAAAGGATAAGTTCACTTCCAGAATGTAAAGTGTCATCATTTACATATGAGTTTCTTTCTTCAGTTGAACACAAAGGAAATTATTTAGAAAAATGTTAGTATCTGAAGAGTTGATGTACACCATTGACTTACATAGTAGGAAAAAAAAATACTATGGAAGTCAATGGTGCCCATCAATTGTTCAGAATTTTTTTTAATCAACAACATTTGTTATTTTTTTTATTTTTGGTCATTTTGGGACTCTGAATAAAACTGAGGTGTTTTTTCATCTCACATATTGGCACTATAGCATACTATATGAGCCATAAAAGCCTGATGTACCAAATATGATAATCAACATAAAACGTGCTAAAAAAGGACAACACAATAAAAAGATGCATTGTTATATTTTGTATTATTTTGCAACACCCAGTCTTTCACATCAAATTCACAACTCAGCTAACACATAATTTATTTTCTAGATTTTCTAGTGGTGCAGCACCTTGGCTAAATATTCTGTTGAAAAATAATGCAATCGGGCAAGTTACTGTTAATGCAACCAAATGTAATAAATCATTCAACCCCAATATTTTCTTTTCTAATAACTGGTTCTTTATTCCATCATGTTTTTTTTTTCCTTTGTTTTTTGTTCTAAATTTCCAGTCCTGCATGGCATGTCCCAGCATATTCCCCCATCACTGCTCCATGCTCATTTCAATATGTATGTCAGCATCTGTCTGGCTGTTGGATGGCCTGTATCAGCACATTTGTGTCTAGAGTGCATTGTACAATTGCTCTCATGGGCTCAATCCACCACTGTTTCCTCCATTGCTGCTCCAGGGATTATTCAACTCAACAGAGGCCACTGAGAGTGGGGTACTGGGTAAGACCCAAAACCCGATGCTTGAACCAGAAGATAATATCTCTAGGATTCCTAGTGGCTTGTGGATGTGGGATGAGCTACTAACTTTAATTTGTCTTATGAGGTTAAACAGTCCAGCAACATATTAGATGCACATACATCTGTGTAATGTTTAGATATATTATATCATGTTTTTCATGACTCACATGGCTTGTGATTTTCTTTTTATAATGAATAGATAATATCAGTTGCGGTTAATAGCAGTGGTTTGGGTCCGTTCTGCGTGTGTGCAAATTTCCGCTCATTGAATACCTACATGGCTTTGCTACGTACAGCAGAGGGGAGAAATAATGCCACTGTGTCACTTTGGTATCCACTGAGGAAGTTAAAATGCACAGGATACAAACTGAAATGGTACGCTAATGTGACTGCTTGTGTCATAGTTGTCACAGCCGGTTAGCGTAAAAAGCTGGGGACAGGATGAGCAAGTCAGGCAACGACTTTGTTGTCGAATTGTGTGGGCCGAGCCAGAAGCATCAGTTAACTATAGACTGTCACCCCTTGTTCCCTGTTGTTGATTCTCACCGTATTGGTTTTCTTTACATTTGATTCCATTCGAGAGCCGTCGAGGTCACACCTGCCATCCATCGTGAGGAGTTGTGGATATATATTGATTAGATTTGAAACAGAGAGGTTCATCCTTGTCCATTTAACGACAGACAAGATTCACTGGAGAATTGTCCGAATGACAAATGCTTTTTAGAACATTGTTCAATAAAGAGTTCTATGAAATGAATCAAACCAACCAGCTCAAAGCATACAAACTTTGAAGCTAAAGAAATAGACCAAGGATTGGTGAGTGTTTTTTGGACAGGAATTTTAATCATTGTGAATAATGAAGATAAGACCAAAGAACCCATGACTGTAATGAAATTATTTTAATTAAAACATACTGATGACGAAATGTAACAGAAAAAAATGTATACAAGCAATGCAGTGTGTTTTTATATGAATGAAAATGTAGTAGGAACTGATAAATTCCAGTATGTTATAGGGTTATATCAAAAGTACTGATGTCTGTACCAAATCGGTACTGAAATATAAAAAATATGATGATACCTGCATTTCCCTCTAGCATGTTGAGTGGATTCTTAAACACCTCTAATTGGCCATTGTGCATTTTAGTGGAATTCTATATCTGCTCAAAGACAGATCTGCTAATAGATGCCTGCTTTTAAACGCTCATGTGTGTATCAGTGTAAGCACTCGGTGAAATGTGTGAAAGGTGTGTATTTACAACTTGTTTTTGAAGCGATGATCATCGTATCCAATCACAGACATTTGTTGAGCACATGAACACGTTGGCCAAACAGAGGTGTTTAAGAATCCACTGAACAGCGCTCAGAGTGCAAGGGGGAAATGCTGGTATTGTCACATTTTTAAAATTTCAGTACTTTTGAACCGTAATGTTATTTTGTTTGTTACAAATATAGGTATCACTTTAAAATAAGTAACATTATAAACTAATGTTGGTTAATAAAAATGTTCATGTTAGTTCACAGTGCATTAATGTTAACACATGCAACTTTTGATTTTACTAATGTAGCCTATTAGTTAATGTTGAAATTAACTTTAACTTAATTTAAGATTAATAAATGCTTTGTAAATATTTTTTTTATTGTTAGTTCATGTTAACTAATATAGTTGACTGATGTTAGCTAGTGAAAACTTTGTGAAGTATTACCAAAATCTTGTTTGTCACAATGTTTAATAAGAATACACTAATCATTAAATAATATATGATTACTTTAATTATATATTATTCTTATTAATAATATAAAATTTCCAAAATGTGGAGAAAGTCTGTTGCAGTTTGATATATTATTATTTTGAACATATTGACAAAGAATGTCACTTTCTTAGACTATTTTTAAAGAAAAATCTCAGAAAAATGTGCTAAAATTACCAATTATGAAATTTTTCATGGAAGGTGAAAACTTTGTTAAAAAACAAATCAACAGAAATTGGGGGTTAATGGGTAATGTAGTTGTTTACAATTACTGGTGCTTTTAAATGTCATTTTTGTAGTTGAAAACAGTAACACTGACTTGTAGCTTTTTAGAAAAGCATACTGTATATCGTCAACCTAATGATCTCAGAGCTCATGGTACTGTAAGTCTGTCTTAAAATGTTTAAACATTGATTTTGGAGAAAATTAGTGGGATTTTTTTCTTTGAGAACCAGACTGTTTTGCTCTCTTTCTGGCTTATTAAATAGTCATACACCTGCCATGGCTAATCTTTACCTGTATGTGGATTCTGGGCACAGGGGCAGAAAGGACATGTATTTGCAACTTTTCAACATTTACTGTAATATTGAAAGTAATTGTTAAAAGTACTGTGGTAAGTTCTGGTAGTAAGTTCTGTGGTTTTCCCCAGGATCTACAACCCCATGTGTGTGGAACAGACTGAACCCCAGCATTGTGTGTCATATCATCCTCAAGATGTGACGTGCATAGCTTTATTTATGTCCTCCCCCTGGTTCCTGCTTGCTCAGGCTTCCCTTTAGGCTGTGGAAGTGATAGGAAACAAATGAGACGGTCCTGTAGGATTGCAGGCCCACGTGCTGTATCTGCTGTGCCCTGACCTCATCGTTTGCTCCATGCTCCGCATGGCTCTACATTACACCAGGGTCTCCAAGGCCTCTCCATCCACTCAGCCAAGACAGTGTCCTCCCTTCCCCTCGTCACCATTCACATCCCTGCTGCCAAGCTTTGTCCCTGAAACAGCGTCTTGACCACGCTTCCACCCCTGTCAATCCGCAGCTTCGCACTCCCTGCTGTTAACCGCCCCACTTCCTACAGCCGTTAAACCCTCCAAACCCTGAAAGCATGCTGGAAAAACAGACAGAAAGGCAAATCAGATAACGCAATGACACAGCAGATATTCCAAGAGGCTTTTTTGCATACTCTGCAATATGTCAGGAAAAACACAAACGCATGCATACTTGCAGTACCCACCTCACAGCTCAATGGTTTCTCACCGGAGGGGTTTTTAAAACACAGTCGCCTCAGCCCGTATTCCATTAGCTGCAGTTCTTTCGATTTGCCTTTGCCTACTTTGCTTTTCAGACATGGCAATTATTTCTGGCACCTGCAAGTTGGAATGAAGGGGAAACTCAGACAATGTGTGGTAATTAGATCTTGTATGTTTTACCCTGCGATTATGTGCTTGACAATTTGTCATTGAGTGGACTCCGCAGCTGTCACCGGAGTCTAGACATGCGTCAATCAAAATAGTTCCGCCTCCTAGGGTTTCCTCCGCCCTCTCCTTCATGTTCTGCATGATTCCCCACGAGGCTTCACGGATGTTCTGAATGTGTGTAGAATGTACTATCATTTTAGGCACCTGCACAATTAAAGTTGTCTTTGGATCACATGTTAGATGCTTTAATAATGGAATTGTGTGTCTGAGCATTTCATTTGTAAGTGTTATTTCTCCCTCCAGCGACTTTTCTTGTCTCCATCCACCCCCTCTTTTCACCCCCTCCTTTCTTCGTTCTCCTCCTCTCTCCATCTCACATTTACAAGTACACACGTTTTTAATGGAGCATCACAACTCCTGCTGCACTCCGATGGATGGTATTCACAGAGAGCCTCTTTCATCCAGCAACATTTGGCTGAGCTTTGATATAAATGCTTATGAAGATCATTTTCCTCTAGAATTGTCCCTTTTCAATCCTCGAGTTCCTGCTCATATTCACATCAAGCTTTCAAGAGCATCTTAAATATGTAAATGTATACAATGAAGTGAATCTTTTTGTATGCTCCTGTTTAGCCTTTTTAGACACAATTACTGCTGTGCAAATGGTAAACACTTGTTCCCTGCTAAGCAAGTTGATGATAACTCCTGATGTGTACAATTTGAGGTTTTCCTCAACACTTCCACACAGCACTGGCAAGCACTCCGTTTTAATAAGACCTGAATTCTCTGCATAATTAGCAGGACTAGCTGTAGTTATTCTTTGAAAGCACTGAAAATAAATATGCAGTAGCTATGACCTGACCATGACTCAAGACTCCAATGTAGAAAATAATACAATACAATACAATACAAGACAATATATAATGGAGGTAAATGTACTGTTAATAAGCATGGATGAATTTTCATATTTTAAGATAAAAAGTCTGGGTCTTTTATTTACATTTTATGGATTTACTCTTATAAAACAAAAGTCATTATTTAAATATTAGAATTGCATTATAAAAAGTTTTTAATACAGTTTAAATACAGACTGTATTATAACATAATTTATATATAAAAAAATATAAATATCATCCCCTAGGACATAATTACTTAACGTTGAAGAAACAACCTGATTTAATGTTTAACAGAACATGAGATGGAACATTAGAAATTAGTTAAGAGTTTGGAAATGTCAAGAGGAGTTTTATGTAGCCTGTGTTCTCCACAGACTTGTGGTTAGCAGCCCTGGGTTGAATGCATTCCCACCTCCAATGAGACTTCACAGTAAAAAGGGCAGGTTTTCCACAAAGATGGGTTGGAGCAATGGTCCAGTGGGTGTTAGATTACAGAAAGCATGTCAAAAGAGTTTGCTAGCCTCTGCCTGCTCTTGCTTTGAACCCTTCGTCCATCAGACAGGTGGAGTTAGCCCAATCATCTGGGACTTTAAGCTTATAGCTCTCTCCCTCTGAGCCTCACACAGTTCTGCTTAAATGGGATTTCAGCTGCATCCTATGCCGCTCTACTGATCTCACATCCAAGCCTGGAGCTCTCACTGATGGCAGGTCTGTGGCGCTGTCCGTGGTGCTGATATTTGCTGCCTGCTGTCCACGGTGCTGAAAGGACAGACAGCTTCTCTGCCATTGCAGCGGGCTGCCTTCTCCCTCACGGCTAGTTGTGTACCTCATCTCAGTTATCTCTCCTCATATGGACCAAGGGCACTAAAGTTGTGAATGCACAATCTGAACCATCCATTTGCTAGCCATCTGCCATTCTTGCTTAGCACAGCCCCGGATGCTTTTCTGCAGCTACAAAAGTGGGCAGATTTTTTCTGGAACTGCCACTTCTTGTGGGTAGGTGGCGGAGGAGGATTCTGTTTTTAATCATGTCAATTTGATTTGGCTAATTAAAATAAACATCAAGAGGAAATAATGTGAGGCAGAACCGCAATGCTTAATTGAATATGAATGCACTAATTTGAGTGTGATCTTTAAATATAAGCTTGACAAAAGATGCTCATGTATTCAGTGGGCGTTTTGTTGCGTATGTGCTAATTGTAGATTCACGCCACAGACTCGCTCCCTAAAGTGCCCTCAGTGCATCCTTATGCTGTCCATTACTCTCCATTGTAAGAGCAGAAAGCATGGCTAATTCTATTTGTTTCTAGCGCAGATAGCACACTGACCTAAGGAACCAGGCTTTGATCAGCAAGTGTTGAGTGCTTAAATTTGCTCTAAAACATCATTGGGGGTAGATAACAATTCGGAGTGGGTTCTCTCACTGTCATAAGTAGACAGGAACAAGCCAAACGTTTTGTCAGGGCCGCCTCTCCTGCTCACTTCATTGTTATGCGCTGTGTTGTAGTCATGCATCACTCTCAAGGGCAGATAATGACCTTAATGACAATGACCATACCGGGAGAAAGAGAGGAATGCTTTCTATTTGGATTTCCAACTGGTTTCCCAACCCAAGACCTGTTTGGTTACAAATGAGAATGCCACACACCCGAGGCACGTTGGCATGTGCTGATAAAGTGCAAGTTGGGGTCGCTTTGAGAGACACTTCCTTTATGTCATTTTGTTATTTAAAGACAATAAAATCACTGTCACTTCCAGAACAATGCATGCAATTCAGCTGTACAAAATGATCCTTCTGCAGGGAGAACAGTCTGTCTGCTGTGTTAAAGCGGAATTACATGGCTGATATATTTGGAATAGCATTTAGTATTACAGGAGCCAATGTGATCTAATTTTAAGTACTTTTCATTCCAATTATGCGTTATATTTATAGCAATATAGTTGACTTTATTGTACAGTGCTGCATGCTGTATGGAATGGCTATTAAGAAATGGAGTCACTAATCCTTTGACAAACAAAACGTAATCTTTCACCTTTTTTTGTAGTTTTTCCACAGATTCTGGCCATTGTTTGCCTTTCAGAACAGGCCTTTTAATTTATCTTTAACACTTCATCCCCTCCCACCCCCATCTTCTATTTGCAGAAAACGACCCAATAGACCCTTCATTTTTTCCTTATGCTCTTTCTCCAGCAAGTACGGAGCATTATTTAAGGTCAGGTTTCGAAAGGCAGAAAGGCTGTTATCACTTTCAAGGTCTTTTGAAAACCTCTTGTGCACAATCACAGTAATTAATTAGAAGCAAATGAGAAATTAAGCTCACGTTTTGTGTGATCAAATACATTTTTCTCCACTCGCGGAGTGCATATTGCTTTAATTTGATGTCTTCCGCCATGCACACACCTTTATTTTCATGTAAACTGATGAGGCCAGAGGAACAGAGGGGACCCCAGAGCTCTGTACGGCACCTTGCTGCACAGTGATCTGTTTTTCAGGGCCAAATTTACTGAGCAGTTGCGCTACATTTGTTTGTGGGAATTTATCTCAAAAACTTTTCTTATGTCTTATTCACTTCTCTTGTTCTCTTATTCATCTGTCCTATTCTCTAAACACCTGCATTCTAAATTAACGGGGTGATAAATTCACTGAAATAGTGCTGCTCTGTGGGTATTTTAACAAAGTCATTATCATTATATGTATAAATTAGGTCTGATTTATGTTTTTATTTACATTTATTCATTTATTTATTTATATAAAGATAACAGTAGTAGTAGTAGTAGTATATAAATAATAATAATAGAGCTAATTATTATTTATTTATTTCTTTATTTTAAAGATACCATTATTATTATTATTATTATTATTATTATTATTATTATTATTATTATTATTATTATTAGGGATGCACCGATCATGATTTTTCATGGCCGATTCCGATACCGTTTTTTTACAAGCAAACTGGCCGATTCGATTTCCCAATTTCCGATTTGATACCGATTTCCGATTTTTTTTTTCTTTAAGCAACAAACAAGAAAGAAGGAAAGTATGCATAAACAAGATGCTTATTTGGTATTTAATAGGCCAAACTGGCTTTTGGCTATTGAAAAAAATAACCGTAACCATCTGAATTTAACGGCAGTAACTGCACAGTAAGTAGCCTTCATTCAATACAAAATTAGATGGTACAGACATCAGCATTTAGCTTTTGTTTTTGAACTGGGTTGAAACTACATAGAACTTGCCGTAAATGAAAAGATGAACTGTAACCATGTGAAATTAAAGGCAACAACTGCATAGTTCTACAATCCAAACCACAAAATCAACACACATTCAATAAGAGGTTTCTTAATCAGCATTCAGTATTTGTTTTAGTTTTTAAATTTGGTTTTAAATAATCAAATAATCTTGGTGCGAATAAAACAAAGATACAAAGTGTTTCATTCATCCAAAAAAAATTTGGGTAATGATTCACATCTATATTTTTTTTACTTGAGCCAATGAAAAATAAATAACTATTGTCTCAAGTTAAAAAATATAGATGTGAATCATTACCCTAAATTTTTTTAATTGGATGAATGAAACACTTTTTTTCATTGTGCTACAGCAGGTGATTTTTAAATCAAATTAAGTCAATGTAATTTTAAGGTAAAATAAAAATAATCATCCTATACAGAACTGAAGTTTACTTCTGGCTTTTTAAAACGGGAATGCAAGTTCTACTTTACAAAAAAAAAAAAAAAAGCATTTCAGTTTTGTCACAGTTTTGTCACAGTTTAGTCCGTTTCGTTTCTCATCCAACACGCGAGAAGTTGAGCTGAACATCCCTTCACTGTCTCCGCTTGTGCAGGGCGCGGACAGGTACAGTACGCTCGTGCAACTTCAGTGAGTGCAGGAAAGGGGCTCTTATTTTGTGCAGTAGGTTGTTCGCTTCCTGCTATCTGTGCCTCAGACATGTAGCTCTGCACTTCCAGTGCTGAACGGCTGCCCGTGTCCTGCACACAGATTTTGAAATACTTCCACACAAATTACATGATAGCGAATGATTACAATGCAGTCTGTGCATGCGGCCGCACTTCCGGAAAAATCGGCCGAAATAAGACCAAAAACCGGCTGATTGCCGATCGCGTATTTTAAGCAAAAACCGTCCGGTTCCGATTTATGGCCGGTCAATCGGTGCATGCCTAATTATTATTTCATTCACTGAAAGTGTCATTTGTCATTTGTATACAAATTAGGCTTGATTTTTATTAATGTATTTATTTCTTTATTTATTTAACAATTATGACTGACAAAATTATTGAATGAATGGTGCAATTATTTATAAATGTATACTATACTCACAAAACTTTGTGAATAACTTGCCTCAGTTTCATGAAACTATTCTACAGAAACCAAACATTAAAGTATTTTTTTCTTTTTTAAAAAGAGCTATTTTGTGTGTAGTAATTCATACAATGATGATTAAATTATGGAGATGATCATACAGTGCCATACGGTATTTGCAGACTCTTGATACATGACTGGTTATATGATGTGTAATTTCTACAATGTGCTGTATATTGCAGTAGTCTGCTGTAACCTCCATAGCCTAGCACTCAAAACTGACCCGCAAGATCACGTAACTGTTGATTTGCTGTAACCATTGAGCAGTTATCACAGATTTGCATATTCCCTTTAATGAATTCAGCACACTTACAGCACACCCAAATAAAATGAGTATGGTGTGATCATGCTGCTGCATACTCCTCATTAATAAACATGCATCATTTACACTCCTCACCTGATGCCCATACTACAGTAACATTCTGTCTTATTATCTGTTATCCTCTGTTGTCTGATGCTATCACTAGTGCACTACTATGCTCAGCCACTACATGGGTGAAAGAGAGAGGTGTTGATTGACTGAGAGGGCTCCAGGGGGCTCAGAGCTGTTTAAAACACTAGCTGTGAGCTGGTTTGTGAATATTCATCTGTGAACTGATCATCAAATTTACAAAGCGAATGAGGGGATCTGTCAACTACCCCAGTCTGTTACTCTGCAAAGTGCATTAAAGATTGATTTCATTATGCTCAAAGATTCTAGGCTGAGGGAATCATACTGCCAGGTCTTGATTTTGGGATCAAACTGGCCTTCTAATAGAAATTCACAATAAAAGGTCAGAAATTACTGTACTTTGATGTGAGTCACAGACAGAATTTAGGGGCACATGCAAGTTACCGGTAACCGGGTTTGGTCCTAAAATAACATTAATGTCTGTTTTTTTTTTTTTTTCAGAGGATTTCTGGTGGTGATGTCTTGCCATTGGAATGCAGATGCACTTCTCTAAGGGGAGCTGAGGTTTGCTGGGGAAAGAAATCATGTATTTGACCTACTACCCACAAAACGAAAAATACAACCGCAGCAGTAATCCTACTTTCACCAGAGGCTGAGATGCATAAATCGGTCTTTTAACATGTCGAGTCAACTAGATTTTTAGGGCTCTTTCAGATTTCAAAGCACTAAGTACCGTGTGAGTTTTTTTTTCTTATATGGTCTTTCAGAAGAGTTCCTCAATGGAGTTACTCAGAAGAGAATCAAGATGGAGAATCAAGTGAAAAGAAACTCTTAAATATTAGGGGGTTTTTAGAAAACTGGGACCTTACTATTTCTGCAGTGCTATTTTGGAAAAGGCCAGATAAATTAATACGCTAGACTGGGAATAAATATCTCCTCTGCAGTGGATTAAGAGAAACGGAACATTAGAAAAGGAGGATTAGGAGCACGCTTGGAAGATGATGACACGGAAGTGGAGGTGTGGTGCGAAGTTCTCGTGGGCCTCCGTTTGGCTTGGGCTCATGGTGGGCATAGCTGTCACTGCAGCTCTAGAGTTTGACGGTCTGCCGGGTCAGTGGGTTCGCTACGGACCCTGGGAGGCAGGAGCCACCGGTGAACTGAGCTTCACCATGAAGACGAACATCAGCAAAGCTGTAGTGCTGTACCTGGACGATGGCGGCAACTGTGACTTCCTGGAGCTCCTTATCAATGATGGCCGTCTGCAGTTGCGCTTCGCCATCCACTGCGGCGAGCCGGCCTCGTTGCACATGGAGACACACGTCAACGACGAACGCTGGCATCGTGTGCTGCTCACGAGGAATTACCGTGAGACCATGCTGGCGATGGATGGGGAGAGCAAAGTGGCGGAGGTGAAGTCCAAGCGAAGAGAAATGATGGTGGCCAGCGACTTGTACATGGGTGGGATCCCACCGGACGTGCGTCTCTCGGCCCTAACGTCCAGCACGGTCAAATATGAGCCACCTTTCCAAGGCCTGATCGCCAACTTGAAGTTAGGAGAAACTCCTCCTACTCTCCTGGACAGTCAGGGCGTGAAGAACGATCTGGAATACCTGTGTAGCAAACAAAACCCCTGCAGCAACGGAGGACGCTGCTCCATTCATGACAGCGAGGTGCTGTGCGATTGCTCCAATACTGGCTACAAAGGGAAATACTGCACTGAAGGTAAGCAAGATGATGTGCTTCAAGGCCTTACATAACATGAAGATGTTCTTATCACAATGCCTAACTGGATAACACGCTTAGCTGTCAAGGTAAAATGTTTGCTTTTAAGGAACTCAAGGGTTCAGGAGTTCTCTCTGGTCTAATCTGGTCTGCCTGTTTTCTAATCGTTTGGTTGAGTGTTTCTCTTATCCTTTTCTTCTGCACGTAAACTACAGTTTGACTGCAAAAATTTTGCATTATCTATAATGTAACTGAATTTTTAGAAAAGTTGGGTGATTCAATCATGTTACAAGGAATAGCTCAGCCAAACATGGAAATTGTGCCATCACAAGGGTTGGGAACAAAATGAGTGTGATTTTTCTTTCTTTTGGGGAACACAAAAGGAGACATTTAGAATAATAGCCTGGTTGCTCTTTTCTATGCAATTACAATTGAATGGGATTTCAAGCTTTAAAAAGGGTGCAAAAGCAGCTTAAATGTGGTTCATGTGAATTGTGCACTATATTTTAAGTCTTCTGAAGTCATATGAGAGCTTTGTGTGAGAAAATGACTAAAATTAAGACTATATTCACTGATAATATTCCTCTCCAGTGAACTGTTATCCAGTGTGTATCCAAATCAGTGAACCAGTGAGTTGAAGTTTAGGGCAGATGTCAAAATTTTCAGGGAGTTAAATAGTGTAAATTGCCCACAAAGCTATTACATAACTTCAGAAGTCTATGAACATAGCATGCAAGTCAGATGGACCACTGCTATAATGCGCTTATGGTGCTTTTTTAAACCATTTTGCTGCTTGACAAACTCCGTTCTGATTAACTTTTATTATATCAACAAGAGTGGCCAGGGTGTTATTTAAAAAAAAAAAAATCACATTTTGTCTTCCTCAGAAGTGTAAGTCACACAGATTTGGAATGACATGAGGGTGAGTAACAAAAAAAGTAGGTGAACTCTTCCTTTGAAGTTGTGGCAGATCTTTTCTTCCATATTGTGACATACATTCAGGTGTAACGTGAACAGACTTGGTTCTACAGTACGTGTCGGTTATGATTGTTTTTGAGATGTGGGTGTAGGACTAAACAATGGGGGTAGATAAAAAGTTTTAGCAGACTAAAAACTGGAGTCCCGCATGCATTATGACATTTTTATTTTAAAATGACAAGGTAAAAAAAAAGGAATTGGATCTATAACTGGTATTTAGAGAATAGATGTGAATAGGGTGAATTTTCGTTTCATGCCGACTTTAATGAAGCACTTTTACAATGGTGTGTTTCAGATTGTCTGGTATTACAGCACATTAGCCTTGAGAATTTATAGCTAATGAGATATATTTGGATGTAGATCTCATTAGATCAGGTTCAGAGGGTTTGCATGTTTAGAAAAAAAACTTTATTTTAACTGTAAATAAAGGATTGATATCCAAAAAAAGCATCCAAACATATGGGACAGAAAGATAAGGATAGCACATTATTTGTACCCTGATATCAGCTTCATTCAAGTCAAATGGTTTCTTTTAGCATTTTAATTGTTACTGAAAATGTAGCTTAACAAAATGGGGGGAAATGTAGTTATAATGAAGAGATACAGAAATTCTAAAATATAAATGAAAATCATGTTACCTACCAAAGTAATCCCCTAAATCATCATAGCATTATCATCATGAGACATCTTTATCCAATACAAATCACCAGTAAATCATAACCAAGCCTTTTGGATTGATGTATTTTGCCAGAAAATGATCATGCCTTCCTCTACAGACCTGTAGTAGAAGATTTTTTTTTTGCATTTGTAATTCAAGCTGTGTACGATCTGTATGGATGTGTAGCATATTCCCCTACTAATTTGATGAAAACATGGACATGTGTTGGAACATGGGAGAGCAGTTTGCCATAGAAACTGTTCTAGGTGACATATGTAGACTAATTAGGACCACTCAGCAATGTCTCAGCCCTTCGGAGAAGTCACCGTCTGTCATATGGCGGTACGGTGTTTAACCCGAGGCCAAATCTGCATGACTTCATACAGAAATAAATTTGGCCCGTTTCTTCTTCTAATTGAGGAGGCAGCGAAGACAGAGACAGTGGCAGCTCATGCTTGGCTTTTCACTTAATGCAGTCTCAGGTTACCCACTGTGGAGTCGACAGGAAATGGGGCTTCGCTCTGTACCGAGAGAACAGCCAGCGAGTCCAGCAAGTACGTTTTGAATTAAGATGAAATATTCCGGCGCTTTAAAAGAAGAGAGATATGTGGGATGGGGAGACGTTAAGAACAATAATAAAAAAAAATATCCTGAAAGTTGATAGAGCAAATTGGATTTGACACTGTTAAAGGACAATATTAAAGAGAACAATTGGTTTTTGCACGCCTTAAATCCTTGCTTTTACTCCAGGGATTATCCACTGGAAGACAGACTTATCAAACACAGAGGAGTATTTGAGTGTTTAAAAAAATGCATAGATAATCAAGTCACAGTGTAATTATTATTTCTAGTTAAGTATTGGTATAACAAATCCTCTGAAGAATTAGCAGAGACTCATCAAATGGTGGTGGTTAATTACACGCATGTCTTTTCATATTTAACAATATTCCCAGACTGTGAGTGGGAAGTGGTCTCCATCACCGTGCCCTTGTCAAACCTCCCAGGTGAAATTTTGCAGTCTTTTACCCTCAGAGCTAAGAGGGCCATCAGTATCAATTAAGGCTGCCCTCGCCACAATGGAAATCTAGGCCAAAGCCTAGATATATCAGCAGTGTGTGCATCTTTTCTCTCGCATTTGCATCAGGCATGCTAATGAGATCTCAACCCAATATATGGGCAGTGCATAAATTGCAGTGCTGGTCAGATGCTGTATTATCGCCGAGGTGAGAGTGTGTGTGTGTGTGTGTGTGTGTGTGTGTGTGTGTGTGTGTGTGTGTGTGTGTGTGTGTGTATATATATATATATATATATATATATATATATATATATATATAGTGTTGGGCAAGCTACTTGGAAAATGTAGTGAGCTAAGCTAACGGTTACTAATTAACTAATTAAATGAAGCTTCATTACACTAAAGCTACAGCCCTGTGAAATGTAGCAAGCTAAGCTACAGCAACATTGCAAAAGTAGTTTACTACATCTAAGCTATTATTAAAAGTGTTCATTTTTATATTGAACCAACATCATCAGGGATGTGATTTTCCATATAAATACGGATTTCTAATGTTTCCGACCTCTAAGGGACGACCCATGTGATTCGCGTGGATCCAAGGTTTTTGTTTTTTTTGGGTAGGTTTGTTACTGCATGATGATTGAAATCACACAAATGACCTTAAGCCATTACCTAAATAAACTGCGAAAAGAAACATCATGGACGGAATGGTCCTCAGAGCACTGTATGACATTTAAAATGATTTCTATTTAATAAATGCATTAACAAATTTAATTAATATATTAAATAAATGCAAATAAATGCTGTTCATTAAACTTTATATTTATCAAAATATCCTGAAATTTAAAGTTCATCATCTTTTCCACACAAAATATGAAGCTGCAAAATTGTTTTCAACATTGATAATAATCAGAAATGTTTCTTGAGAGTCAAATAAATTGTAATGATTTCTAAAAGATCATGTGACACTGAAAACTGGAGTAATGATGAAGAAAATTCTGCTTTGCATCACAGGAATAACATTACATTTTATAATGTACCTGTATTAAAATTGAAAGCTTATTTTGTATTTGTAATAATATGTCACAATATTTCCGGTGTTTTTTTTTTTTTTTTTACTTTATTTTGATCAAATAAATTCAGCCTTGATGAGTAGAAGATAACTTCTATAAGTAACTTCAAAATCATTAATAATTGTAATATTCGCAAACTTTTGGCAGGTACTTTAATAATAATAATTCTATATACTTTACTATAATATATTATAGTACTTTATTATAATATATTATTATATTGTTGTCATGGTTATTAAATGCTGCTTTTTATTTTTTACAGGACAGTATGTATTTTTACAATATAAGATATATCTTTTAATGTGCTAAAATATATGTTTTTAATAATGAGTGCTGGGATGTGGCTTCGGGAGTGGTCAGATTTTCCTTCTTTTTTGTCTCTAGCTGATCACATGCCTGATCGTAAGTCAATGCCCTCTCAGTCAAGCAGATAGACAGGCATTATAGTTCAGTTAAGTTGTTTATTCAACAACTATTTCAAACCAATTTGGCAACAGAAATCAGTGTCATGTACAGGGCCGGATTTACCGCATATTGTGACATAGGCAAAATACATTTTTGCTGTCAGCCAGAAACCTCTTATTGGTAGTTGGTATAGTGGCTTTATTGTATGCAGATACATTTATATAAATGGTAACACTTCACAATAAGGTTCATTAGTTAACATTAGTTAAATAGTGTAGTTAAAGCTGCAGTCTGTAACTTTTTTTGGTTAAAAATGATCCAAAAACAATATTCCTCAAAATCAATAAATTTGATAATATAAATATAAATATATCAAAACTTAATTTTTGATTAGTAATATGCATTGCTAAGAACTTGATTTGGACAACTTTAAAGGCGATTTTCTCAGTATTTAGATTTTTTTGCACCCTCAGATTCCAGATTTTCAAATAGTTGTATCTCGGCCAAATATTGTCCAATCCTAATAAACCATACATCATCCATACATCACCATACATCAATGGAAAGCTTATTTATTCAGCTTTCAAATAGTGCATAAATCTCAATTTCAAAAAATTTACACTTAAGACTGGTTTTGTGGTCCAGGGTCACATATAGCATTAACACGGGCCTGCTGGGAGCTTTTAAAATCAATATGGTTACCATTTTAAAAGGCACATAAGCAGAATTGCACACAGGCACAAGTGTTCTGCATTAACGGGATGCTTTCATATGCCTGGAGTTGAAGAAAGCAGGCTCTTACTTTTATTTGTACAGTACTACAGTCTTGTAGGGCTAGACGAGATTCTGCTGTATCATTTATACTGTGGTATATCCTCATTGTGGTTTAAAGAATCTTACACCAAGCAAAAAAACTAAAGCAAACAACAATAATACATTCTGCAAACTGTCACAGATGAGTGCTTCTCTTCTCTTCTCCTCTCCTCTCCTCTCCTCTCCTCTCCTCTCCTCTCCTCTCCTCTCCTCTCCTCTCTGAACCGGACCTGGTTCAGAGGCTGTATCTTGGCCAAACTTTGATCAATCGACACAAAACTTGGTATGCTTCATCAACACAATGATCTGAGGACCCATGCCAAAGTTGGGAACAGCGCCACTTATGGGTCATGAAATTTTGCCAGGATTGGCTGAACCACCTGTCTACAGGGGTCTAGACTTACTTTTTGCACTGGTTGCACTGGTGCGCCTAAAAAGTAACGTGCACCCGAATTTTCGACCCCATTGCATTTAACACCGCAGTTTTACAAGTTCACTTTTTTTAAATCGCTGTCCATATAGGCAATATTGACTTGTAAATGATTAAATAACAGTCTGGTCAACATAAAGTTCTTTATTTAAAGCACAATTCTACAAGAAAGGTAACTTACTGAAAAAGTGTTGGTGCTACACTGAACTGAAATTTAAACCTAAAACATCTCAAGATAAATTAAATAAAGAAAATCTAAATTACAGTATTTCACAATTGCTAAAACACATTTCTTGAAACCTTCACCCATATTCTCAAAATTTTAAACACAAAACCCAGTCTTTAAACTACATTCACAAAACCCCTGACTCTTCTTGCAAAATCAAACACTTGCCTCAAAACCATTTGATCTGTGCTCAAAATCAAACAATGCTTTCAAAACATAAACACAGCCAGTCAATAAATAAACACTGATCAGCATTCATTAGACACTACATCAAAAAATTGACAACACAAGCGTCCAGGGCATGTAGTTACAGAGAATTTTTTTAATTTTTTTATTGCATATAGAAAATAATGTTGCCATAAATAAAAGTAAATAATTCACAACTCAGTACAGCAAATATATTGCATTCTAAGTAATAAAGTATTGAATTTCTGTATTTTCAGCATAAAAATAAAGTAAACCCAAAGAACAAAGACAACTCTACATGAAAAGTGTATTACACAAAATATTGTGCAATTGCAAAATCAAAGTCAGTGAGAGACTCATTCTGCCTCAGCATCCCGTCTTCATGCTGGGTCCGGCCAGAGGACTTCGTCCACATCACATGCAATGTTGTCCCTTCCTAGGCAACGGGGGAAGAACCCTCTCGTGTGCCGGGTCCAGCCTTGACAACACTCCACACCTGTGTCATCACAGGCCAATTCCATTGCCTGTAAAAGATTTACCCTTGTCTATGGGTTGCGGTCATAGACCTTCCATCCCCACGCAGAGAAAAACTCTTCTATTGGGTTGAGGAAAGGGCTGTATGGTGGAAGGCAAACATTCACGAATCGCTGGTTGATGTTGAACCACTCACGTATTCGGACACCACGGTGAAAGCTGACATTGTCCCAAACCACAACATAGACAGGATGCACTGCCTGCTGATGATCCTGCTGCTCATGTTCAAACAAAACATCCCGAAGACCACCCAGAAATGTAAGAAGATGGTTTGCACATAGGGTGACATTGCCGCCACGCTGGCCAGGGACTTCCACAATGGCACGTTGGCCAATTATGTTCCAGCCTCTCCTTCTTCTCTTTGCCAGATTGAACCCTGCTTCATCTACAAAAATCTATTCATGGTGCCTTTCCATGGAATCCATTTCAAACCCCCTCTATATATAAAAGAGATAAATAAATAGTTTAGTAAGTGTTACAGAAAGACATACTTCTGCAAAAGTGTATGTACATATGTATATGCACTCCTGATTTACATACACTACAATATAGTGCAGTTACAGTAACAGTATAGGACAATAACTGTAGGCTACAAACTTGTACTGTAAGCATCAGTGCTGAAAGTGTACACTTACTTGCACATACTGATATCGTAGATCTTTGACCCTTTCTGAATTGCGCTCAAAGAGTACTCTGTACACTTGCTTTATGCTTACCCTGTTGCGATAGAGGACACGGAAAATGGTAGAAAGGCTGACACTGTTGATACCTTCAAAGTTTACATTGTCTTCTACAAGTCTTTGCTGTATTTCACGCAGTCGGATGACATTGTTTTGACGGACCATATCAACAATGAGAGCCTCCAAGTCCTTCCACCCTCATTTGGTAGTCTTGCAATTCTACAAAAGGGAAAATGCTCTTACAAATGTATACATACAGAAACAATAGTAATGGAAGACACATTCATATGTAAAATGTATTGTAAATCTTTTTTTCTTTTTTCCCCACTCCCCTTTCTATTGACAAACTGATGTACTATATCAGATGTATACAGTAAACTTTCAGTCGCACAAATTAGAAAAACAATACATTTACCTGTTCTCTTCTCTGAATGTCCTGATTATGGTTGCCACAGAGAATCTGGACAAATTGGGTTGTACTCTTTGTCCTGCTTCCCTCATTGTCATTCCATGAACAAGAACATGATCTATCACAGTTGCCCGAATTTGATCTGAAATTACTATTCTTGGTCTTGCTCTTCGTTGTCCTTGTACTCTTCCTCCTCGTCCACCACCTCTTACACGAACTCTTCCTCCTCTTCCTCCTCTGCCTCTCACATTGTTTCCATCCATTGTGTTATCAACACTCAACGTACCTGGGCCACCTGTACTGGCTTATATTCTAGACAACTGATTTGATCACATCATTAGAAACAAGTGTGAACAATTTCGAGTTGTTGTGTGTAAACGGTGACAGCTGTGTTGTAGTTGTGTTTAACTTTTGCCACATGTATTTACCATTTTGCAACACAGTGCAAAATGTGTTTTAGTGAGTAAGAATGTGTTTAGAGTTTTGCAAAAAGAGTGGATGAGATTTGCAAATAGTGTCTTAACTACCTGAACTTGTTTAAGGTTTTGCCTACAAAGTGACTGATTCGACAAATGGGTTTAGGCCACTGAGCATTGGGTTCAGAGAATGGGGTTTAGTGTTTTAGCAATTGTGAAATACTGTAAGTGTTTTAAGGGCTTCAAACTGAACATCTCAAGGCTCAATGTCTTATGGACTATCCTCGATTGCAGTCACATGCCCCTCGGATGGCCAACTCCTGTAGTTTGGCCTTCTTGATCTGTGGCCTTGGCTAAACCAGCTGGCCACACTCTCTCTATCAAAATCTTCCAGACTTGGCCCCTCTACACTGATTCTTATCAGATCTTCCACTGTGTCTGAATGAAGGGATGCTCTAGTGTCTGATTTGAACAGCTAAACAGTCCCTAAACAGCTTATACTACGTTTTAAGATATTAAAATAGTTCAGTTTTGTATGTAATAGCAAAGTGATTATATTTCATTTTGTTTTTTTATTAAGTTAATTTAGAAAAACGTTTGGAGCCTTTTTTGTTTGTTAAATATAAGTTTTAGTTTTTTTTTTTTTTTAAGTAACGACCAAGCGGCCAGCGTTAGACAGTGAGCCTATGTTTGATCAATTTAGCCTTCTCAAATCATCACAACCTGCCTAAAATAAAATCTATAGATATAAAACAGTTCAAGCATATAACAATGTTTAAACGTTAGACCCAGAAAAATGTGCGCTATATCCAATAATTTGTGCAGAGACGCTTCAGGACATGGAGACGCCAGCGTGATCACTTGCATTTTTTTTTCAGTGGATATGCCGTCATTTTTGCACATAAAGGTAAGAGTAATACATCATTCGTAACTGCAAAGGGTCTTTTATTTGTGTGCACTCACAATATCAACAAAACGTGCTTTTATAAAATAAAGAAAACAAACATAATGTGCTTTCTGTGTCTCATCTTTAACAGGAGTACAAAAATGAACTGAAACTCAGTGAAAACATGCCTCACAGACATGATAAATATATCTATAGAAAGCTTTAAATGATTACTTAACAAAATAAAACAAATCGAAACAAAAACTCTTTCATTATAATCTTTATCCGTAAGGATGCACTTCTCTCTAAAGGTGCGTGTAATGAGATGGCGAGTCAGGATCAACAAACTAGTTTATTAGTAAATAATTCAAATATCTCCTTACTATTTCCCCCTGTCACGTTTATGGTAATTACTTTTGCCAGTGCTTTGCGGCAAGCTTGAGCCTATTGCGTGTATTTGAATGCAGAACTGTTCAGCTGTGCTGCTGCTGCGGGACACTAAACACCGTCGAACCACTCTTGACAGTTGTGGTAGCACGGTTTTGTGTTGTTTCCACCAGCGCGGCAATTTTTTTCTCATCACTAATTGATGGATGTCTAAAATGTAAAAGTAAGAAGTCTAAAACAGGCGGGAGGCCCAGCCCGTGTTTGAACTATGATGTGAAAATTTTCCTGAAGCCCGGCTCGAGTTGCGTAAAAATGTCGGGGCCTGTCGGGCTCGGGCTGAAATGCAGGGCTCTAGTGACTGTGGTTGAACCACAGGGAGACTTTCAGAGTCGCAGAGACTTTTTTTCCCTCGAAGGGTTGGTCGCACCGGTGCAACCTCTGATTTTTTTTAGTCACACCATTGAGAAATTAGGTCACATGTGGACCAAATTGGTCGCACTCTAGAGCCCTGTGTCTGCAATTTTGAAATTTGACATAAATTGCGATATCTTTTGAATCCGTGGACAAATCGGAAGGGATCACCAACACCATGTCCTGGAGGTACCTCAGAAGTTTGAAGACAGCACCACCTAGTGTTCCACAGATATAACGATTCTTGCAGAACCACTTATAACTTCTGAAAATGTTGTCCAAATCGAGTTATATTTATGTCAGTTCGTTCCCTGGGTTAGGCTGAATCTAATGATGTATCATTGGTCATTTTCCAACAGGGTGTCTGTCAGCCATATTGAATTGAATGAAAAACAGTTTTTTCGCTACTTCTCCCAGAAATTTTGTTCAATTTTGTCCAAAATCTGATCAGATGATCTTTGGACCGAGCCACACAGAAATGACTGAACAGATTTTTGATATTCACTACCGTTCCTGAGAAATACCTCTTGGAAGTTGACCGTACCTGTAGTTGTTGATCTATGCTAGTTAGCTTAGCATGCTAATTGGTTAGCATGCTAACTGGTTGCCATTTGTTCTAATGTGTCTCTTAAGCTATCAGGTTAACCTTAAACTACTTCAGCATTAAGTTAGCTTAGTATGCTAATCTGGATAATATGCTAAGTCATGCTTTTGTGAGATCATTCTCACACCTTAAATTCTCCTCTGCAGCCTGTTGAACATGCATTGACTGAGTGGCACACTAAGCCACTGGTTCCGAAACTCTAAGGTTGTGGGTTGAATTGCTGCTTACAGCTATATTTTCTATTATATTTTGTAGTATTTTATTTTATTAATTCATTCTATAACTTGTATTTATGAATCACTCGATTAATGAAAAAACAATTATTATATTATATTATATTATATTATATTATATTATATTATATTATATTATATTATATTATATTATATTATATTATATTATATTATATTATATATAAAGCATGATATAATTTTAATTATACAGTTATTTTACATTTATGCATTTGGTAGATGCTTTTATCTGAAGTGACTTAACAGCTCACTGACATTGTATTCCAGGTTTACCTTTGATCAATTCACGGTTTCCCTGGGAATCAAACCCATGACCTTGGCAATGCTAGTGCCATACTATTTGAGCTACAGCGGTTTCAATATTGCAAAAATAACTGTATCATTGTGTATACCGTTACCATGATATACAATTACTCATGAAGTGATATAAGGTTTTGGTCATGCCGCCCACCCTTACAGTCTGCAGTCTTCTATAAAAGCAAGAGCAAAGCACTGAAGAGGTCTAGTTTGCATCAGACAAAAACCTTTTCATGTAGCGTTGGACTTCATTCCTTCTCTGGTCTTTTTACTCTGAATGTGAGACTCAGTTTGCAGAGGCTTTTCTTTAAGTGTACAGGGAACGAGCATTCACTGTGAAAACAAGGCCATCCGCTCCCCAGGATTAAATAATGTAGACTGAGAGTCTGTCTTATTTATCAGCACAAATTAGTCTGGGTTGCCCTCAACATCGAGCTGTGTGTGCCAAAGATGCAAGTATGTCTGTATTTCGCTTTCAGACAGGCATCTGCTGCCATTGTGCAGTTTTGTATTTCTTTTGGGGCCAAAACGCAAGCCAGTGAGGTTAGCTACATTCACCCGGCTCAGAGTATGTGTGTTTTTGCCAGTAGCCGGTAATCAGCACCATAGTTTACCGCACTTGGCAGAGGGCACAAGAAGCCAAATAATGGTTTACACACTAGGCAACAATTCAGCAAGTAATTAAAACAGGACATGGAATCTTTTTAGCTGCCTTGTTAATTTTGCTTGGTGGCCATTTGCAGTACAGCACAGTCCCTGTCTTTTGAAACCTTATAATAGCTTCCTGTTTGGAACAAGCTGAAATTGAAGATGGTTTTTATTGATAATCTTCCCCTCCAGTGAGCTGTTAACTTGAAACTGCTGACCGAATCAGCAGCAAATAATGTTTATTTTTGTGTGAAATATTCCTTTTAATGCTATTTTTTTTTCTTTTATTTACAGATGAACTGCGGTTAACGGAAGGAATGAATTTGTGTCACAGTATTGTTAATAATAATGTTGGATTCTTTTGAATACAGGATGTTCTAATATCAGTTCCACATATACGTAGATATATAGATATTGACATCTATTTTTGGAGTTAGTGGAAAAAAAAAATGAGAATGAGAATTCATATAAAACGTAATTTTCCACCTCAGTGTCCCTCATGATTCACCCACTTACTTTCTTTCATGCAATGAACACTCAGTTATCAGTAGGTCTACATGATCTGTCAACACACCACCTGATTTTTGCGGCAGGCCTTTGCAAGGTCAAAATGAATGCTAGCTCTCCTTCTCAGAGGAGAAAGAATCTTCGTGTTAGATATTGCTTGCATTTGCTTTCTTTGTTTAATAAAAGGAGCTTGTTGGAGCTTGTCAGATTTGCTTTAAGTCCTAGGAAAGACACCCTAAATCCCATCCCTGTGCACTCAAGTGCATTTGCTGGTTTGCCTGTGTGGCTTTGCATTTTCAAAATCCTTATAGTAGAAAATAAAGGCAGACTGCAAAGTGACAAAGGAGTACTGCTGGAGTTCATGTTCTCATGGTTTTCATCCACAAAATGTCAGTACAGGATTACTTGTTACTTATTTAGCTTACTAATTAATAAAGAGTAATTCTCATTAAGTTAGTTCTTAAGTGCCACTGATGTAATTGGAATAACATTTATTTGTTCCTGATTGTAAAAAGGAAATATAGGAAATACATTTTTATTATATACATCAAATGGTGTAGATATCAAATTATATTTTATTGACTCTTTCTTCAATAACAAGCACTGTATGTCATAGTGGCTGATGATTTATTTATTTTTTGCTATATATATATATATATATATATATATATATATATATATATATATATATATACACACACACACACACACACACACACTGTGTATATATATATATATATATATATATATATATATATATATACATATATATATATATATATATATATATATATATATATATATATATATATATATATATATATATATATATATATATATATATATTATATAAAGGTTAGTTTTTTCTTGTAAAATTTTTACAATGCCTTCATATTTCTGCCTTTTTTTAAAGCCTTTAATGAATACATTTTATTAGCCTTTTATTTGATTAGCCTTGTCCAAGACTTTGACTTTAAATCCTAAAATTTGATCAAAATTACACTTATTTACCAAGTACACATCAGTATCAGCGCTCAAGATGAAACATGACATGTGAAGTGGGAAGATAAAATTAAGGTAAAATACGTTTTTTTATAATAATACTATTATTATAATACTTATTATTTTTGAGGTACAGTGAAAGTAAGACATTGTTAATGTGATTTTCAGCCTCTGAGTTCTTTATGCCTGATTAAAAGACATAACTTTCACACATAATTATGCAGGATGATCAAACGAACTGTTGCTGGCAATAAGTTGCTGGCAAGAAGCCATGCTACATGTGAGAAGCTGTTTTGTGAAGTGGGGGGCACCTATATTATTGATTTACTGAAATAGCGATCAAAAAGACTGATTTCATATTTTAGCTCCTGTAAACAGACACTTCCTCTATTGTCATGGTTGATGGAGATGCCTCGTCTCGTTCACACTGGAGGACCTGATTCAGATCAAGAGAGGAATTAGCATCACTTCACTAAATAGAGACAGATTACATGCCACTCTGGCTTTTTCAAACCGACAGGCTGAGATCATGCTAATAACCCGCGTGGCGCTAGCCTAGCCACGCTCATTTTGAGAAGCTCCAGACGCTGTCACCATGTCAGCTCTCATGGCCATGCTCAATTCATTACAATTCTCCAGGACTTTGTTGCCGTGACCAATTTGAGGGAGCCGAGGAGAGCACTTGTAAAGGTTAAAGCGGCCCTCGTGATTTATGGGCGGCTGACAGTTTTGCATGGACTGATATCCAGAGCCAAGCAAGCAGCTCCCACAAACACAGTGTGATTAAGAGATTTACTGTCTCGCTCCAGGCAATCGAGCAGAATTTGCGCTGAGGGTTTTGTGTCGTCTTTTGTCCCGGCTTTTGATGTGCTTTCAGATTCCTTATGCAATCATTGCTGGGGTGCACTAATGTCCCCCTCACACGTAATGCACCTCTTGAATCCGATAGACACAGTCCATACTACCTTTTCATTGATAAAGCAGTCCATTAAGATTTTCTTGGAAACCTCAGATATAATTTGTAACTGCTGAGCGACCACGATTTGGAAAATGGATGATAGATCAGCGCTCCCTCTCCTGGGTGCTCGTTTACATGCCGACGTCTCCATGGCCACATAATGATGAACGTAAAATAACATTCGCAAAGATTCCTCTTTAATTGGCTGTAGGGTTAAGTTTTCAGTGGCCATGTAGAAGCCGCCATGTGTTCTCATTAGTGTTTTAGAGCGAGGATTGTTGCCCTCCACCTTTTAAGAGCTGCAAACAGCTCCTCTTACAGCTACTTTCTCCTCATTATCACAGTGGCAACAGTGATCTGACTCACCTTCCATGAGCAGACTGTCCAGCCCCACACTAGCTCCACCTAGCAAGCCTCTGACATCGTCCCCTGACTCCTATTATTTCACAGTAAAGGTTTTCCAAGCCTCACTCTGACCTGTGCTTGCCCAAGTCTGTTCTGTAGTATGTCACTAAGGTAGCACCTGACCTTTTGGCCTCTTGGACTACTTGATGTGAAGTATTCTCAACGTCATCATATTCAAATGATGACATTAATGAGTCCCAAATTACTTTTTGTCTGTACCAAGTTTATTCATATGAATAATTAACACAATGAATATGTGATTAATATTATACATATTATATAAGCAGAATATTTAGCTTTATGTACATTTATTGTAATGGGTGCCTTGGAGGAGGATTAGCCTGGTTCCTTCTTTGCATTTTCTCTTTCTTCACTTGATCTTGTGGGAGTTTTATTTATTTATTTATTTATTTTGTTTGCCACAACCAGTCACATATATTGTAAATTCAGTAGTAAAAGTCACTTCTCTTGATGGTATGATAATAGTTTGATGAATTTATGAAGTAAAAACTGCAGTATTTGTTTCAAATTTTAATTTGTCTGCTAAATTTATCTACTATATTGTCCAACAGTTGATTTGCATGTATAAGGGTAATTCTGTCATTTCCCCCCTTAAAATCATAAAGTTCCAGTGTCATTTGCACCATATCTCAGATTGTGTACTGTATATTTACTGTACATGTAATAACATTCTATAGTGGAAAAAGGTGTGAATTACATTTGATTTTTTTTCATTATTTATTTTTTCAAATGGCCAACATCTTAATAATTCTAATTCCATAACTAGCATTTTATGCATCCAAAATGCTCACAAATATAGTCACACTTTGCCACTATAATTATTTAATATTTATGATTCTATAATTCTTTTGTACTTTTTCCCCCCTGCCTAGCTGCACTTGTTACACTCTCAGAAATAAAGGTACAAAATCTGTCACTTGGATGGTACCTTTTCAAAAGGTACATGTTTGTACCTATTAGGTTCTAATATGACACTTTAAGTACTAATATGTACCTTTAAGATATCAAAATAAACCCTTTATGTACAAACATGTACCTTTCAAAAAGGTACCGCCCCAGTGACAGCTTTTGTATCTTTATTTCTGAGAGTGTACTTCAGTTTTTGAGTGAACACTGTCAGAATTATCCACAAATAATGCCTTTTTTCACTCAAAAACTCATATGCATTAGCTCAAATGAATAAGACCTGCAACTAATTAGTTCTAAAAACAAGACTGAGATACAGGTCTTGGTGATAATTTAGCATAATGAGAGATTTACAAGCAGTTTTTAAAAGGCCACCAAACTGGGTAAAGGATTTTCAACAGCCTAAGGGTTTAAAATGTTCTACTAGATAGACTACATGCGAGTCGAATTTCATATCAAGATCTAACACTATTTTTATAGTTTATGTACATGAGAAAACTGATTATTTCACTCTTTGTTCAGATTATCATAGTTTTAAATGTAGTAATTCACATTTTTATGGTTGTTTTTCATGTTTTAAGATAAATTCTTATTTCAGTTAATTTGGATTGAACAGTATTACTGGGAAAAGGGTAAAACAATAAAAATATATACATAAAAGACGTGAAAAGTAGCAGAAAAATAAACTAAAACATTAGGTGCGTTTGAAATCACTTGCTGTCACAAGCTCGTAAACTGTCATACTTTTCTCCTACTGTCTTATGAATACTACACAAATTGTTTATACAATTATATATTAGAGAAGTAGGCACATTTAGACACAGAGTTGGTTAAATGTTTCAAGACCGGTTTAATATGACCTTTATATAACAAAAAGAAAAAAGTTGAAATCTGTTAGTTTTAATAAAAATCAACCCCTGGGAAATAAAAGTTCCTGAAGTTGAAGAAACTCTTATAGATTTAATCGTTACATCTCAGAAAACAACACAAGCAACATGCATCCCACCTCCCATGAGTCTAATCATCTAGACATTTACTATAAACAGTCATCTGCAGTAATGACAATAACATTTGAGTGTATGACTTGATTTATGACTCAAGCAAGTGGTGCGTGCATTTTTATCATGTTTTAGCCAGACTGAAATCCACAGTAGACTCCCAGGGATGCAATTATGAGCTTTTTAAAGTTTCTGCCAACAATATTTGTAAGTACTTACTGTATACTCAAATGGTGGTATTTTAGTTCACATGCCCTTAAAGATATCATGCACGTTTTTGGGTAATACTCTTTAACCACTCTAAAATGTCTTTCACCCTCTGAGTTCCTTAATTCACTTTTCTTGAACGATTATCTTCCTGATGCATATGATTTTTCTTGGATCCACATGATGTTTTGCTCCCACACCTGAATATTTATGAAGTGTAGGATTACAAGTAGGCCTACAGTACATACTGTTATTAAATTTATATTTATAGTAGTTTGCATTTTAGCCTGTTTTCCATGTAACATTTGGATAAACTGATTCTTAATAGTAGTATTTGGCATTCAAACATGATATATTTACTTAAATATGAACCATAACATAAAACCTAACTAATCTAACTTGATATTTTGATAGTCTCACCTAGCAATTACACATACATACTCTCTTCAGCAATGGCATTTACTCTGCTCATTATAGTTTCAACAGGCTGAATGATAAATGGTGGATTCTGTTGTTGATTTATTGTTCTCTTTCTTCTTTCCCATCATTCCCGCTGCAGCTCTCCAGCAAGTTTTTGGAGGTAAGACCAATGTTTTGTCTTTTGAGATCTGATATGTTAGAGCTGATATTGATGCTGGTGTCATCCTTCCTTGCATTGTCAGTTTGTACTGCAGTTCTGCTGACTGACTAGAGTGGACTAAAATCACTCACCTGCATGAGAAAGACCAGATTCAGCGACAGATTGAGCTTCATGTGCCGTTGCACTCGCCACAGCGTCTATGCACGAGTAAATGCTCAACGGTGGAGTGTTTATGTTGTGGAGGATTTTAAAATGCTCGGTCTCCAATTTTGCAGGGCCGGAGGCTCGGGCTTCCAGCCCTGCAGCTTTTAAATGATCTCTGAATTAGATCTGCTGAATTAGAGCGCGTAAGTGCAACCCAGGCTAGGATTAAGGCAGCTGGCAGTGGTCATGCAAAACCGCTCTGCCATATACAGCTCATGGGGAAGGCAAATTGAACCTCGCAGTTAGGCGTAGGAGATGAATCCTGCAAGGCTTGACACTTCACAACTCACAAGTTTGAATGCTGGATAAGATCCCAAGTATATATTATTTTTCCAACACCTTCTCTGTAAATGATAAAACTTAAACGCCACGGTTTGTGATGTCTGTCCTTTTGTTTTTAGCTCCAAGGACCTCAGTATTTTATGTGGATGGATGGATGGGTTGAGTCTAAGACCTGCGGAAAATTCATCAACTCAACCTTGATTTTTTTTAAAAGCTAGCGATAAAAAATGTCTCTCTGATCGAGGAGATCCATGATGCCTTGGATACTTTTAATGTATTATATTGTGCCTCGGAGCTGATGTGATGTCTGGGCTTGAAAATGATGATGTAGTGCATTATTCAGTAGATGTTAAAACACTCTTAACAGATGCACTGAAGAAACTCAGGGTTTTTAAAATTTGAAAATGAAAATAGTGAGACAGATAAAGCGAAAAAATGCAACTCTCAAAAAATGTGGTGCAACTCTGAGGTCTTGAAAAAGGAGCAGTCTATTGTGAAAAGGTCTGCTCTATTTAAAATCTACACTCTATGATGTTATTGAAGTGCTTGTGATCATTGGCGGTGTCTGTATTGTATTCGTTCTCAACAGAGGAAGGTTATCTTAAAGGCCACAGTGACACTTGTGGATGACAGAGGCCTTCTTTTACAACATGTGCTTTTAGCCTAGACTTTTAATCATCCTCGGTTTCCCTTGTGAAGAGCTCAAGCGCTAGGACTACGCGGACATCAAATGGCAAGAATTGGACAGGGATGTGCCATATAAAGCAAGTGCTTGTGTCTTTATTGGATTAAAGCTTTCACACAGTGTCAGCACTTTGTTTCTAGTGCAGAATGCATGAAAACAAAAATGACACTCGTTCAAGCAAACTCGCAACCACTCCGCTTTTTTTCGTCACCTTCTTTGGAATGCAGTGTGACATCTGAAAAGCTTGATTTGTCGCATCAGTTTGTGTATGTACAGCATTAAAATTCTGTCACATGGAGATCCAGTGAGTGTTTGTGGATTGGCCTGTTCATGTTTGGGTGGTCACAGGAAGATGGAGGTGTTGTAGCAGAAAGCAGATATGGGAAAATATATTTTTGTGTTGGTTGGATGCCTTAGCCATGTCACTGCTGAAAATACCATCTGCATGGATTTCCAAGATGATTCATGTCAGTTTTGTGCTTGTCTAGTTGGAGGACCAAAAATTACAGTAAAGCTGATTGACCGAAATCAGAACTCGCTGGTTAGGAAGTATTCAAAGTTAGTTAATATTTAGAACTCAGACCATTTTAGCAGGGGTTTCTGTTCAAATCATCATCATGTTTTTCACAATTTCTTAAAACAATGGTACTTTTGCAGCATTTATTAATCTACACTACCTTTCAGACATTTTTTTTTTCTTTTCTCTTTTTTTCAACAAGGATGCATTGAATTGATCAAAAGTGTCAGTAAAGATTTACAAATTTACAAAAAATCTTTTTCTAATAAATGCTGTTATTTTAAACCTATTTATCAAAGACTCCTGAAATGAAGCATGGTTTCATCAAAAACATTAAGCCGGTCAAATGTTTTCAACATTGATAAGAAATGTTTCTTGAGCACCAAATGAGCATATCTGAATGATTCTGAAGGATCATGTGACACTGAAGACTGGTTTAATGGCTTCTAAAAAATCAGCTTTGCCCTCACAGGAATACATTTCATTGAATGTCATTCACCATGTCCTAACTACACGCGACACGATAAGATTCCAGCGACAAGCAATTTGGCTGTCCACACTAGATGTGACACAACAACGTAATTTGACAGAATCACTCAAACACACAGCCACTCAGAAGTACACTGCACTTCCAACGAAGTCGATATGTTTATCATCTAATCATCTAATATTAAACTTTTTAACATCATTAAAAGTAAATATCCACAGTTCACAGTCTTAATGTACGTTTGCTTTCATTTATTTTCAAGATCTGAGGTAAACTGTCTATTGTTGCTTTCAGTATGGCTATAAATGTCACAAAAAAATGAAAATCAAACTCACATTAGACCATTTTAATACTGAATAAAACATAATCAGTACCTGAGATTATCATTGTCCTTTTTGTTCCAGCCGTGACGTCGCAGAAATAGAAACCGGTTATAAAATAGAAACTTCCATTTGGCTGATTAGGACAAAAACTCCATTTAACATGGAAACAATACATTTATCGCGCGTCACGGCGTCATGTCGCATGTAGTTAGGACACCGTGTTAAAATATGTAACTGTTATTTTAAATTGTAATTATATTTCACAATTATACTGTTTTATGGTATTTTTGGTTAAATAAATGCAGCCTTGATGAGCATAAGACACTTAAAATCATAAATCTTACAGTCTCCAAACTTTGTAATGGTAGTGTAGGTTAATTTTTTTTAACATATTTCGTAAATGATCATTTGTTAATGTATTGTGAATAAACATGAGTTAACAATGAAAAATGGCACTTAAATTTATAAATTAATAAATGCTTTGAAAAAAATGCTCTGTTAGTTCATGATACCAAATGCTTTAACTAGTGTTAATGAATTGAACCTTCTTGTAAAGCATTACTAACTAAACAAACGTCTAATGCACTTTGTACAGCCACAGAAATGCTGTTTAATTTCAGCATCTGTCTTTGTGCTGTTTAATTTGCTTTGATACATTTCAGCAGACTTAATACCGCCAAACTGGGTTGCAACATTTTTATAGTGACACAAGCTGTTTTCATCCAGTCAGTGTTGTTGACTTCATAAATAAGCAACATATATTCAGATAAGAGCGTTATTATACAAATAACAATGCTTAAAAATGTACAGTGTGAAAATTTGAAACATGACCCCAGGATTAAGCACTAGCCCAGGGTAGAGTATGGACAATGAGAAGTAGATAGCTAACCCACGATCACGTTTACCCAGGGTTTTAAACATCCCTGCAGGATGCCATGCTTTACTCACATTTACACTTGTTACTTTGTGCCATGGTCATATGACTTGACGGTGTGAGTGTAGAGAGCATGTTTTGGGATGTTGAGATGCCTCAGTTAGCCGTCTGTGCTCTCATGCATACCGTCAGCTTCAGGATGTTTACAGTCTTATCATACCTCTGCTTCCATCCGTAGAGGAAAAGCTCTTATGTCACTGCTGCTCACTTAGGCATCCGTGCCAGTCTTGAGTGGCGGAGCATAATCCAAAGCTCAGCTCTTCTGCATCAAACTTTTGCTCCAGCTAGGTAATGCAGAGCAAGCTTGACCGCAGTGACCATGACCGTCAGCTGCCCTTGAGAGCTTGGGCATGTGAGGACATCAAAAGGGTGGGTACAGCTGGCACTGCCATGCCCAATCCTCCCAGTACTTGTGACCTTGATATAATCCTCCATCTGAAGGAAAGCCTCCAGGAGTTTTAGACTAATCCCCTCTCCGCAAATTCAGAAGTTTCTCACTCAGTGCCGTACAGGAGCTAATCAGAGATCAGGTTTTGATATGCAGTAGATAGAGAATCTGTTATGGCTTAGAGTTTTATGTACTGAGCATTTGCAAAGTATCTTGTCACTAGTAACTTATGAGACTCTGGCAGTCACTTGCTTCCTGAGAATTCTTAGTATTCACAGATGGAGGCAGCATGTGATTTTTCTCTTTTTATAATGTCTATGATCTTGTGTGTGGCAATAATGCTCTGCTCTGCTCTACTGCAAGGCATTCGTGTTTCTGCCACATCAAATAAACAAAATCCATCACACAGGTCATTATTTCACACATTATTGTTTGAGATATTATCTAGTCATTTTGAGTTAGTCTCTTAAAATGATGATCTCGAATAATCGTGATTTACTTTATTTTAAGATAATATCTCATTGTTTTGAGTTGCTTCAGAAAACATATTTCAATATTTTAATGTCATTATTTTAAAATGTAAAATTACTGAGTTTGCATCTAGGGTAGTTTCTTTTAAATAATATATCTATTAAGGAGTATCTCTAAAAATGTCTCAAAATAATGATATCTGAAAGTAATGATGTTATCTCAAAATAATAATCTTGAAGTAATGGGATATTTCAAAATGATGAGATCCTATGTAATATTTTGAGTTTGAATCGTTTCTCATTAGTATCTCTTTTCAAAATAAATGATGTTTTGAAATGTTTTTATTTTTTTTTTTTTTTAAAAAAGCTCGATCTTGATTTGAATTATTTTTGAGTTGGTAGCTGGGTCTAGTACATCATAAATGAAATCTTTACTAAACCATCTCTAAATGGTAAAATAATCAAATAATTCCATTGTTTAAATGCAATGTCAGATTGAGTTTCTTTTTAGGGTATCTTTTAATATATCTTGAAATAATCATATTGTCTTAAATTGATGTTATTTCGAAATAATGAGAGCTCTCTAATTTTTTTTTTCTAAATAACTTGTGTGCTGATTTTATTTATTTATTTATTTATTTATTTATTTATTTATTTATTTATTTATTTTATGTAGCAGAAACTGACTTCCATAGAATTCAGTAAGCTAGCAAGCATAATTTTGCCTTGTTTCCACAGCAACGTAGGGATAGGCCAAAATGTGAGGATGGAATTATGTGGAGTAAATCCCATAATTACTTTTTCTGTTTGGATGAATGTTATGAAACCACAAAAGCAATATTATAAATTATATTTCTAGTTGATTGTCTTAAAAATGTACTATATTCACCAAGACATGTATATTAAATCACCCTATACATTTTGCAGTCTGCATTTTATGGGCCGAAACAATCCTTGTAATGGAAACACATTAACCTAAACAAGCTCTTTTGATTTGCCTGCCATGAATTATTTATTTATTTATTTTTATTTGCTCACTTCTTATTTTTCCAGCATGCAGTTCGATATTTGCTTGCCATTTAAAAAATATCTCCCCTCTTCCAGAAAACTATTTGTGAGGTAAACACTTTTATGGCCATGTTATTGACCCATTTAAACAAATTGATCTCTTGAAAACCACTTTCATCCAGATTAAGCCAGACAGGTGGAGGTGAATGGCCAAGATAACAGAGCAGGAACAAGAAAAGAAATGTGAGCGAGAAGCAGGCAGACAGAAAGAAATGGAAGGGAGTGGGTTAGTTGCACCGGCAACGTCATACTAAGGGAGACACGGGAGCCTGTTGCTATGCCAACGCAGATGGGCCACCGCATTTCAATGCAGACGTCCGCAGCAGGCCTCTCCACGTCAGACAGCGCTGTGGCAATGACGCCATGCATTTGCATTCTCAGAAAATAAATGTTTATATGAAGCATACGCTGCTTTTTAAAATACCAACACCTCAAGGCTACTGCTGCTCTGTCCGCTGTTCAGATCAGTGGGTACGCAGCCGCTCTATCTGTTTCATATTAAAATGTGCATCGCTGGGAGGGAAGTGAGACTTCTCTATGAGCCATTACTGTCCGTCTTTGTATCTCTTGGTTAAATTAGCTGAATAAATCGCCCCCCTTTACAAATTGGCGAGCGGGAGAGAAATTGACGGTTGTGGTTGAATGGCTGCTCGTTGGTCACAAGTGAAGCAGTTTAATGAAAAAAATCCTTAATGCAACGGCGCATAGCTTTAAAACGTAATAGAACTAAGAGACTGGAATCAATTAATATTTAATAATTATTTCTTACTGTGTGCTTGTTCCTTTTAGTTAAGGCTGTTGAGCAAGAAATATGAATGTAAACACAGTGTAAATGCCTCCATTTCACAGTAGAGTGGCTCCGCAACCTTTTTTTTTTTTTTTCGCTGTGCCAATCGTTGTTTAAATATTTGTTAACAAGGTGTGTGCTGTTTTTTAATTCCCGGGTGGTTGTGTGCTCCCTTACTATCTGTTGATACAGTTGGCTTTTTCACTATACTCCATTATGTGCCAGTTTGTAGGTAATTTCATCTTCATTTTTCAAATTTGAGAAGTCACTGTGGCATAAACTGTTATACGAAACAGATGTGACAGTTGAGATATGACTAGTGGCAGATGGAATCATGGGACAGACACTTTTATAGTTTTTTGTGACTAAAATTAGAATGAATGAGGCAAAAGAACACCATTTCAGGTGTAGGAAAAAAAACTGCTAAAACACATGCAGAAGAAAGTCTGGATATGGGGTCATTTATAATGTATCATTTATTATGTATCTAAAAGTGTGAGAGGAGAGGCACATAAATGATGTATTATCTTCAAAGGCGACGCCTCTTATGGGAATCATAACGTAAGGTGTCACCACACCAGACCAGATAACTACTGTATTCAGACACATGAAGAACAACATGTTTGCAGTTTTTGATGGATGAATGATAGAAATAGATAGATAGAAAAGATGGATTGAAAGATGCTATGTGTATATATATATATATATATATATATATATATATATATATATATATATATACATACACACACACACACACACACACACACACAGTGTTGGGTAAGTTACTTTCAAAAAGTAATTAATTACTAATACTAATTAAATCATCAATATTGTATTTAAATTACTTATTACTCTGTCTGAAAAGTAACTTAGTTACTCAGTAAGTAACTTAATTATTCAAATCGCTAATTAGGCTGCATCTTAAAATCCCTATAAACCTTAATAGAAATTAAACTCTTTATTCTTTCAATTTGAGTCAAACATAGAATAGTTTTAAAACAGATAATATTTGTTTTTCGATTTGAATTCTTTCAATTTAAAAGTAGACACTTTAAGCTTTCAGATACGGGAAAGACTGTGCCTCGCTTTAGTTTCATACGGATTACATAATCAGAGAATATTCGTTTTCCATTTGAATGCATTCATTTAAAAGTAGACACAAGCTTTCTATAGACATATTTCTCATTTCTCTGTGCCAGATATTCGCTGTGTTTGTGACGTGTAGAAAGTTGCTCACGGAGACATAGACGGCAGAAATTGCACCCTGCTTGTTTTGTTTATTTTGCAAATGCACAATGTTTTGTAGTTATTGTCAGTGTACACAAATAGAAGTAGCCCCTTTTTAGATTCGATTGATTTTAGTCTTATCTGTATCTGAGTATTTAAGGTTTCTCTGTGAATCAGGAAAAACTGAAAGTGAACGCGCTGGCATGCAGAGGGTTAAAGACGCTGCATTCAATTATATCTTTAGACGGTAAATTTAGATTTCAAATTCAATATTGATTTTAGGACTGTTGAAATGATTTACTGTATGTAACGCAAATGCTTTATAAGTAACTGTAATTAAATTACCTAAAAATAAGCAGTAATTTAGTTAGTAACGCGTTACACCCAACACTGTGTCTGTGTGTGTGTAATATATATATATATATATATATATATATATATATATATATATATATATATATATATATATATATATATATATATATATATAATATATATGTTTATATAATATATATGTTTATAAACCTTTATTAAGTTGAATTTGTCTGATGAAATAGGATTAAAATGAATTCAATTGCTTTAAAGTGCCCCTATTATAAGCTTTTTAAGGTTTCTAATATAGTTTTGGGAGTCTCCTACAACAGGTTTGCATGCATGCAAGATCAAAAACACTTTAGTTTTCTCATAATATACATTAAATTTCACCTCAGTTCTCAATGATTTGTTACCGATTCATTTGAAGCAGT
Organism: allo-octoploid hybrid of Carassius auratus x Cyprinus carpio; assembly: GCA_024542945.1. Classification (NCBI taxonomy): domain Eukaryota; kingdom Metazoa; phylum Chordata; class Actinopteri; order Cypriniformes; species allo-octoploid hybrid of Carassius auratus x Cyprinus carpio. The sequence goes on along the minus strand of CM045068.1, from coordinate 12,174,703 downwards.
TCGAAGAATCAGTTCTCCTTTCCATGAGCCTACATTGCACTGATTGGTTAGATGGCCTAGTCCTTTGTAGTGGTCGACCGATATTGGTGTTTTGACAGCTGCCGATATCTTGGAAAGCAGGGGGCCGTTATAAAACCTATATCATTTTTTTTTTAAATTTTAATTAATATTTAAGAAATTTGAAATCATTCGCAATGGATTAAAAAATAAATGTGTAAAATAAACATAATTTAGATGACAAAAGTTTTTTCACAAATAAATGAATATTTAATTAAAATATAATTAAAAAGGAAGTAAACACTGTAACCAACTGGGCACTCAGTATTCTGGGAAGTTGCATTGGGAATCATATTTTTCAAATAAAGCCAGGGTAACACTCATTTTACATACAGCACACAGAGAAAATGACATGAATATGATAGTGGGCAAATGCTTAAAGTGCAGCATAATTTGAAGTTCTAAAGTTTAAAGCATTCAATTCACACGGACTGACCATCACACAAAGAACACACGATCATGCTGGATAAAAATGCACACTTCACAAGATCTCACAGCTGGATTCGACTACATTTGCAAGGTTTGTGAGATGTTATTTAGCCATTCAAAGTTTTTTTAAATGATATAAATGCGTATTTGCTTAATACTGACGGCAAACGAGAAAGTATTATAATGTTTGCCTTTCTATTACTAATAATATAAAACCAATAGTTATAATACTCTTTGTATACATTAATTCCTTTGTTTAACCATTCTGTACATTTATTAGACAGATTTCTATCCGTATTAGACAGAACTGTTAATGACGACAGTGAACAAGAGGGAGAATGGGAGCTGTGTGCGCGCAGGCACTGCCTTTCTCAGATATTTTTCATTCTCAGCTGCCTTTTCTTTCATCAAAATAAAAGTCCCGCCTCAAACACATCGGCCAAGCATAAAAACTTATTGGCCGGTGCCGATATTTGAAAAATGGCAAAAATGGGCCGATATATATCGGTCGACCACTAGTCCTTTGTGATTGGTCTAACGCGTATAGTGCATGCTATTGTGTTTGAGGATGCGGCAAGTTGTTTGTGGCGGACAATGTAGAACATAGGCAAGCATTATGCAAATGTTTTACCCATTGACGTGTAGCCGTCACGGAAGTGAGACTGGATAAGACTGTTCAGAGTCTATATATATATATATATATATATATATATATATATATTAGGGCTGTCACGATATTCGATTTTTCATATCACGGTTATTGTGGCCATAAGAATTCACAATGTCGATATATCGTGATATCTATAGAAACCTTGGGGGGAAAAGATATCAGTCAAATAATTTTTTACTTTGTTTATTGAGTTTTTCTGGTAAATGCAGGGCACAAGATGATGGCTTTCTCCATCTTTTTTTTTAAGCTCCTATGAAATAACAAGAGAGAAAATACTGTCAAGTTCAACAGTATGATGAATAAATATTAATGGTAACACTTTACAATAAGATGTCATTTGTTAAAAGTAATGTATTAACTAACCTGAATGAACAATGAACGATACATTTATTACACAATTTATTAACCTTTGTTAATGTTAATGAAAATAGTAATTTATTGTTCATGCTAGTTCACAGTGCATTAATGTTTACAAACACAACTTATGATTTTAATAATGCATAAGTGATTTTAATAATGCATTCAGTATCATGCTGAAATTAACATGAACTAAGATTAATAAATGCTGTGGAAATATTGTTCATTATTATTTATGTTATTTATATATGTTAACTAATGTAATTAACCAATGTTAACTGATGAACCTTATTAAAGAATGACTGCAAATGAGGCATTAAATGCATGGCACTGCAACCAACTTAACATTTTATGAGTTTAATGTAGCAATGTGGTCGCTCAGTTTTTCAAGATCAGTTTTAATCGTGTAACTGTAAATAGATTTGAACAAAGAAATAAAGTGTTGATTGCAAGTACAAAAATAAGATGAGTAAAGAAAACGCGGTACTTATTAAAATAATCACCCTTTACTTAAATATATGAACACAGAAAACTGCTGTTAACAGGTTAATATAACATTTCCCATTCTATGACTAGTAAAATAATGGCAACTTACTCTGAGCATAGACAGTAAAAGAAATGGACACAGCGACCCCATTGGAACTCAATTGAGACAAGTGAAGCCCATTTTTAGCGATTTTTAGCACTTCCGTTTCTGACGTGCAGACTCAAACTAAGCTTGATGACGTCAGCAACCTGTCTGACAGTTGTAAATCTTCTAGTAGCTGTGCGTGCAAACTGCCATCGTTAATCTTGCAGAGACGGCGAGCTTGAGCGGGAAGTTCTTTGGCCTGAGTGAGCAGGAGTAAGTATTCTGATTAATTATTTTGTATAGTATTTTAAAATGTAACGCCAGTACGCCATATCTCTTGACGTCTCCCCGATTGCCTGCGAGCTTCTCCTCCTGTCTGTACGGTAATTTCTCTACTGTGCGACAGAGAGTCGAGTGGTTATGACGCAATCGTTAGCCTATTTTTACAAAAACTGTTTCTACGGGGCCATAATGTAACATAGAAGGTAATGGAGCCCTTTATACATTGTCGTGTATCTTTAGAAATAAATAATGGACAAATGGAGTCTTTAAACGCCTCAGATGTAAAGTTATTCGCTGTCAAAGTGACGCCAAAATGAATCGGAGTCAAGGGGATGCTAACGCAAGTGAAGTTCTGCTACAAGATGGCGGCACGCGGCCGACTTCAACTTCCGGTCGACTTCCTTCCCCCCTGACTCTGACAAACACGGAGTAGCTATGAGCACTGCGTATTCTTCTTGTGTGACAGGTGTCAGCATTAAGGCACAATACTGCCACCTGGGAGCTCAACCAGGTACTAAATTAACACGATATCGATAATTGTTGCTTTGAATATCACGGTTATCATCAATACCAGTATATTGCGACACCCCTAATATATATATACAGTAGTCAACATTTGAAGTGGATCAAAAAAGTTAATCAAAGTCGTCCTAAGACAAGAATGGGTATTGTTTTAATTTTAGGACAACTTTGATGAAAGGTTTTGATCCACTTCAAATGTTGACTACTGTATATAGGAGACAATAACCTTACTTATCGTGCACTGTTGGATTCACAACTTTGCAGATCGTTTACATTCACAGACCACTACATTACACACTGCATGAAAGGTAATATTCGAAAATGCATAATAGGGGCACTTTAATGAACTCTGCATTTGAGTTGGCCCATTATTTACTTGAAGGTAACACAATTATTTAGAGGGTACAAAATTAAGCCATTTTTTTAAATAAAAGATTTTCAGTTACAGTTTAAATGAGTGTTTAAGGGACAGTACATTTTAAGTGCTGGTCACTGTTTCAGGTTTTTCATCAGTTTTATCACCTTTATTCATTTTCTTTAGCTAAATGGTTCTGCGGTGTGACAAATGACTTTTCAAATGTACTAATAGTCAATGTACCCTCTCAATTAATATGAACTCATAAAAGCTGCATGAATAACAATTATAATTATAAAAGAATTAGCAAAATTCTGTTTCATTCTGGATTTAGATAGAGTACAGCATGTCACAGTCACACTCCAGCACATGTCAGCAAAAAAAGGATTTCATGCCAGCCATTTCCTAAAATTCTTCTTTAAAAGAAGAACTTTGCCATAACATTAGGGATGTTAGTATGTAATGTTCATTTTTTAATTCAGCTTTACACAAAACATCTTTTTTGAGCAGCTATAGCTTGCAGCATTGCACAGGTACTATTAAAATATAGAATACTGTACTATAATGTGACTTTTAAATAGTCATGTTATATATTTAAATATTTAAATGAGCAAAGACTATAACATAACATAACATAACATAATATAACACATAACATAACAATATAACATAATATAATATATCATAACAGTGGTTATTGCAACAATCTTGCATACTCACCGCTCTTCTTAAGAAGGGCACTCTATGCATGAACTATGTTCCAATTGACAGGGTCCCTACACAGTGTTTATTCCTCCCTACTCCCTGAGCAGGTAAAGTCTGTTGAAATGTACTTCACTTCGGATCATTCATTCACAGATTTGTGCTACGCCACCGCCTGCAGCGTCTTCACACACAGATGAAGTACTACTAGAGAAGTGTGAAGTGTGACATAATATACCTCTGTAAATAAATACCATTTGAATGGAACATACAGTATACACTCCCCCTGAACTGGAATCATGGCAGAAAATCCTGTGATGTCCGCTTAGCAGGGCCCTTATGGTCAAATGGAACAAACATCTGAAGTGATAAGAGAAACATACAAAATGTGTGGAGCGGTGTTACTCGAGGACCGGAATTGAGAACCACTGTAATATAATATAATATAATATAATATAATATAATATAATATAATATAATATAATATAATATAATATAATATAATATAATATAATATAATATAATATAATATAATATAATATAATATAATATAATATAATATAATATAATATAATATAATATATGATTTTGAATCGTCATATTATATATTTAGATATTTAAATAAGAACAAAAACAATATCCCAAGGCTGTTACTTGTTATAAAACGCTTATGTAAGGCTCGCACATAGTTCAGATCGCCGCCATTGTGCTTTCCTTAGATATTGTCTCTGTATCATTGTTTACCGTATCCCTTGCGATTCTGCATATTGTTATTCTTCACGAGTTGCAGCTGTTGTTCTGTTCTCATAAACCAAAATGTCTTTTATCGTTTCGCCTCCCTTCATTTTTAGATTTTTTATGGAATTGGCTGCACAATGACTAGTAACTCCCAGTTACAATCATCTATTCTACAGCTGCGTTATCTCGCTAATAGAGTGCAGCATAGAAGTAGCAGGGCAAGCGATGGTACCATGGTAATTGTCAAGGAATCACACAGGAACATTAGAGAGAACAATGGCACTATAACGCTCCTCTCCATAATCATAATATTCCTTTGTTTCATGGTAATGAACGCATAGGCGACGAGAGCTCCAAGCAGGCCCAGTCTCTGTAAATCTGGGATTGTTTTTGCCGTGTGGTTCCATGGAGGTGCATTCGGAATTTCGAAGGAAACATTCTCCCTTTTCAATTAAATATTGGCTTGAATGCGGTTCAGTTCACCAGAGAGTGTTCACAGCTAATGTGCGGCATTCCTGAAGGTAATCATATTCCTCACAACATGGAGTAAGTGCGGAAAGGCGGAAATGGAGTTAATGTGGTTTTTCACGAAGCTCCCAGTTGATGCATTATTTTTCTGATCTTGTTTGTGTCCCTTTGTTTTCCAGTTTGTTTACGGCATTTGATATTAAATAGAACCCGATCAAACATCTCCTCACCAGTTATTCGTATGTCTGACCCCTCTGTTTTGGTCGGCTCTCATCTGGATTTGCATAGCAATTCCTCCTGATTGTCTTCTGCGTTTCTCAATGACACTTCTTCGCATTAGTCGGAGTAAACAGCAACCACTGCATCGTGATTACAGAATGCAAACTGCCGGATAATGGCTCCCGCATCGGTGTGTGTAATTGATTGGTATTGAGCTGTCAAGCTGCATACATTATTACAGCACTGAAATCAACTCGCAGGCTTTTGTCTGTTAGTAAGATGATAGACCGTCTGGGACGGGTTGCCTCTGTGCGCTTGAGAGAATTTATCTTGGTCCCCACTGCTTTTTATGAGACATTTCCCCACTGCTTTCTGATCTCTCTTTGCTATTTTATGAGTCTGTGGCTTTCGAATGCAACATTTATGGGTGTAACTGCTATAGCATAGAAGCATATGATCTAAGGAATGCTATCTGCCAAACACTAAATATGTGCTCCATTAGGAGAAAAAGCATTTTTTTTGTGAGCAAGTGTCTTTTTGGCACTTGTGCCAATTGAAATGCTTTTTTCCTCACCCTTTCCCTTCCCTTCCCTCCTTCCCTCCCTCCCTCCCTCCCTTTCTTTTCTCCTCAACACCTCTTATTGCCCTCCCTTGAAGAAGTGTGTTTATTTTACCTTCCTCCTTTTTTCCCCTCCCCTTTGGTTTCCTTTAAATTTGGCATCCGTGTTTGCCTCAGGATGTCTGTCACAAACTGCAGTCAAACGTTGTGACAATGCTTTTCGTTTCCGCCCGTGCCTTTTTTTATGACCCTCTTATTTCTTTTTTTTCTTTTTCCTGTTTTTTCCTTCAAGGTCTGGCGCACCTGACGTTAAAGAGCCAAGGTATGGGGCCTCTCCCGTTTCCTTTTCTTTCCTTTTTTTTCAATTCCCCGTTTTTTTTTGTTGTTTTTTTTGTACCAAACCCTTGCTTCCACAACTCATTTAATCTACCTTATTTTCCTTCCATTTCTTTGTCCCGTTGGTTTCTGTGCCCTTTCATTCTCTGCTATCTGTGTGTTCTCCATGTGCGTCTCCACACCCCTGTCCTGTCCACTGGCCCAGCCCCAGGAGCAGCTCCTCTGATGGCCACTCCTGCAGCAGGTAACGCTCTTACGCTCTCCCTCACATGTTTGTTTTGGTCCTGGTGTTGTGCGGTCACAAACCGTACCCAGAATGCACAGAGCCAGAGCTCTGCTGTCATTCTAGCTGTTTGGCTTTATTAAAAAAAGATGAGTAGTTTTGATTGAAAGCTGACGATTGAATGTGAGTTTTATTTTAAATATGTGCTAAATGTTTTCTATCTTTTATTACGGGTGTGTACCTAAAATGCAAATAATGTACCTGTTTGAAATGTTTCTTGCCTCTTCTTTCAGCTGAAGCGACTCATTGTGGTGGCTGATAACTGTCATTACACTATCTATTATACACTTCACATTCTTTTATCTGCATGTTCGCTGAATTGCAGTGTAGTCAGGCTAAGCTTTAAAACTGCAATTATTTTTTATAAGAGTAGCCTACCGTGCTGCTGCTTGAAATGCAAAAACATTTCAGTCAGACATACTTATCTAACAAATTTAGACAGAGCACACTCGCTGTCTGTAGCAATAACAGAAGGCAGCTTGATTCCTTGATTCCTTTACTGACCTGTCAATCTTAATTACTTCAAGTGATTACAGGCCTGTGTGAGATAAGCAGGGTTCACTAATTGCAGGATTTGCTAATGATTGGTTCATGAAGCTCACATGAGGATGTATGTCTTCATCAAAATAATAAATTGTCCCTTTTGATATGCACACACATATATGAAAAAATGATATACTTAAAATAAATCTTTCATTTGTTCAAAAGTCATTTCTTAAATATTTTTAAGAAGGAAATGAATACGCTATTCAACAAGGATGCATTAAATGGATAAAAAATGACTGCAAAGATATGTATAGATGCAAAGATATGTGTTCCAATAAATTCTATTAATCAAAAAACCCTGAAAAACTGAAAAAAAAGAAAAAAAAATCAGCGTATTAAAATGATTTTGTGAAGGGTCATGTGATGCTGAAGATAAAAAAAAAATCAGATTTTCCATCACAGAAAAAATAGCATTTTAAAATATATTAAAATAGAAAACTTTTAAATAGAAAAAGTGTAAAATAAAATTCCACCATATTACCGTTTTACTTTTTTTTTTTTTTTTTTTTTTAACAAATAAATGCAGCCTTGTTGAGCATAAGATTACTTTACTTTCAAATTACTTTTAAAAAACGAAAAAAGAAAAGAAAGAAAAATATGTTTTTGCAGATCTATGTGGTGTTTCACAGCATCCTTTCTCTGTTGGTGTGGTATAATTTCAAAGCTTAAACTACATTAATTTATAATATTAATGAAGCATTTTTTTTCTCTCTCTAGCTTTTCAGTCAAGTCAGTTATGATTATTTTCAGTATTTGAGTTTGTAATCTGGAGACTGCAAACAAACACTAACATGTGTAATGCATTGTGTTCGTTTATTCTTCTGACTTTTAAGGATTAAATTGGCTCTGTTCCAAAACCTAGTTAGCTGCCTCACTACCTCACTGCCTAATGCCTACATAAACAGCTGCCTTCCAAGGCAGCATCCTAACCATAATGGATGCTCATAAGTGAACTCTCCGCACATTCAGCAACTCAGCATGCCACACAAATGGCACTCTGGAGACATGACTCACAATGGATTCCAATAGAGTTTGGTGTTAGCTTGTTGCTAAGCTACTGACAAGCTACTCTAATAAGCAAAAATATACCTGGTTCACACATATTTTGATTTACATGTTTTAATTTATACATTTAAATATAAGAAATCCCAGAAGAAAAAATCCCAGCATGCATTGAGAAGGATACATGCTATTCTGCCTTATAGCATTTGACGAAGTAAACAATCAGAATCATTATGCTGCCTACCTTTGGGAGCACCGTGCCCAGGGCTCGAATTGAGGGGGAATGGGGGGGGGGGTGATGGCATCCCACTAGTGGAAAGAAATTACAAAAATCATCCCCCCAGTGAAACCACCATCCCCCCCTAACCATCCCCTTTAGATTAATAATGTTCTGTATTATGTAAAATTTATTGTGCAAATTAAATGTTAAAATTCTCTGCTTATGATAATTTGCAAACTAAATAACAGCGATTGGCCAATCAGTACTCGATACTGTAACAAGTTGTGCACAAGCTGAAGCAAGTTTCTGTCATTTTTCTTGCAAAATGGTTCAAGCGCAACTTTTGAAAAAACAAACAAAAAACACACAAAAAAACACATCTTAAGAGTCCAGAAGTATTCACTGCATGATGAAGCCCATTAGAATGCAGTTAGAATGCCCTTATAATTCAAGCATTGAAAGAAAAAAATACCTATGTATGAGTTTTTATGGGTTTATATTTATTGGACAAGCAATGTACTTTTCTGAATATCAGCACATAAATATGCTAATAATCTATACAACAGTGCAGAGCAATGTGGATCGTTGTTTTTGAACGAATCATGTGAGCCAGTGATTCCATGGTCCTTTCACTTGTTTTGTTTCTGATCGAATCAGCTGTTTTGAGGATGTTTGATTTGAATGATTCAATAAATCATTTATTAAAACAGGGATTTTCTGCCACCTACGGGCGGTTTTATTGTCATCTTTATTTATCCATGACAGTCCTAAACCACCCAAGGTGCCAACACAAAAACACATTCAGCAAAATATTGTTTAATTAGCAGTTCTGACCCAAATTCCTCCATTTCAGAAAAAAAGCTTAAAAATAAAAGTTTGTTTTATAACGCAAATTTTTAATTAAATTAAAACATTTTTAGACAAATTTTGTAATCATTGTGTAAAATTAGCTATGGGACAAACCCCAAATTAACCCCCCCCCCTCCAAGAAATTGACCACACCATCCCCCCTAATGATGCCTGGAAATGCTGCCTACATAGGAAGGTTAATATGTTTGGAACAGAACAGTTGGATGGCAGCATAAACTTCTGTCAAAAGCAACTGTCTGCCCACCTGGAGATATTTGACCAAGACAGTCAGGTTCTTTATATTATTCAGACAAACTGTACAGCTTTTCTTTTTTCAATGGAATATATAGTGTCCTTGGCCCCAAAGTCAGCTGTAGTCAAGACAAGAGACCGCAGAGAAAGAAGACTCTGCCCCTGTGGGCTCTGAAGTGTAATAGAGACTTTTAATTACAGTGTGGGTGGGTGGGGTTTTGACCCAACTAGTTAATTATTAGGTACTAATGAGTGACCTTAATTACTAGCAAGGATGCGAGACAGTAGTCTTCAGCTGACTTTATTTATGTTGCACCTTTAACCAAAAAAAAAAAAAAAAAATATATATATATATATATATATATATATAGCAGATGACCCAGCACGTGTCTTTGCTTCCAGCCTTTGTCTTTGAGCTGCAGCTCTATACAGAGAAACTAATGCAGCCCAGACTGCTGCTGAAGGGATACGGGCTCATTTTTCTCAGCTCGGCCTCTGGCTGTGCTAGCAGATCAGACGCTAAGAGATTGATCAGTTGGAGATAAATGGGACTTTTTTTTTTTGTCACATTTGCTGGGGTCTCATATTGACTACAAAACTGGAGGAAATCTGGGTTTCAATCCTGATACAGTATGTTTTGCTCACACAGACAACATTTGGAACTACTCTACATAATCTTTCCTGGAATGAATTATGTACTAATACGTTTTGATAAATGAAAAGATTGATGTCCTCAATAACAAGTCATTTGTCTTGGGGGAGGGATGGGGAGATCTAGCACTATCAAAGGTCTATACAACAGAAACATGAACAGATGGAAAGTGTTTTTTTTTTCACAGTCTTCACTTGTGAAACTTCCCTACACGATACCACCGTAACCTTATTCAATGTGCCTATTCATCCAAAACTAGAGTAATGAGTGCAAGCTGCTAATTGGAAAGAAAATGTTTTGGTAAACAGTAATGTTTCATGGTTGCAACAACTTCCCAATGATGTTTACTTTGCCTGAATTCATTGCACTGTAATGGTGCCTTGAATAAACTCCAGATACTTTATTTTGAGTTCCCATCTCTTCAATCAAAACATTTCTAATTCAGTACAGCAAAATGTCACCTTCAGCAAGAGCCTTGCGCCCACCCTCATGACAGGCAGCAATGTGGAGAGCTTTTATTTGAGAATAAACACATTTGTCAGCTAGTGGTTAGGCTTTAGCTCTTCTTTTGCTTTTTTTCATTTGTTTTCTGTTGTCGACATTGACAAAGTCTGTTAAAAGTTTTCAGATAGCTTCCATTCTTCTGAAAAGATAAAAGTAGGTCTAGCTTCTACCATAGCAGAAGAGATGTATATCTTAACTGTATACTAAACAGACATTCAACACCACTAGTGAAAATTCAGTTTTATATCATTACAAATTTCATTAACAGCATTAAAATTGGAGTGAAAAGCTGAAGTCAAATATTAATATGAATCTTAATTTATTTAGTATGCCCCCTTTTGCTCTAAAGACAGCAGCACTCAAACTGCATGAACTCCAGGAGTTTATGTAAAACCTGATGATCATGTTGTTCTGCATGATTTGAGAATAATCTAAAGAACATCTTGTGCTTCCGTGGAAGCAAGAAAAAACGGACTTGTGTTTCAGAAGTGGAATTGAATTGGCACATTGCAGTATAGGGCTTTTTACCCAGTGCTTAACCCCGGCATATCATTGTTCTAAACCTCGCTTTTAACCTGGGGTAAAAGTATGTTTCACACTTGTAATTTAGTAGTGGGCTTAGTACCACTATGTTAGAATATGCTGTTAGAATGTTACAATTAGATGCTTAGCAACAGACTCTCATTTGCATGGCTCATATTCACATGCTTTGGACAGTCATTGAAACACTGTGTGCTGTATAAAAAGTCATTTGAGAGTTTCTGGGGAAAATGTAAAATGGTGACTGAAAACATGTGAATTGGGGAGAAAAAGAGACAGTTTCATTGTTACCTTTATAGTCCACCAAAAAGTCCATTCAGGAAAGAATTGATAGTACAGTCTGCAATATAAATCATGAGGATGTGCAGGTCACATACTGAGTGACACTGACACCTGCAAATATGCAGATAAGAGCATTTAGAAATGTTTATGAAATGTCAGTTTATGAATACCCAGGATAAATTGTTATTGTATTTAATAAAGTTATGTAACAACCAGTTGTTCCCTGTGGGAAAAAAAGAGTCCCTTTATAGTCAAAGACTAGTTACACTCTCATTAGCAGCAATAACTGCAACAGTTTCTATTTTTAAGTGTTTCACACTGCTGCAGAATATTTTTGCGACCCAACTGTTTCATCCTAGGGACATTTGTAAAATACTTCTTTCACACCTGAAGATCGCATAATTGAAACCTTGAAAACCAAAGAAATAAAAGGGGCACAATTTCTGTCCATTTTACCACCAGAATCTCTCTATATTTACTGCTGCAATCCATAACAAAATCATTTCATACAGTGTTAACTAATGTCCAAAGAATTCAGAAGGGGGCATTAACTAATTAATATTATTATTATTATTATTATTATTATTAAGCCATCTGGATGAGTATGCTGGCAGCATGTGACTATATATTATTTAATATATTTTCTGTTGCATAAATATGATCATATTTTTATTCAGGTGGCAAATGTACTTGTTTAACAACAAGACTGCTCTCTTTTCGATGGCTAATCTTGGCAGCACTTTGCCTGTTGTTGCCAGCTGGACTTGGAGAGTGCGTATATTCATAATTTCCCATGACTCCAGCTGAGGCAGACGCTCATATGGAGTAGGGAAAATGTAACATTTGCAAAAAGCATGTTTGTAATTATATACGCTAACAACAACTCATAGCTCTTACTGACACAGCTTATGTCATTATAACATTATTCAATCACATTATTCAATGGGTATTTAATGTATATTTGCATTGATCTCTGTGTTTTGCAGCCTTTATACAGTATGTAGCACTGTCTTTGTCTCTCCTGTGAGTTCCACTTTAGTATAGCAACAGGAACATGAAATGAGCAGTGCTAAAGATTATTTTTTCCCAGGCCTCAAGAATGTGATCATTTACTGTAGAAGTATGTAATCTCAGTGAGTGAGTAATAAACCACAGGGCATCTGACCTGCTGAGAGAATTGTTGCAATCGCTGGTAGAAACACAAACAGATATTTTGTTTTGTTTTGTTTATAAAATAAAATTGTATTTTATTTTATTATTTTATTTTTTGCAAATGTTAAGTCAGTTTATTATCAACAGATGAATTGTCATGAAATCATGGATCTTGTACATTGATGGAGAGATTGTGTGTCAAACATGTTCTGCTGGAATCAGTATGAAACGAATGATGTACAAAAGATGGGGTCTAGCTGTCACAAATTTTCATTCTAGTTCATGTTACTCACATAGCTGGGCATTTTGTCATATAATATGACTTAAGCTGCCACAATGGGAACTTGCTATTTATTGATAATGGTTTAAAAAGATTATATTTTTTCGAAAGATAAAATACAATCTGAAGTTACCTTCCACATCATATCGTTATACTGTATAAAATGTATTCTAGCTGTTTAATGGATTTTGAGAAACATTTGAACAGAACTGAATCACAGAAATATTCATGAAGCAGAAAGAATTGGATAAAGTAATATTGGGTTTTAAAAATTGTTGGCTAAATCTTTACTCAAAGACTTAATGTACAATGCATGATAAATCAAGCATCACGTTAGTTCAGTCAGGCCACGTCAGTCAAGCTCGCATCAGCTAAGAGTCAGCTGTTCCTGACGTGTACCAATCCAGTTTTGACGCGTATCACAGCTGTCCATTTAAATTCCCATTCTTAAGCATCTCCTCTATCGCATTGCTGCTCGCAAATCAAACTCCCTCCTCCAACCCCAACTCCACCTAACTTAACTTGTAATCTAATCAGATTTCTTTTCCCCCGTATACAGTTCTCTATCATGTATTTTGTATTTTCTACAATTGTAATTATGCATGCATATACTGGATCTGTTGTGTACCCCGGGGGGGGTTTGACTTGTTGCTCTCGTGGGAGTTTTGCCCAGAACAGAACCATAACGCCAACACTAACTCTATGCTATATAATTAAAATAAATATACTTTGATGAAGTGGACTTGACTGAAATGTATTCATAATGTAGGTTGTCATGCATTAAATCTTTTCATAAATAATTTGAAATATTTTCAAGGTTTGTTTGTTTAAATGCATTATACTTTCTAAAGGTGTAACAATGAATAGATAAGTATTATAGCTGCAGTTACAATTATTCATGAGATCATACAATGATATTTTGCATTATAAGGTGCATTACAAGGCATAATTAATGCATTAAAAATACTTTTATAATGCATTACATATGTAGGCTTTAAGTAGTGTTACCAACTATTGGTTTGGCAAACCAAAACTGTATTTGAATGCAAAACATGTGTCAACTTGAAAAATGTCAGTCAGTCCTGACATGACACTCTTGTTTTTGACCTTGTCAACCTTTCAGCCAATATCTACCACCCTCATTTAAATGAATGTCAGTGTGGTTGTACTGTGTTCATTTGTTACCCAAATAGATATTACAAAAAAATATTAGGATGTTAGGATTTTAGTTTGAATAGATTGTGAAGAAAACCTTTTGACATTTGAAACCAACATACAAAACCACATTTTGAGAGAAAACACAGTTGTATAGTTGGACTTTAAAGATCAAATTCTCTTTCACTGTTTTATGTATGTTTTATAATTTTGTTTGTCTCCTTTTGGCCAAATTCTTTTGACATTCTGGTTGATATAATTTATGTGCGCAGAGCACTAGAGACATCATTATTTAAGGCAGACCTACTTTTCCTCTGAATTTATAAAATATTGGTTATACACTTTAAGTGTTTGATTAAGACATAAAACAGATCAATTTTTTTTTTTTTCCTGGAGCCGCCTGCACACTCCCTCACTACTAGCACAAATTCAGCTGGTTTCCTCAGAATTACAGCCGCTTTGGCTGCCAGTGGAAATATGGTGCTTTTGTATTCATAGTTTGCAAACAGAGCAAAAGTAATTCTTTCAATGTGAGTAATGTGCTGTGTAAATTAGAGAAATTTCAGTGTTCAAGAGCTTATACTGTAGGCATTCCGTCACTGGGCAAAACTATTTATGTAATACACTGTAAATGTATGGGTTTTTTTTTTCCATTTCATTTGGTGTGACAAATAGGACCTCATAATCCATTATGATTTAATTTCTTTATTTTTAACTCAACCCATTTATTTTTCCTTGTGCTTTCCCCATAACAGTGCCAGCTTTTTAATTCATATTCTTGTTACAAATCAGTGTGCAAGTCATTTCAAAAAGTCTCAATTGAATCCTTTGCAAGTCTCAAGATATTAGCGATTTACTTTATGTAAGGACCAAAAATGTGACTAGATAAAAGAATAATGAGCAGAGCTTCTGTTTTATGCATCTGTAATCTTTTAACCAAGTTCTGGAATGGTGTCTCTGACTTTGTACTTTTGACTTTTCTTTCCACAGGTGATCCAGAATCAGGTAAGAATCCTTTTCGTATTCCTCTCAATTTTCATAATACATTCACAACCCTCATCCCCTGAGAGAGCACATGGTTGCTGAAAGCGTTTTGATATGCACATTCTCTCTCCATAGTCGCAGGGGCCTAGATGTGGCATTCAGCAGCAAGATACAAGCAAGATTCACAAGCAATTTTGATTTGAGCCAGTTAGAAACATGTGGCTCGCCAATAACATTTGGACTCACTTATGTGTTTTCTTTTAAGCTGCAGCTGGTTTTTGTGGGGGACGGATTGGTCGCTAGCATGAATTGTAATGTCCTGAGCGCGGGTTGTCTTTATCTGTCTATTACATACAGACAGCTAGAGTGGTCTGGAAACTCTGAAGTGCTGTGAAAGCTTTTATACATTTGAACACTCTTACACACGTTACCCTTTAGACAAGGGCAAAAAAAAATAAATGTGTTTGAGGTGATTGACACACAAGTCAGGTTTTCTCATCTGTGCCTATCCATGCTGAAATAACCACATTTACCATCCCAGGCAAATATTCCAGTGAATTTCGTCACGCTGTATTTCGGAAGCTCAGATATATTCCTACACACGGCTTCCGTTTAATTAGAGAACTGTATCACACATCTGAACTCACCGTATCCTCCCCGCCAGGTGACTCAAGATGAAAGACGAGCTTCTTTATAAAATAACATTTTCAGTGATTTGACAGACATTTCCAAGAGATCCATTAGCCATTAGCCACAGCAGTTAAGCGCACACACTCTACTCTAGGCTATCAGCACCAGCTATGTTATTAAACTCTGTAGTTCAGCACTCTGATCAGCTACATTTGAATTTTTGAATATGTAGTATATTTAATATGAGTTCCTTATTGCTTTTATAAAATGGTACTTTTTTTTTTATTACTATTATTAATTGTGATAATTATTGTATAATTGACATGATGAAACGTGATAAAATGTATCTTTTCGTGATAAAATATATCTTTTCAATGTTAATCTGAGTTCACTTCCAGAAAGATCCCGCCCACATGTGTTTCTGATTGGCTGTTGTATTTGATTGATTCTGACACGGTGTAAGGTTCCACTTGGGGTACTCTAAGGTTATCATTAAGTATTTCCCCTTATTCACTCAAGTGTTCCCTTAAAATTTGTTATGCATTGCAGCAAAGTCCTAATAACCATTTCACCATAAAAAAAATGAAGGAATTAATAAATGAAGGGAAAAAGCTCCCTCAAGTCATCTGCTGAACTCAAACACAGGGTCATTTTACTGATCAAAATAAGGTATTCTAAATAAAGTTATGCTTTGAAGCAATGTGCATTGTGCATTATCACTTCCACTGTGCACTTGAGATAATTTGGCTAATTATCTAATACAAGGCTTTCGTCTGGTGACTGATGGATAGTGGCAGGCTTGGATGTTTTCTTCTTTTTCCATCTAATAAAAGAATAGCTTTTTGTCCTTGATGTGGTTTGGTTTACATTTTCTTGTTTCCAATTCTGTTAAGCTGGTTAGCTCACAGGATGTTGTTTGCCTAGATCTCTTTAATAACAGATTTTGTAGTTTAGCAGTTTTTGTAGCAAAGATGAAACCTGTTTAAAAGTCAATGGTCTGTTATGTTCTGTTTGTTGTGGGAGATTTTATAACTAAAGCAACTGGGTCTCCAATGCCTTGTTCTGCCAGAAACTATCTAAGATGTATAACACTTGGTTAAGGCTGACAGTTAAGACATTTGTTACATTTCTCTTAAAGACAGCCCTTGCCTCAGGGATTTTATCCCCCTCAGGGAGACCCTAAAGTCAAACCACTTAAGGGTTTTCATGCAACCGGGCCATGATTCTTATTTGTAACAATAATTTTCAGTCAATTTTACCTCTTTGTCAGCAAAGTGCACTGGAAAATCATGTTTGTCTGAGTTAGCAACACTAACCAAGAGGGGTGGAGCTTAGTGACAGGTCATTTCTGAAACACAGTTCTCAGCTTCTTTTGAATGCACAAAATATATAAGAAATGAGTACTTATCACGCACAGCTAAATAAGCAGGTGTTTTCTGTAATAGACTTTATTATATTGTCTATTTTTAAATTTTTTTGTTCCACAGGTCTTTCTCAGGTGAGAAAAATCTCTGTGGCTACCTCTTTGGCTCAGATGGTGGCTTTAGTATGTTTCTTCATCACTCTTTGCAGTCTCTCAGTCTCCGGATGTGAGAGAGACAGAGGTGGGGGCCCCGGCAGTAATATGTTATGGGGGAAGGGGGTCTTATCGTCTTTCAGTTGGTGTGGAATAATGAAAAGAGAACTTTGTTTTTAATTAAAGCGGGACCTTTGGGCATGATTAAGGGGCTAGTGAATAATCACCTCTCTGGTCCACTGAAGAGGCTGTGCGGGTCGACCCAAAGCCCGTGAACAGGAATGATTTGCCCATGAACCCTTTAGAGATAGGCCCTTGTTTAGACCATGGCTCGGCGGGACCCTTCGATGCCGTTTTACATACAGATATGAACCGGTATGATATTTTTAGAGTGGATTTCCGCAATTGAAAGGTCAGCAGTGTAATATGAGTGTGTGTCGGATGCAGTCACATGCAGGATCGGTTTGTGGGAGTGGTAATATATCATGGTGAATTTAGTGGCAAAGCAAAACAGCTGACTCGATTTTAACAGCGGATTTTATGTTCCAAGAGTAATGTCTGCATTTGAAACGATAAGCTTGACCTGCCTAATGCTGATATTCAGTAATATATCTTAGCAATAATTTAAGAAATGTTCTAGGTTCAGTATGAGCTCAGTCAACAGCATAATTTTGATTGCTAAAGAAATAAATTTTCACTTGTCCCTTCTCTACAAAAAAAAAAGAAAGAAAGAAAAATCAGGATTACAGTGAAGTGATTTGAAGTGGAAGTGAATAAAGCCAATTTTTAAACATTACAATACTCACTGTTTCAATAGAATTGCCACAAGACGTGTTAACATGATTTTTTTGTGTGTGAAACATTCATCTACTAAGCTTTTCTATGTGAAAATGTGCAATTTTACAACTTTCCTGCCATGGCAAGCCATAAAATCCCTTTCTCTTTTTAAGTTTTAATTTTTTTATTTTTATTTTTATCTATAGTCGATCTGCTAATATCCGTCCTGTGCACTCACTGAGCACTTTCTTCTCCCTTTCATTGCTAGACACACCCCTTACTGCTGATTGGCTGCAAGTGTGTTTTGGGACTGTCAATGTGGTCAAAAGTGTTTTTCAAAAATTGCTAAGTGCACCTTTAAAGAAAATGAGGGATGAGTGAATTTCAACATTATGCCATAGTCAATATTATGCCATAAATGCTCTAAATTTACCTTAACTTGTATTGAACCCTGAATATTAATTTAAGGCCAACTAAAATGCATTCACATACACACACACACACACACACACACACACACACACACACACACACACACACACACACACAAATCAGAAAGATATCACTAATGACCCAGGCCCCAAACTAAGCTAATTCGTAAACCTGAATGTATAATGGCTTTGCGATGAGTTTAAATGAGCGTATCATGTCCTTGATGTGGCCTTGGCATTCAGCAGAACAGGAAAAAGAGGAATAGAAGGAATCATGATTTTCATAAGTGCTTATTTCGCAGGCAGCTGCATTTCTCTTTCATCTTAAGCTTATGTTGTCTCACTTTCTCCCTCTCTCTCTCTTTCTCTCTTTCCTGTCCTTCTCCTATTCACACATTTGTCAACAACCAGCAAAAAACGGCGGCACAAACATCCATGCTTATTTACCATAATCTGATTGTTAACTGGCGGGTATTTGAAGTATGCAGCTGCCCCCCTCTGAAGGCAAGATCGTATCACAGTAGTAAATATCACAAAGACACAATCCCTTTACCACTCCACAGTTACTCACTCCTTGATTGTAAAGTCATGTGCTGCATACTAAATGCAAACTAACAAACAAATAAAAGATCCCTCCGCCTTCACCACTGAGGTTCAGGACCCGCAGCTGTTGTTGCTGTGGCGAGTAAACCCATTTGCATTTTTTAAGGTGAATTAATAAAAGTAAATCTCCGTGCCTCGTTCCTCCCTGAATCTCATCCGTGTCGAAATCCAAGCCAAAGTTGCTGGCAAGGTCAGGGCTCAGAGCTAGTCCAAGATCTAATCTACAAAGCATACCCATTTCGGATGAGCCACGCTATTTCTCCGTCCAAGGGATCCGGAGGAAAAAGATTTTTTCCCACATGACCTTGGAAGACACTTTTTTTTCCCTCTGCTCTATTGTTATATTATTAACCCTCTGATTGCTGATGAAGCCTTTTTTTTTTCTTTTTTTTTTTCGCTAGAGCACCAGATGGTGGTGGTGACACTGTTATTGGTTGACATTGTTTAGGGCACCCTGTGGTTTTTCTCTGAGAGATCACCTCCTGAAGGGGACATTAATCAATGCAGCCGTAACCAACCCTTCTGATCTTTGAAAAGGTCACCTGATTGGCTGCGTGCTTGGTGACAATCAGAGTGTCAGATCTGCTAAGAGCTCATTTATTCATTGAGATAAGTGCATGGAAAATTGCATGGAAACCCAGGAAATGTCTTGGTCGTATTTGACACTGAAATCACCAAAACAACAACTTGTATATCGCAAGAAGAAAAAGCAGCTTATTTTTAAAATGTTTTTGTAATTTAAAAAATTACAAATATATATTAATATATATATATATATATATATATATTTGTAATTTTTTAAATAATATTTTTTCACTTTATTTTTAGGACTTTGTTAATCAAACTTGTGTGTTTGTGTTTGTGTGTGTGTGTGTGTGTGTGTGTGCATAAAAATATTTTGTGAGATTCTAGGATCTTGTTGCCTTTGTTTGTCTGTTATGCAATCCTTTGATTTACAAATCTCACTGGAAAAAATTTAAATTTAATTCCCGTTTTTCATTTGTTTACTGGTGTAAAAATAATGGCAATATTTTTTTCACTTGGTGCATGATCACTTTGGCAGGCATTTTGAATGTATTTATGTTGTGATAACATACTGACATATGTGACTCTGGACCAAAAAACCTGTCTTATGTCACTGGGGTATATTTGTAGCAATAACCAAAAAAACATTGTATGGGTCAAAATTATCGCTTTTTCTTTTATGCCAAAAATCATTAGGATATTAAGCAAAGATCATGTTCCATGAAGATATTTTTGTAAATTTCTTACTGTAAATATATCAAAACTTAATTTTTGATTAGTAATATGCATTGTTAAGAATTCACTTTAAAGGCGATTTTCTCAATATTTAGATTTTTTTGCACCCTCAGATTCCAGATGTTCAAATAGTTGTATCTCGGCCAAATATTGTCTGATCCTAATAAATAGAAAGCTTATTATTCAGTATTTATTCAGATGAGGTATAAATCTCAATTTCAAAAAATTGACACTTAAGACTTTTTTTGTGGTCCAAGATCACATATATAAAGAGATTAATCTGGGTCAATTATAATTGCCTATGGTGGTGCAGATGTAACCTTCTGAAATGGCTAAGATCTGTCTGCTGTCGTGGCCACTGTGGACCAGAGGGTTAAAATCACCACTGCATAAAAGAGGAGGGGAAGACCTGTGTTTTCATAATGTTGTGAATTTTTTTTTCCCCCAGCATTTTAATGAATAAGTGGATACCTACCGTGAGACTGTGAGGGAGTCATGATTCACTTCAGACGGGTTCATTGTGTTCGTTATGTTGCCTATTGATTAGTGTTAGTGTGGGCAGAGAGCACACTCAACACAAGCCTGCCTCAATCAGGAACAATATAGATAAATGCTTATTTCCTCTTTCATTTCACATTACTGAAAGCCTCATAGCTTTTCTGTTTATATTTTGTGGGTTGTATGTTGTTTTGGTCCCAATTATTATTATTTTCTTTGTGGCACCAATTAGTTTTTTGTTTTGTTTTTTAATCTGTTCATGGATATGAGTAGTAGAAAGATGAGAACACTAGTAAACTTCAACCTATATTAAATTGAAGTTTAATTGTCTAATTATCTTTTAATTTTATAATTAAAAAATGAGAAGTAGTAGCAGTAGCCTATTTAGAATTGTATTAATTATAAAAATAAATGTAGCTTTGTAAATACATTGCAATTTGTGTAATAATAGCCTATTAATATAATTTATATGTAAAATAGCCTATATATATATATATATATATATATATATATATATATATATATATATATATACTGTATACTATAATTGATCTACTATAATTACTATATTAAAACACACACACACACACACACACACACACACACATATATGTATATATGTGTGTGTGTGTGTGTGTGTGTGTGTGTGTGTGTGTCTTATAGTAATATTGGATATTACTATATATTACTGATATTTTTTGCCTAAAATCTTCTCTTTTATGCATAATTTTAGTTTTTGTTGATGATCTTCATGGATACACATTTAGAAATTAAGGTGCACAAGGATTGTAATTTAGATCAAATCATTGTGATCAGATGATTATGTACTAATCGCAACAGACTTTACTGCAAACAAGCTACAACACTTACTCTGAACCTTTTCCAAAGCCTCAGAAAGTCAACCTACAATGGCTTATGTAACCAGCACACATGCACACACGTTGGTTTGAGTCGTGGTCTCTGCAAATGACACAAGCCCGTGCCGTTGCTGTGGGGTCTGGAATCTCCCCGTTTCATCTCTCCAGCACATCTGAGTCAGTCTACTGATGTTTGCTCCTGCGGTGGGGATGACATTTGTTTGAGAACTGCTGCCACCTTATCAGGCAGACAAGAAGTGACTAACATGTTGCTCCGCATAATACTGAAGCTATCTATCTATCTAGAAATGATTATTTTATTTAGCATGGATGCAATAGTAATATAAAAATATATTATAAAAAGTAGTTATTTTAAATTGTAATAATATTTCATGAAATTACTGCTTTTAATGTATTTTTGATCAAAACAAATGCATCCTTGATGAGCATCTGAGACTTAAATTCTTTTTTTTTTAGGTAGCAGTGTAAGTTACTAACCTTTTGAAACAGCCTTGTTTTTCTCAATGTTGTATTATACAGGCCAGGAGACTCATCATTCAGTTTTCAGGTTCCAGCTGTTTAAATGTTCATTTTGGTGCCTCATACGTATTTCATGCAACAATTATGAAGTATTGGTGCGTTCATTAACTGTCTAGGTACACACACACACACAAACACACTAATATAGGAAAGCCTCACCATGAGCATTGATTTTCAGACTTATGTCATCACTGCTGTGGTAGAAACGGCACCAAGTATTTGTCAACATTACGACATTATGTAAGTTAAGATTAAACGTTTGTGGATGGGGAAGTTATTAGTTTTCAGCACGATGATCAAACTTATTATGCAGTTCTATTCATAAGTATTTAAATGACTTGTAGATTTTTTTATTTACTATTTATATAAAATAATATGAATCATTTTTATTAGTTTTTAGTTTTAGGAGTTGATTTGTAATTTATTATTACTGGTACAAAACGTAAAATCATACACAGCCTTACCCTATCTAAATATTTTGAGAGAAAGAAACCTACCTACCTATTTATTTATTTATTTAAATGTGGGTATGACAACTTCTGAGCACAAATGTGTACATTTCAGTTATCCAGTGTTTTAAACTGATAAACAGCAAGTGGTAGCAGTCCACTGGAATAAAAAATAATTGCACAGGTTGTTCTCTTTCGACAGATAATGATCTTCCCTTGAGGCTGTGATTGTGAGAATCTTTTCTCCTCCCTGTGAAATATGCTCATGCGACGATAATGATGGTTTGTTGATTGAAGCTCCCCAAGAGAAAGCTGCATGATCGTGCTGGAATATTGCACAAATGGAATCGCGTTCTTACCTGCATTTTAAACACAACACCTTTATAGATGTAAAGAATCAAAGGTTGCCAGAACAATTTGTATTATTTTGCTTTTTTTCCCTTATGTTTTTTTTTTTTTTCTTACTAACTTTTATTTATGAGAGGCCCGTGGCCTGCGACAGGGATTATCTGTTTTTCAGTGCAAGAGTCCAGATCAAGGGATAACCTATTTGCAAGTCTATATGCTGCATTACAGCAGGAGATGAATTGCTTTGGAGATACGGGGCTTTACCCGGGGTGCTAAGCAAGGCTGCGTGTGGAACAAATATTGTGAATGTCTATTGACCATGCAGGACAAAATGTTAGAGAGAGGGATTTGAATGTACGATTGGGACTTTTATTTATAGTGTTCAGACTAGTTGGTCCTCTAAATATTTTTTAAGGTTTTTTTTTTATTTTATTTTTTTATTTTAGATTGTGGCTGGCTGATTCTTGGCTGTTACAAATTTGCTAAGAATTTACTCACCCACAGACCATGGAATATGTAGATAAGTTTATTTCTTCATCTGAACAGATTTGGAGAAATTTAGCATTACATAACTTACCCAGAAATTGATCCTCTGCAGTGAATGGGTGCCGTCAGAACGAGAGTCCAAACAGCTGATAAAAATAAATAAATAATTAAATTAAAAAAACATCACAATGATCCACAAGTAATCCACACAGCTCCATTCCATCAATTAATATCTTGTGAAGTGAAATGGCATCAAAATATTTTTAATTTCAAACCACTGGTTCCAGCGAAACCAAAGTTGTCTCTGTGAAAAAGCTATCTCAGCTGAATCAGGAGAGAAATATACACAGATCAAGCACTGTTGACAAGCGAAACCATCCAAGACTTTCCTGAACACATATGTTGGTGAATTTTGATGTGAGAGGACAATAGGGGAATGTCTTTTTCATTATGGGTATGGACTCATATTTTGGTCAGAAGTGGTAGTTGAAAGGTAAAACACCTTAATGAAGGATTTGACACATACTGTATAGCTTTCTATTTCACTAGATGTTAATTGATAGACTGGAGTCGTGTGAATTCCTTGTGGATCTTTATCAGCTGTTTGGACTCATTCTGACCCATTCACTGCAGAGGATCCATTGCTGAGCAAGTGATGTAATGCTAAATTTCTCCAAATCTGTTCCCATTAAGAAACAAAGTCATCAACATCTTGGATGGCTAGAAGGGTGGGTATACATTGTATATATTGTATAATGTATACATTGTATACATTTTCAGCAAATTTTAATTTTGGGGTGAACTATTCCTTTAAAGTCCCCATGAAATAAAAAATATTATTATTATTATATATATATATTTTTTTGGCTTTTAGTATGAATATGTTAGCCATATAGTTATCTTTAAACTAGTGTGCTCCAGAATGATGACAAAATTCATTTTTAGAAGATATAAGCATTCAAAACTCACTTCTGGCAATATGAATCAATGGTTCTGATGATGCCATCCTGCACACAAAACCACAAAATGTATCGGACCCATTTGAATTCTACACAGAATGCTATATTTTATAGCGATTTGGATCAGATTAAACAATAAACACTCCCAGCAATACTTATTTTAATTCTGACGTACAACAGCATCAAACTCTTATTAGGTAACTAGTATAAAATATTAAAAGAGTAATTATATTAAGGGAAGTAAATAAAAACTGACATTAAAATTCTTAGTCTAGAAATGAATATCTTGATGTTAAACTCCATTTAAAGAGTTGGGGTAGTGAGCATTTTGGAAAGTGAGTTGTCCTTGAAATGAAGATTAATTGAAATTGAGCATAAATTTCAGTAGGAAACTTTTAAAATAATCAGATTTCTAATATTTCTGGATGAAGATGTGATGTTCTCTGACGTGTGCAATATAACATGTTTTCTGGGAATATTTGTGCTATTAACATGCTGAGAAATGGTTATATAGTTTTTTGTATATTATTCTACTCAAATTCTCATTTAAATCATAGTTATACATATATTGTTTCAAACTCAATTCAAGTTCAGACATTGAATTGAAGGCATTCTCAATTCATTTCTGAATAATGCTGAAGGTGGCTGTGATTTAAAACATCTATTTAAGATAAATTCCTTTCATTTTAGTGTTCATTATGTGTATTTCACACAGTAAGAGTTTTTAACATTTGTTGTAAGCTGTGACGGGACGAGCCAACGACAGACACAGTGGGCGTGGCGTCAGGCCTCGGAGAGGTTTTTATTTAACAGAAAAACCAAAACAAGGGGGAATAAAGTGTCCAAAAGGGGAACAGTGTCCAAAACAACAGGGAATCTGGTGTCCTCGTCGTGCTGCGGGGTTCGTGGGGGTCTGGCAGTGTTCATGGAGGAAGGGTCCAGGTAAGGGGCGGAGTCCGGCGGCCGCACGCGCTCCCCTCTTCGGTCCGGGGCGCGAGGGGCGGCGGCTTCTTCTAGCGGCTTCATCCTCCTCGCTGGCCGCGGCGCTTGCAGGGGATGGACGGCCCGGCATCCTGGCCCGACGGCCGTGTAGACGGGTGCGGTTCTCAACCGGACCGCGGGTCCGGCAGCTCACGTCTCTGGTGGCGCGGGAGTCCCTCAACGCACCCTTCCTGGACCCACGAGGACACCAGTGTGCATGCACGGGGAAGAGACCGGTCTCCCGAGGAGAGGCGCGTTGGGCTTTTAAACAGCGGCGGTGATGAGGCTCCATTTCCTTCAGGTGTGCCCCATCACACGCCGCCAGCCCTGACTCGTCCAGCGCCCCTCCTCTCTCCCACACCCACTCCTATCGGGAGCCTGGTGAAGGGCGGCGATTTAGGACGGGGTGCCGGTGATTATCAGGGAGGAGGCAGCTGACTCGTCACAAAGCCCTTTGATCAGATTTCTGACAACCGTCCTCAGTATGGTGACATACTGTTTGTATGAAAACACCCATCTTTTTCCTCTAAGGAAAGATTTTATCTGTGAAATCCAGCAGTGCAAAGCGGCCTGTGGGTGCTTTTAATATTTTAAAGATGAGGTTTAATGACACCATAGGGCTGGGGAGGAGAAAAAATGTTCAGTAAAGACCAGTGAGACTCCGCTTTGAGTCTGTTGTCATCTCCCTCTTGGGAAACTTCTGTTAATTAATTTCTGCTCTGTTTCTCTCACAAATCAATTAAGTCCATATGCATTCCACATCGAGCTCGTGCATTTACATGCCTTTAATATGAATCTAGATCATGTGCACTGCAAGTAGTGCCGGTAGACATTATATTGTGTATCAACAATAGTCAGAGATATCGCCTGTGTCTGATGCCTTTGACAATTATCATCATCATCATCATCATCATCATCATCAGGCTAGTATTAATATCTAATTAATATTAGGGCTTATTTGTTCCATCATATTTCTTTTTACAGTGTTATAACCAATCACACACGATTCCGTTGAGTTTAGGAATGCAGTGGCCAATCAGAGGTGTTCAGGATTCTTTTAGCCTTACCCTCAAGTTGATACACTCTCAGGCTATGAAACTAATTAAGTAAATAATTAAATTAGCATGACAATATTGTGTATCGGTGATCTCACAGGTTAACGATATGACTATGGAGCATATTGCCCAACGCTACCACATGTGTGTGTAGGCAGTGTCATTAGGTACACTGTAGAACATGATTTCATGCTAAACCTCAAATATTACAGTCTGAAGCAGAAGGGGCATGTGGATTTAGAGTACAACTTTCCAAACAGTGTTCATTTTGACAGCAAATTTTGATTTAGTTTTAGTCATAGTCTAAACATAGAAATGCCATTTTAATTTTAGTCATATTTCAGTCATCTGAATTGTTTTTAGTTTTAGTCTAGTTTTAGTCGATTAAATATCATATGATTTTAGTCGACTAAATCCACAGTAAATTTATTTATATAAACAAATTTAGATTAATCTTTAGGGCTACTAAAGTTTTTCAGTCAAGAGCAGTGAGTGATTTTCTGTTTTTCTTTTGATGCTTGATTAATATCAATGACTCGGACAATAGCAACTACAGTAAATGAGGCTGCTGTCCCTTTAAAAACCGAATGCACAGCTGCAATGGATGTAATGTACTGATTCACGTTCTCCCTACTGCTAACATTCACTTAAGACATAATCAAATGTGTTTACGTAAATACTCGTCAGAACAGACAAATCAACATCATTTTGTGTGTAATTCTCCGTTCATGCGACGTGAAAGAGTCCTTGGGCATTGTGAGATGCGCTGTCTGTGTGTGTATGCGTAAGTGTATGCGCTCAGAAAACCGGACAGAATTACATTTACATTACATTTACATTTAGTCATTTAGCAGACGCTTTTATCCAAAGCGACTTACAAATGAGGACAATGGAAGCAATCAAAAACAACAAAAGAGCAATGATATATAAGTGCTATAACAAGTCTCAGTTAGCCTAAACACAGTATACGTAGCAAGGGCTTTTAAATAATATAATAAATAAAAAGAAAACAGATAGAATAGAAAAAGAATAGAGCAAGCTAGTGTTAGAGGTCTTTTTTTATAATTGTATAATAAATGAAAAGAAAATAGATAGAATACAAAAAGATTAAAAAGGTAGTTTTTTTTTTTTTTTTTAAATAGAATTAGAATAGTGAGTGAAAAAGTTAGAGGGTCAAATAAAGATGGAAGAGATGTGTTTTAAGCCGATTCTTGAAGATGGCTAAGGACTCAGCTGCTCGGATTGAGTTGGTCAGGTCATTCCACCAGGAGGGAACATTTAATTTAAAAGTCCGTAAAAGTGACTTTGTGCTTCTTTGGGATGGCACAATCAAGCGATGTTCACTTGCAGAACGCAAGCTTCTAGAGGGCACATAAGTCTGAAGTAATGAATTTAGGTAAAGGGGTGCAGAGCCAGTGGTGGTTTTGTATGCAAACATCAATGCCTTGAATTTTATGCGAGCAGCTATTGGTAGCCAGTGCAAATTGATAAATAGAGGTGTGACGTTGAATTGAGTTCTCTCTTGCGTTGTCAGATTTATACATATGTCTACTCTTCTCTTACTCCCACATTAACATTTTTTAACAATATATACGACGTGCATCAAGTGTATGTTAGCTTATGTCCCGCCGGTTCATATGTACGCATCTAACCTCTGAATATTCATTCTGAATGAATCTCTTCCCAAATCGTCCCTCAATAACATTTTCATCTCTTTTTTGTTCATTGACTAAAATGTCAGTAGATTTACATCATAGTTTTTGTTATTCAAAAAGAGTTTTAGTTTGTTATCATCGGTGAAAAAAATATTGTTGACGAATATTATGACGAAAAATTTTTGTCAATGAAATTAACACTGATTTACATATATATTTATATTGTAATTATATATATATATATATATATCTATATATATATATATATCTATATATATATATATATAGATATATATATATAGATATATACACATATATATATAGTAAAGTTATCTGTCTGTCTGTCTGTGTGTATGTATGGTAATGGTAAATTATTTTAACTTTAATAATTTTTTATTTTTTTTTATAATTTTTCCAAGGTCCCCTTGTATACTAAAAAAAGGGAAACACACACACACACACACACACACACACACATATATGTTTGTTTGTTTGTTTTGTTTGTTCGTTCCAAGATCCCCTTGCATGCTAAACAACAAGAACTCATTCAATCAATTGATTAATTAATTAATTAATTCAGTTAATTTTAAATTATACTTATTTGTTTGTTTTTTGGTCAAGTGTTATGTTATAAAATTAATAATAATTGTTACAAGGCATTTGGCATGCTAAACAAACAATTAAATGTTTTTTATTTGTTTGTTTCAGCAAGTTTTATTTATTTATTTATTTGTTTGTTTTTATTAATTTATAATTTTTTTTTAAATGCATTTATTTGTTTTTTTGGTCAGGTGTTGTGTTACTCTCACTGAAAACATTGGTGCTAGTTTTATTGTTGTTGATTTAGTGCTCTTTGAATGCTGGTGTCCCTTGATGCACATTACTGTCGTGGCCAGTCTCATCTTCAATCAGCACACAGGGGGAAATAGCACAGTTAACTCCAATAGAATTGCTTTCCCTTGCTCCTCTCTCTCTCTCTCTCTCTCTCTCTCTCTCTCTCTCTCTCTCTCTCTCTCTCTCTCTCTCTCTCGTAGCCATGTTTAATCTGCAAAGCAAATGGCTTCAGCTGCTGCAGGGCCTTGACTTAATCAGCTGTTGATATTTCTCTCTCACTCTCCACAAGCAGCAGACAAACCAACCTGTCAGAAAAAGCGACACATAAACACACCACCACATATGACATTAAAAATGAGTTCTGTGTCATATTTGTCCCTGTTGTCTCATCAGAAGCAGTGAGGTTGGAGCATGTGTGTATCTTTAATTGGACATGTCTGCTTCAGATACGCACTTTGAGCTCAGCCAGGCAGAGGGAGAGGTCGTGATGAGAGCCTCAGATGCTGCATGCTCATAAGAGGACACAGTTTGCTGGAATAATAATGCGCTCAAGATTAGATTTGAATTACCATTACTTCCCACTGTGCAGCATTCAGTTGGCCTTTATAGTGTGGCCTGTCTTCTCTCCCATCGGCCGCATGCTTATTTACTGGGACTTTATCATTATTGTTTTTAATTGCTTCAGTTTCTTTTTACTTTATTCTGTTCAACACCCTGTAATAATTTGATACAATCTAAATTCTACAAACACTGCCACCTGTCATTCAGGAGCTTTTGGTTTCTGCAATAAAAAGAGTTTGAATTGTAATGTTTGATGGGAATCAGATTGCTGTAACAATTCTCCATACATTTAAATATAGGCTTCAATTTTCACAATTTTGCGACACAGAAACACAACAGAAAAGCTAGATTTAAATCAGCACAGCCAGCGAAGAATCGAACGCAACTGTTTTGAATGAGCGCACCTTTTTTTAACAACCAAAAAATGGCCATTTCGTTGTCTTTTGAGGAAGTACAGACATTCTTCTTGTTGAAAGCAGAGGAGCGGACCCAGCGAGAGCTTGATGGGCCGATGTGGAATGAAAAACATTTTCAGGAGCTGCGGCAGTAGAGGCGGCGCAATTATAATGACACGTGAATAATTCCACCCACTCTAAAGCAGTACTAAACTGCAGTGGAAATGCAAACCGAGCCGTGCTGTGCTGTGCTATACTGAGCCGAGCCTTACCATGCAGTGGAAAAGTGCCATAAGGCTACGTTTACATGACAACGATGTAGTCAAAAATGGAAAAGTTTTTTTCCCTTGCATTTTTTAAAAGTTTCACATATACACAACAACGTTTTCAAAACGATTCGCATTTACACATATCCTCGAAAACGGCCAAAACACTGTATTATGTATGCCAGGCCAGTAGTTTGCGCTGTCACCTTGTCAGTAAACAATATCTTTAGGGAAGTGATGATTAAATGTTGTATATGATGCGTCTCCACTGTTGGTAGTGATATTGGTGAAGTAAATCCACACTTTCCTGAAGAAGCATTAGCAGTAGAAGCAGTACCATGTACTTTGCCAAAGTTGTGTATGTATGTTTCAGCTTGCCTTTAAAATCGACACGTAATGCGCATGTCTACATACCTAACATGTACTACACACCGGCATGACGTCACCGTTTTCAAAGATTCCCGTATTGGGTGTTTACACGGAAACGACAACGGTGGTGTTTTCAAAAACTTGCACTTTGAAACCCGTTTTCAAAAATATGCATTTTCAGTCCCCAAAATGCTGTTGTCGTGTTAACGAACAGGCAAAACACACAAAAAGTTTCCAGTTTTTGGCTGAAAACGTTGTTGTGTAAACGGCCCCTAAAGGACTATTGTAATTAGGATTGCCAGAGATGGTGGGCAGGAGAGACTGCATCAGTGGTCCATTAATCACAGGCTTATCCAGTCACCAATGCCCATTGTTTACCTCTGCTCTCTGCGTCTGGAGCCAAGGTGCAAACGACCTGGGCCATTAGGGCCACCAAACAAATTCTGGCCAGCAGGTAGGACAAAGAAATGCACCAAGAGAGAGACAATCTATATACACATATTGGCTTAAACCCACCAAAAATGGACAGGAATATTGTAAGGGACATGTCCTATATGTCTCCTTATTCATCCAGGGAACTGTGCACACACAGTGGAAACCGCACATGGAATAACAGCCAGTGTAATCTCACCCACTGACACAGAAATGTACATCTGGGTGATACCTGGGTGAATCAATTCACATCGAGTCTGGACTCTATGAGTTCAGAACATTGCCACAAGGACTTTGAGAAAGGTTTGGAAAAAAAATAAAGTATTTCCAAGGTCCTAAAGACACTTTTATTTAACTGTGTATTTTGGGACAAGGCAACAAGCTCCACGGTATGGAAAGGTTGGACGTGATGGGGGGGATTAGTAATGTCCTCCCCAACAGGAAGGAATAACAGCTTTCCCAAGCAAAAACACCCTTGTTCTACAGCACGACCAAGGTTACACTCTTGCGAGTAAACCTTTCACAGCACTGACCTTTAAGCAGCCCAACTACTTCTGCAGAGGGCTTTGGCTCCAACAATCAGCACCTGACCTGCACGACTCAAGTACCTCCTACCTGCAGAGGATCCTGCGGAGCTACCATCACCTGACCTACAGTTCTCTAGATTACTAGAGTGAACTAGCAGTGAACCTCCACAGGGCTCACAAAATCACTAGCCCGATGTCCCTGGGCTATTGTGTTTTCCAGTCGGGCTTCCAAAATGTATCACGCCCTGCCTAATGGGCTATCTTGAATAGTGATGTAAAATTTCTAACTTGATTCGCATTGTTCACATGCTTTTAGGGGTAAAATGGATAATAGTCGATCATTTACATTTATTTTTAAGTCTTGCCGATTTAAACATTCAAGCATTTTTAACCATTCGCGCGCATTCGGAGCTTGTTCGCACTCATTCAAAGCGTGCACAAAGAGCCGTGTTTCAGACAATGCGCATACACAGAATTGATTCCTCTTTCGCGTATCCTTGCTTCTGAATGATCACATACACACAAAATTATCTCAAAATAAATGTCTCTGCAAGTATTCTCGTAAACACAGTTGGTTATGTCTTAAGTTGAACGTATACAGTGGAGAAAGAAATCTCCTGTGGATTATTATATTGGAGCCGTGCATTCGGTCTTAAAGGGGCAGCAGCCCTTAAATACCTGGCATTCCATTAGTGCCACCACAATTCTGTTTTTGCTTAAAAAAATTTAATTATACAGTCCAAATAATGTATTCAGCATCTTTTTTGGATAGCAATTCAAATGGTTGCCTCTGAATTTAAATAGAGTACAGCGAAAGCCTTAGTTTATATGACGAGATTTCTTTTAGTTGTATACATTTTTTATTTGATTCGGGATTTGTTTTAAAATTTCAAGTTAAATTTATTATTTAACATTTCAATTTCACAAAGAAATATGCAGCATTTTTTCTGAGAAATAATAAGAGGACACCTTTTCATTTATAATTTGTCTTAAATTTCATTTTGTAAATAAATAAATAAATATATAAATAAATTGTAAGAAAATTGTATGCTGTAATCTGTATTGTGAATTTTATCGCATCGTAAATTTATTGAATCGTTACATATCCCGATATGCTACTAGTTTTTGCTGATCATGCTGATTTGTCCACAGTAAAGTTCAGCCAATGTCTTTTTTTATTCGGCTAGTTAAATTTATTTTTGGCTACCAAAACCTGAAGAATGCCTGCCCGAAGGGCTACCATGGATTTAGAAATTTTGCGAGCCCTGCCTCCAGCTTGTAGGAAACTGTGGAAAGTAGACAACTGTGGAAAGCAATCCAGTCTACTCTGTGACCGGAAGTAAACCAGTGGAGAACATCTCTCATTGGCGGATTGATCACCCGACCAAGTGGAATGAAAGCTAACCAAACCTTTTCCCAAAGGTCTTGGTATTAGGTTGTTTCTGTATGAGACTGTTATTTGTGTAGAGACTGATTATACAGGGTCAGTGTATACAGATAGATACATTTTGCTTATTTACTATTCCATACCAGCATCCAGAGTTACCACAATTGACTCCCCCATAAATTGCTAACTACCCATTCATTGCTTCATCCAATTTGTTGCTCAGTTACTTGGCATTCATTCAGTTAAAGGCCGGGACACACCAACCCTACTGCAAAGAACTAGTGGTGACGAAATCCGACGGTGTTGTCGCCTCGTGTCAGCAGTGTCGGACCAAAAATCTGCGCTCAAACACACTGCACAGACTACAGCTGACGGCAAACTAACACGTGCATTCTGCACATGCGTGAGAGGAATGAACTGTCTATATCAGCAGCTATCAATAGTATATATTCGTCATTCAAAAGGAGAAACCGAAACAAAGATATATGAGATAAACACAGATATGCGAAACGTAAACAAAGCACTGCTTGCTTACCATTTTGAATATCAGTAATGTTGATTACTTTAATCATTTTAAGCGGCTCTTGTTGTTAGGAAAACATTCACGTATTAGAATGTTTGGGAGAGATCACGTAACATTTAAACAGCTTTCTGTCTGTAACGCCTTTATTTACGTGCTTGTTTTCATCACTTTCACTTTAATTCTCAGGCACTGACTCATTTGTTAAACTGAACATCCAGTCAGAGCTCTTATTCTCACTGGCAGTCCTGACAGTCCCGACGGCCCGACGCCGATTCAGCATGTTGAATCAGGCAAACTACCGGCGACATGACCCGGACGAGAGCCGACGAGTGGAACACACCAAACAAACTCGGCCGTCGGCCCGACGTTGGTCAACGGCTGACCGTCGACTTAGTGTGTCCCGGCCTTAACACCCATTTGTGTAGTAGTTTGTAGCTTCTGTTTGATTGATTCAATTTTCTTAGGAGTTTAGTCATTTCACCTTTGTAATTTAGTCAGTTTCCTTAGTAGTATTTAGTGAGTATGATATTTTACTCTTGTATGTCTTTTTGATAATAAATTAATTTTTATTGCAACTGTGTCATTCCTGTATGGATAATTAGAGGCTCTACAAGCTCACCAGAATCTCACTTACCCTTCAGATTAATCAGATGGTAAACTCCCTCCAATTTTTATAATTCTAATTCTTTATTGTCAAGGTGAAAGTCCTTGGCTGGTGCCCCGAGGAACGGAGGGATGTGCTATCTGATAACCGCACCCACAATAAGTGACGTAGGCTTTATTATTATTTGGTACACTGCAATACCAAAACCCACCACAATAATATAGTCTTTAAAAGACTATAAAAAACATTAAAAGTTGTGTCTAATATGTACAGTAAACACACCTTTAAAAAATACACAAAAACGATCATTTATTTAAGTGTCTAAGGTTGAATTTTTTATGCGCTTTAATATTTATTTAACTCTTTCCCGCTAGAAGACTATTATTTTTAAGTTTCCAGTCACCACCAGTATTTCTGATCCTATTCACAAATCTGTACCCCAGAATATTTTACTGTTTGAATATGTTAACAATCAATACATCAAAACAAATACATTTTTATGTAGTTCCATCCAAGAAACATTATTTCAAATGAAACGAAAATAGCATGTTTGTCAAAAGACTGGATCATACTTAGACTCTGATCATTTATGTTTTGACCATCGTTCTGAGTCCATCAACACCTCCAAAGCTTGCACAGCGTCGGTATTTTTCTCTGTGCTGCTGAATGTTGGTGATCATGTTAGCTTACTTGTCCATAAGCAACTTCTCCTTCTGGTTTACATATTTCATCTTCTTCACTTGTTTTTGGGTCCAGAGATGCTATAATATTTTAAAAGATCCATAACAGCACCCCTACAGTATAACAGTGAAACATGGATCACCAGAATATAACTTGTCAGTGGCAGGGAAGCTTTAAATGACGGAAAATCTTGACAATGGTGGGGAAAGGATTAAATGTACTAAAAATACTATGAATAATTATGCAGAATTGGAAAAAAAAAAACAATTGCTATGTTGTTCATGATTCCCATCCCTCATGTTAACCAATAGCCAAAAATATTGGAAAATTCCAATTTCTGAAAAATCGCTTGAGAATGAATCTGTGAATGGATTTCTTTCCCTCCCACCCCTAGTTTGATCATAAGTAGACTTGTGCCGGTACTCGGTAATGCGATATATCGCGGTAATGAATAGGCACGGTACTGTTATCGTGGGCACTTCTAAATACCGTGAATAATTATATATTACAAATTTTTCAGAATTTGGAATGCATTTTAAGAATATTTTTCCCATCAACTGCTCAAAATGCACAACACGGCTGTATGCTGCTTGAAAGAAGCATGTGCTCTGATGTAAACAAGCACGTAAGAGAAGCACATGGGGGAACACATGAGAGACGCACTGAATGAAAGCACATTCACTCTCTGACAGCAGATGGCGCTAAAATGCAGCCCTTACCCTGTAAACCACATAAATAAAGCAGCTGCTACTTTCTAAACCATTTTAAAATAATTTTAAATAGCCATTCAGATTTGTGGATTTGCTATGGTGTTAATCACAGAGCCAAATACTTTAATATTTAGACTTAATAGGCTATTTATTTTCAATTTTTCTTTTTTTAATCTGTATTACAACATGCCCTAGATATTGTTTGAAAGTGTTTTGATTCTTTATAGTTCATTCACACTTTACCTTAGGGCTTCTTTAATTAACAAACTGCCAATGAAAAATTCTTCTGAACATTCATTAATCTTAGGTATTTCAATATTTAATAACACATTGTTAAAATTGAAAGTTGCAACTGTGTTATTTAATGAGCTAACTTTAACTAAGACTTGTATTTTTTAACAAAGATTAATAACTTCTATAGCAAATGTAGCTATTGCTCATTGTTTAGCTGTGCATTTATTGAATGAGCACTATGCGATGTCCAAACTGATTACACTATATTTTATGTATTGCACTATATTTTATGTAAAATCATTTTCTATTTTTAAACTGTCTTAAATTCTTTTTATTTCAATTTTTAAATCATTTTCAAAGTTCTTAAATTGCTTGTTTTATTTTTGAGGTTATTTTTCTTCATGATTTTTTTTTTTTTACTTTCTTTTATGTAAAGCACTTTGAATTACCATTGTGTACAAAATGTGCTATATAAATAAACTTGCCTTGCCTTGAATGTTAATGCATTAACTAAGGTTAACTAATGAGGTCTTATTGTAAAGTGATACCTATTGGTCTTTATAGTTATTTTGCACTTTAATGTGTAAAACTTTTAACTTTATATATTTTTTCTGTATTGCTTTATTGTATTTAAATGTTCAGTTATTTTTGCTATAAGAAAAGAGTTATTTAACCTTTTTTACTGTATTATGACCACTTTTTTGAAACTAAATTTCAATACCGTGATAATACCGTATACCATGACAAAAGCATTATCAATTAATCGCAACAGGAAAATTTGATACCGGCATATCCCTAATCATAAGTCCCTGCAATCAATGTCATGTCCTCCCTCCCTGTCTTTCTTTCCAGCTCATAACCTCGCTGCCTTTCTTTTCCTTCTCCCAGTCTGTCGCTGTTGATTTCACACCCCCTCTCGTTTAGTGTTAGTGTTTTCATATCTGAGACATGGACATTAGTGCATAATGACAGTAAGTCTTGACGCCTAAAGAACTGATTGCTCCAGTCTTGTCATATCAAAGACACAAAGGAGTCTTAAGTAAATAAATCAGGCTATTCTGCTCTAGCAGAGAGCATCCCATCAGCGTGCTCTGAAGGTTTGGAGTGAACGCTGTTTATTTCTCTCATCCCTTTTGAAGTTAGAGATCGGAGGCTGGACATGAAGATTTAGACATCTCATCAGCAACACCACATATCTGCACATAACTAAAGCTGGCTTTACGGGCTCTGCATTAAGGGGTGACTCCAGTGGTTGTTGTTTTGCTCAGTTTTCCTCTGGCTTGGCCTGAAGGAGAGTGTCATTAATGCTCCAAGAGTGGAGTGTGTTTATTCTGCGCTTTTAGCGGAACTTTGTCAATTTACTCAAATGCTGACCATGGTGAATGTAAATAGCCATTATTAACTCAAATTAATGCTAAAACTGCCTTTTAGAACATTTTTGGACTATTGGGCTTACTGGTAAAGATGGCCGGATGACCCAGGGCTAATGTGGGAGATTTTCAGGCCAGTTGACAAAAAGTTTAATTTAAATTAATTAATTTAAATTAATTTGCCTATCACACCTATGCTCATGATACCCAGATTTACCAAGCATTATTGCCAAATGACTACAGCCCCATTGACTCCCTCTGCCAATGCATTGATGAAATTAACAGTCATTAACAAGTCATTGCATTTAGAAACAAAGATGAAGTTCTCAAGGTGAATGCACACCTTGACTCTAGGAGTCTAACAACTAAAAATCAAGTCAAGAATCTTGGTGTGATTCTGGAGACAGACCTTAGTTTTAGTAGTCATGTCAAAGCAGTAACTAAATCAGCATACTATAATCTCAAAAACATTGCATTAGATAGAATAAGATGTTTTGTTTCCAGTCAAGTCTTAGAGAAAATTGTTCATGTTGTTGTCACCAGCAGGGTGGACTATTGTAATGGTCTTCTCACCGGCACTTCCCAAGAAGACCATTAGACAGCTGCAGCTCATCCAGAACACTGCTGCAAGGATTCTGACTAGAACCAGAAAATCTGAGCATATCAAACTAGTCCTCAGGTCCTTACACTGGCTTCCAGTTATATTTAGTATTGATTTTAAAGTACTTTTACTCGTTTATAAATCACTCAATGGCCTAGGACCTAAATACATAGCAGATATGTTCACTGAATATAAACCTAACAGACCACTCAGATCATTAGGATCGAGTCAGTTAGAAATATCAAGGGTTCACACAAAAGAAGGGGAGTATGCTTTTAGTTATGCCGCCCGCAGTTAGAATCATATTCCAGAAGAGATCAGAAGTGCTAAAACATTAGTCACATTTAAATGCAGACTCAAAACTCATGTGTTTAGCTATACATTTATTGAATGAGCACTGTGCAATGTCTGAACTGATTGCACTATATTTTATGTATAATAATTTTTTAAGTTTTTAAATCCCCTTTTTTATTGTTGTGATTATTATTATTATTTTTTATTATTTTCTTTTCTTTTATGTAAAGCACTTTGAATTACCATTGTGTATGAAATGTGCTATATAAATAAACATGCCTTGCCTAAATGTCACTAAGGTAAACTTTAAATGGCATCAGGCAGAAGTGTGGATTTTGAAAAATATGAAATATGACAATCCTTATTGATGGACTGCTGTTTATGTGCCAGTGCAATCTTGGAACAATCTTGGTCCAAAAAAAGAAGAAGAAGAAATAACAAGGAAAAAACCTTTAAAATTGCTTACCAGGAACGCTACACACCAGCATGAGACAAATGATCCTCTTACCACACCTACTGACTACAACATGAAATCAAAATTGACCCTGTTTAATTTATGGAAATAATTAAGTGTTGAGCATGATTATTTACTGCATGTTATTCTATAAAAAGAAAAGAAAAAAAGGCTGTTTCTGCCATGACTTTTGTAGGCCATGTGTTCAATAACTTATAATACTGACTAATAATACCATGTCCTAATTATGATATTATAAATTGATTACTTCTCCTACTTACCACTTTCCTGATAAAATCAAGTAACAGTATGCTGTTAAATGCCTTACATTATGAATGTTAAATGTGTGTTGAATACAGTTCTGTTGTCTTTGAGGTACCATGTGAAAAATATTCTATTCTATTCTATTCTATTCTATTCTATTCTATTCTATTCTATTCTATTCTATTCTATTCTATTCCCCATCCTTCAAAGTTACTCAAAAACAGTGGTATCAAAATATAGTTCCTTCATGACAAACTAACAACTATCAACTGCTTATGAACCTGAATTTGCTGCTTTAACTTGAATGATCTGCTTCTGTCATGCTCTCAGCTTCCTGCTGCCCATATACAGTTGGGCTTCCTTGTGAACATGTAAATTGACTGACAGGCAGAAAGCACCTCTAAGTCTTCTGATTGGTGAATGTGAACAAATCTAAATGTGGTATAGATATTTTATATTCCATTAAAAAAATATTACACGCTGCACCTTTAATGCAAATAGAGCTTTCTGTTTGTGAATATATTTGTCACAATTCATTTGTCAGAAGCCTTGTTATTATCTGAGAACATTTGCCTCTGCAGCGGTAACATCTAAGGCACTTTCAGACTGCACTTTTGAAAAGTTTAAAGCTTCTCTGATATTGTCAAGTCACATCATGTCACGTCGGTTTATTGTTAGAAACATTACTTTATACTTAGTCATAGCCCCTGTGTTTTGTGGGTCAGGTTCTCTTTGCGTCACACTGTAGTCAGTGAGAAATCAAAAAAAGAAAAAGAGAAACAAAACTCTTAAGCACACATGGCTCAGCGGGGGCTTTGTTTCTCATCTCTTAAAGAGTTCCTCACTACGTGGTAGGTGTGCTTGTTGTGGCTGTTTATTCTCCACTGAACCAAGTGGCATTACGATAAGATTCTGCAGCTGTAATTTTGCAAGGTCACATTTCCTTGGTGAAGATGTCTGGTTGGTTGATTCGTGCCCAATCGTTTCTTTCCTAACTGATGGTCTGAGCCTTCTTGCTTGATGAAATATCACAAGTCTTCAAATTAATGTTATGCTCTGCTGATTAAACCTGGAATGGAATATTTCATACAATTTTTAGCAGCTGAGCAGGTTATGTATGCATATCTAAAGGAAAAATATTTCTGTGCCAATGCTGTAAAACATGATTGTCTGAGATGTGTTGGCAGAAGCTTGATAGAAATTGTAGAGCACCAAATTAATATAGATTAACTATATTAAATGATATAAAGATAATAGACATGCATAGGCATTTTGCTTCTTATCTTGAATCTTATGGGCTTTCTAAATGCATTTTAATAGACTAAATCACACAGTGTATGCGTGCACTCTCTGGGTGTGTTTTTGTTTGGTTTTTGTGATATACTCGATAATGAAATATTCAGTGTAATATTTTTTTTTTTCACGTAATGCAATAGTGCAGTTATTAGAGTATGCTTAGTTATTACATTTTAAGTTGAAAAATTACAATTTTTTTATTTTAAATGTATTTAAATAGAAAACAGTTACTTTAAATTGCAAAAATACTTAAATACAATACTAATTTTTATACTGTATTGATAAATACAGCCTTGGTGAGCATAAGACAGTTCTTCCAAAAACTTAACCTTATCATCCCCAAAATTTTGAATGGTTGTGTATATAACTAATAATCATATTAGTATATGACATGTTTGAGGGAGTAAATTAACCTGTTATCAAAGTGTTTCAGTTTACTGATGTTCATTCACTGTTTAGCTTCAGCTCAAGCAGATCAGTCTCTGAAGGACTATGATTTGGAATATTTGAAACAATCATACTCTTTCTAGATGTTTTGTGATCGTTAATTCTTGCCGTCATTTATTTTGTCATTTTTTTCAAATGTTTACATGACAGTCATTTAATTAACACCATGATCTAACAGTAATTTTGTTAACTAGATTAAAACTGCCTCAGACTTCAGCATTTTCCGCCGTGCTCAGCCTAGCTGTTTTGAACACGTCTTATGTAAACACTCTGCCTTAAGAATCGTGTCCAATTGGGGTTAGACTAACGCGAAACTAGGCTAATTATACAGAGCTTCCCTTTACATCACACAAGCAACCCACCAACTATTCGAGTTTGAAAACGTAGTATTGCACATCCCAAAGAATTAACAGGTGGTGTGGGCTGCACATGATCCCAGAAAAAAATGAACAAGCTGTCTGTGAAAGTGATGATTTTTAATGACCTAAAATAACGAAGATGAGATATTTTGACATGCTTCCTTAGTCGCCTATTTTGTTAATGACTGTATTTTGAAACTCTACCTCGTTCATCAAAGCTTTCACATCTTACAGTGGCGTTCGCAAATCAAACCGTTATTTAACAGTGTGGCTGTGTTTTATTTCAGATTATTCCTGACAGCCCGTTTTCAACTCATTTAATTGCACGCTCCTGGTTTAATTTCAGGACGGCAAGCTTTACATGCATAAATGACCTTCACGATTAGCTGATGTTCACGGCGCTGGAGGAGATTACATGTGTGACATCACTCATCTCTGTGGTTCATGTCTACGGGAAGCGCGAATAAGGAAGCATGTGTAGTCCAGTGAGATTTTCTCATGTCAAAGACATGTACAATGATTCATGCTTGCAGCTGTCTTGTACTGTTAATTTCTGGTTCGTTTATGCTTCATTTGAGCCAGTGGCCTTAAACCTCTCATTAGCCAAAATCACATCAAGGCTCAAGTGCTGCCCAATCTTTTCTGGGTTGTAAAACATGCTATGAGTATTTTACATGCATTGCCATTTCATTTATTCCACTGTTCATTCACCAAATGTTTGTTTGGTTCTGTGAGTCTATAAAACTAGAATATAAAGAATATAAAGAAGAGTCAGTTCTCATACCCTTGTTCCATATCCATCTCAGCTCTAATGACCTTCCCTTGCCTTTTTCTATCTCCCTTCAACAAGGCCAAGTGGAGTCAGTGGCCACGTTCAAGGGTAATGAGTTCTTCAGCTACGACCTGTCCCAAAAGCCCATCCAGAGCAGCACAGATGAAATCACCCTGTCCTTCCGAACGCTGCAGCGAAATGGCCTCCTGCTCCACACCGGCAAGTCTGCTGACTATGTCAACCTGTCTCTGAAAAGTGGGGCCGTGTGCCTGGTGATCAACCTGGGCTCCGGTGCCTTTGAGGCTCTGGTGGAGCCGTCTGATGGCAAGTTCAACGACAATGCCTGGCACGCGGTCCGTGTGTCCCGCAACCTACGTCAGGTAACGTTCATCTTTGCACATCGTGGCTCCACAGGGTGCTTCATTTGATCTTTCTGATATTTTTGATGACTGAATTTTGGTTAACTTGTATTATTGTGATAAGTAGGTGTATAAATGTGTAGCTGCAGTATTAACACTTTAAAACTGCTTTTAGCAATTTCTGCACTGCTAGCAAAAGTAAATAAACTCTTTGAGTTTTTTGATTGGCTGACAAGTGGTGGTCACAATGTTATTTTAATTAATGTTTGTAAAAACAAATGTGATTCTTACAACAGCTATTTTAATAATATATATCAGGTAATGGAGAATGTCAAGTGTGGTAGTGGTCAAAAAAATCGCTACAAGTAGTTTTAAGTTAGTCTAAACCTTTCATTTAGTTATGTGTTTCTTCTGAAATAACTGTTGTTCCACATATGTTTTAAGCCTGAAATCCTGTGATATCAAGAGTATATTGTTTGTAATAAAAGGTGAAATTTAGACTGCATTTTTGGGGAAGGGGTCCTTCCAAACAAAAGTGAGCATCCAAATTTTCTTCAGGAAGGACCCTTCAATTAGGCCATTAGCAAAGGAAACCTCATGGAAGTATATTAGCTTTTAAACCCAACAGGATGTGTCACTATTTACAGATTTTGCAGGAACGAATCCTAAAAACTGTAAACAGAACACTTTTGCTTCCTGAAGTCAATGTTTTTTTGTTTTTGTTTCTTCCTTGGGTTGAATGCCTGAAATAAGGTTTGTGGTACGACATGGTATGGTTCGGTACGGTTCACTTTTGGGGGGTTTTCCACTGGGTACAGTACCTGGTACCTGGTACTTTTTTCATTACCATCTCGGTTAAGGTTCCAAGTGAACCGTACCGTTACCAAAACGTGATGTGTAAACTCTGCTGATCACTGATTGGTCGGAGAGATTCGTCACTATCTGTGTCACTGAACTTATGACACAGAGACATAACAGAACCACTAGATTTAAATCAGCACAGCCACCTTTTTTTAACAACCAAAAAATGGTTGTTTCGTTGTCTGTTGAGGAAGTACAG
This sequence comes from allo-octoploid hybrid of Carassius auratus x Cyprinus carpio, assembly GCA_024542945.1. Classification (NCBI taxonomy): domain Eukaryota; kingdom Metazoa; phylum Chordata; class Actinopteri; order Cypriniformes; species allo-octoploid hybrid of Carassius auratus x Cyprinus carpio. Next base: position 12,131,893 of record CM045068.1, on the reverse strand, counting down.
ACATTCCTCTCATTGATAGCAGAGGAGCGGACCCAGCGAGAGCTTGATGGGGCGACACAGAATGAAAAAAAGTTTTTCTAGGAGTTGCGGCAGTAGACGCGGCACAACTATAACGACATTTGAATAACCCCGGCCACTCTAAAGCGGTACTAAACTGCGGTGGAAACGCAAAACGAGCCATGCCATGCCGTACTAAAGCCGCCTTTCCACTATCTCCGACAATGACAAGCGACAGACCAGAAGTCATTAATTTAGAATGGAGAGTAGTGCGGGAGCTGCGTGGAGTTCCGATCATATGCTGCGTATACTGAAAATTCAGATCCGATTTGTGCTTCGGATGCATTAAAATATTTGAACTTCTGTGGCTAGACTGTATGCGACCGGCCGACCGGATGCGATGTATTCTATTAAAAACTATGAGTGTAAGATTAGAATTACCAATATTTTGTTCACTTTAACATTATTCTTTAAACACTATTTCTGTAAAATGGTGCTTTAGAATAATTATGGCAGAAATAATCGATGACGTTGATTAACCCCATAAAACCTACTGTGTTTTTATTTTGGGGGTCATTTGATTTGTGACGAAGCATTCATACATTAATTATATTCATTAAAATTATTCATTTTACTGGTAACTGGTTGGTGCACGACCAGTTTGAAAGTTCTGAGCGACTGCCAATAGGGGGAGAAATGCGACAGTTGTGTCCGAATGTTGTGTGCAGTGGAAAGGCGGCTTGAGCCGTGTTGAGCCGAGTCGTACCATGCAGTGGAAAAGCGCCATTAGTGAACCAGGCAGTTGTTTTGGAGCTTGTCCACCTAACAGTGCTAGCCGTCAGATAATTAACAAGGCAATATGTAACTCTGATTGCAAAATAGACTTATGTTACAAAACAGATTCACTGAGATGTTCATTTCAGCGATTTAGTGAGAGCAAAATATTTCTGTTGTTGGAATCTTGGAGGACACTGCAGGATTGAAGCACCATTAAGCCACAGGCACTTCCCAGACAGACGGCGGTGACAATTACCTTCCAGTTGTTACTAACCAGTATGGGTGTGTGTGTGTGTGTGTGTGTGTGTGTCTGTGTGTGTGTGTGTGTGTGTTTGTGTGTGTGTGTGTGCGCGAGTCCCTGTTGAGGAGGAGTGTTTTGATTTGGCGACTCCATTCCAAGTCCAGACTGCACCGCTCTGTTTTGCCTGTGATTAAATCAACAACGGTGAATATGCTCCAATTACGCCAGCAAAAAAAATCTGTCCTCATTCAGCAAGCTTTACATCTTGTGGAGAAGGGGGAATGTTTACTATTATTTTTTTTTCAATGTTTTTATTGTTATTGTTTGTTTATTGTATGTCTGCATTAACATGTAGTCCATAACAATTTTCCTCTTGAGGACAATAAAGTATACTACTACTACTACTATTTGTCATTTAACCTAAGAGAAAAGGGGTCCCTCTATCACAGCCTTCAAAAAAGCAGCGTTCATAGTCGAGGCTGTTTTTTTTGTATTTTTTATGTACCATTATCCTGATTGTTTTTGATCCGTTATTGCTAAAATATGATTATATAATATAGGGAGCATCGTATAGACACACACTATGCCTGCTCGCTTCTGTCGCCACTGATTATTTCTCCATTTGACTGCCGTAACCTTTAGCTCAAGTGTTGCTTACAGAGCCGAGGGCGTACCTTGCATCTGTTAACGAATGAGCTGTATTTTTGTTCTGCCACGACAAATTATGGAAGTACCAAGCTCGCTGATGCCGAGCAGGCATAAACGAGCACATAACGGGTCTTGACATTTTTGCTTTTGTCATTCATTTACCTTAAATAATGAGTGAGTCGCTACTGCTGCTGTCATTCTTTACTCTAACGCTGCTGCCTCTGCAAGATCCCTCTTTCAAAACCCTTCCTGAACCATCTTGTTTGACAGATTAGTTGAATTCTCTCTCTCTTTTCTCTCTTTTACTAACACTGAAGCCTGTAAATGGATTTGTCATTGTTTATCTTCTGCCTTTACCCCTTCAAATACTAACATGAAATCCTCCATGGAATGTGAGCCATCTGTTTGCCGTTGACAGTGTCCAAAGAAATTAGGTATAAACTAACAGATTTCAACAGCTATTTTTTTTTTCTCATTCTTCCTGGGAAGATATATTCTAATGGAGGGCGGAGAAATTAGAATCATTATGTGGTATGCTTAAATTTGCTTAATAAATTGCTAGTAAGTCATATTTCAATCCTTTTAAAGCTTCTGTGGAGTTTATGGTATGTAATTTTACTCTCCCTCCTTGTTTTTTTCTTTTTTTGAAGCGCGCAGGGGTTGGACTCCCTACGGTAAACAAACTGCATTATATGGTAGATATCACATTCTAATTTGTCTAGTTTGGTTTGGCCCTTTCTTTTTTATCTCTTTTTGCTTTTACTGTGCAGAAACAACTAAAGAAAAGTTTAATAAAGGCATCAATCCCCAGGTGCCATGCAAAAGTTCATTTTTTGCCATTTGCAGTTTATGTACATCGTTTTTTATTCCACTCACAATCCTCTCACCCATATCCTTATTCAGATGCTTTTTGTTGTATGAATAACACATCTTATTTGGCAGAGAGTTTCTACGGTGGACATAAATGATGCTGTAAGCTGCTGACTACAGTCTGGGCCACCCTGTGGCTGACACTGGATTTGTTTTCTTAGACAGAATTAGTACTGACAAATACATATTTTTATGCTTAATATAAATCCTAATGTATTGCTCCAAAACCGTAAGAAAAACTTGCCAGTTACATTAAATTACATGTAAATCTAAAATATAAACTGCAAAGTGTCAAAGTAAAAGGGCAGAGGGTGCGCTTTCAAAGCATTTTGTAATTTCTCAGATAAGAAACAATCAAAAACAAACATCTGACTGCAGCTCTTGTGCAGCATTTCTGTCCACCTGCTCCATTTTCCCTCATTCTTCCCCTTTGATGTTGGCTTTTATTAAATGTTGCAGCATCCCATTCATACAGAGATTTCGGTGCACTGTATGATGTAGCATTTAATAATTCTGATTTTTGCTTAGATACGTCTCTTAATATGCAATGTTCTCAAGCATTGTGTGCATATCTTCCAAGTTAATCAGCAGGAGAGAAGGGCAGTGAAGGCTTTTATTTGTAGATGCAGCTACGTTAGCTTAGATACAGCTTACTGTTAATAGCACAATATATGCCCAGTGCAAAAAAATAAATAAATAAATAAATAAATAAAGCAAGCAGAAAACTCTACTCTTCAAACTTTGTTGCAGACAGATGAGTTTAGTGTGAAGCTTAGTTGACTATAATGGGAGCGATTTAGTTTTGACACGGCGTGTAGGTACGGTGTACCTGTGGGTTGCTTATGGTTGCCAAGCAACATCCAACTAATATAGAATTCAACTGCATAAATCTGTTATTTTTCAGTGGCTTCAAACTTGACTAAAATCGTCATATTTGTAATATTCTTTTGAGTCTTGTTTTTAACTTAAGCATTGCATAATGTAAAATTATCATTTATAAATATGAATGATGTGAATGATCTTCCTTTTTGGTTTGCATCCTTCACACTGCAGTAAATAAAGAAGTAAATAAATATTATGTATTCATTTTTAAAGTCATTTATTAAATTTGCTGAATTAAGTGATATATGACTATTGAAAAAAAAAAAACATTACATAGACTTTAAGTGGTGTAAAATTACTCTGTGAGAGGATTTTGTACCTATCACCCCTAAATACCACCAGATAATATGTTTAGATGTTTACACTGTGTTAATGCTAAAATACCTTTTTATTGTAAAAGCCCTTCTGTTTCTACAAGTAACATGTTATTGACAGTTCTTTCTAATTTCCAGATGCCTTTAATCTGAAAGAATGACCTTGGGCAGACAAATGGATGTGTACTGCTTGAGCACAAACACTCACTGTTTATATGAATTCAAAGTGGAAAATGACAGAATTGGATAAAAATGATTGTGGCTGCCATACAGCTGTTATTAACCCTCTAGGGAACAGAGAAAAGATTGACCTCCCCTTACCCTTCTCTTCCTGTGGCAATAGAGTACATCTTGTTTTTTTTTATTGATTTTTGTCATTCATTTCTTTAAGTAGCTGATGACATGTGGCACTTATTTCCATCACGTACACGTTTTGCATCACTGGGCTTACGCTTTGTATACCATGTTTTTTAATATAATATGCAGCTTATACATTCCATTATGCACCTGGATAATTTGCTTCCTCTGCATGTGTGGGTAACTATTTTTGTTGATGTTGTGTGGTGCTGTACATTATTTATTTATTTTTTGGGGTTTCTTTCCCCCTCCATATCTTGCTTTCTCTGCTCTTTCTCTCTTATAAAGGTTCAGACAAACACTGGGTTTCAATTTCAGGACAATGCATACCATCTACATTTTCTAGCAAACAAGCTGCATTTTTTTTTCCAGCTTTACCTACTTGTCCGCAGTAATAATAATGTTCACAGAATATTTGATGATATTAGAGATGGAATCTCAATCCTTTCTGTCTGTCGGCATGGAAACGCCTCAACCCCAAGCACAGTAAGAAAACCACCTGTTTTGGATGTCTGCCAGTGTTTCCACACTTCAACATTAACATTTACAGATGTAGCAAATACAATTGTGCTCTAAATTCATCTTAAATGACTCTTTATAATGAGTCTAACTACATTAAGTCCTGAAATCGCAGCCCGAGATGTCTTAACCGTCATGCATGGCTTGTGTATTAACAAACTGAAAGCTGTTGCTACCCAAATACCTCCAAAGTATTTTTTTTTCCTAGACATCTCTTATATATTGTGTGCAATTAATCCAGTAGTTGATCAGAACTGACCACCAACATAGTTAAATGCAACCTCTGTTATACTAACAACCATTTTTGTGTCTGAAACCCCCCTTTTATACTAATCTCGCACAGTCACCCTTAACATCACTTGCTAACCCACTCAACATATAGTGATTCCTCTTAGTTCCTGTAGCCATACACCTCCCCTTGCTGTCTCTCCTCTCCAACACTGACTAGTGCACAGTCCAGCACATGACAGCATTCTCTCATTCAGAAAGCAGCAATAGCAGACATAAAAATGGGTTGCCCCCTCGCTAAGGTATGCATACAAAACCAGAGGAACCCCCACGTGAAACAGATTTGAGGTTTTTTTAGTAGAGGAACTTGTTGAAGCCAACAAGGATTTGATTCAGCTTTTGCATAATCAAAGGATTTCCCCCGTTCCCTCTTTTGTTTCTTCCCTCCCCGCCCCCCTCTCTCTCTCTTTTTCTCTCTCTCTCTCTCTCTCTCTGTTTTCTATCCCTCCATGGTCTTTATGCAAACACAGGTGACAATATCGGTGGACGGCCTGCTGACAACCACTGGCTACACCCAGGAGGACTACACCATGCTGGGTTCAGATGATTTCTTCTATGTGGGCGGCAGTCCAAACACCGCAGATCTGCCCGGCTCCCCTGTGAGCAACAACTTCATGGGCTGCCTTAAAGATGTAAGAAGCATTTTGTTCTTTCATTTGAATTCAAGCAAGATGGTCGGGATCTGCTCAAAGAAGATCTGGTTTCTCGAGTTCCTTTGATGTTCTTTTTGTTTGGCAAGCAATCTGTCCTCTTTTACCTCTTCCTTATCTGTCCTTTCTCCTTTCTCTTCCACGTCCATTTGCACCCCTCCGAGCATGTCCCATAATTTATGTCATGTCTATACTGCTGAAATTCCAGCTTTACTATCCTGACAGCCAAATTAAAAATTGATTTCCTCTATGGATCACCATTGGACTGTCCCAGACTCTCCATCTTTGTCTCGTTGACCCCGGACTCTATTAATCACCACTCTCTACCTGCTCAACCGTACAGTTACTATCAGTTGCCCTCTTCAGCCGGGGCCTGAGCACTCCCTTATCGCACCTCTGATAGAGACATATACTCATCTATAATGCTGTTTCGCTTTTGGGAGTATGTGTTTTTTTTTTTTTTTTTTTTTTGTCTTGTCACTCTTTCGTTGTGCAGGTATTGTGTGTTATGTTTGTTGTCGGATGTTCATGTTTTTCTCCATGTCGACTGTGTCTACCTGTGTAGAGTTTACTTGAGCAGGTTTGTCAAGGTGTGTATATATATATATATATATATATATATATATATATATATATATATATATATATACATATATATGTATATATATATATATATATATATATATATATATATATATATATATATATATATATATATATATATATCCTCTCGAGTCATTTGTCAGGTGCTTATTAGTTGTAATGTTTGGTGAGCCTTGTTTTTTGTTTCTCTTGTGTCTTGTTTTTTTCTTATCTTGTCTTTGAAAATAAATATATATTTTGATCCTCCATTGAGACCACTTTTTTTTTTGCCAAGAACAAATCCCCTGTTTTATGTTTAGAACTGTTTGATGTATTTAATCAAATATTAACGTAAAATTAGCAGCTTGAAGAGTAGCTATTTTTTAACAATCAAATATCTGTAAAGCCACATCTCAGAGGTCTTGACTTTCTTAAATGTATCCAATAATTAAAAGCACTTAACAGTATCATTTCGTCACTCTATTTTTTTTTTTCATTGTAGTAAATACTGTTTTTAATAATTTTAATGACTAAAATATATTTACCTGTCACACAGTTTGCATGCAAACCTGTTAATACAATATTTTCCCTCATTGCGAATAAAGTAACGTTACTCAAAATTGTGACACCCAAGGAAAACAAATTACATTTATGCATTTGGCAGGCGCTTTTATCCAAATTGGCTTCTATTGCATTCAAAGCACATGTTTTTAGCAGTTCATGCATTCCCTGGGAATCAAACCCATGACTGATGTTGTTAGCACCATGCACTATTGTCTCAGCTACAGCAATACTGGATTACTCCTTTTGGATGAACAGTTTAGACCTTTTCTATGGCATGGCAGGAAGACAAATCAATGTTTCGTAATTTGTTTTAATTTTTTCCGTTTTATCTGTGCAGTTTTAATGTTCATTGAATGTTTATCACCAGAGAATTTTAAAACCACTCAAACCTTAGTTCCAGGAAAAAGAAAAGAAAAAAAAAAACCTAAATGTATGATAACTAAAACGGCTTACAGTGCTTAGTCTGACCTACTGAGGTTGACATTTTCTGAAGGTTTAGAACCTTTTCTCTGATAATTGGAAAAAAGATTTTCAGTTCCTGTTTTGTACCCCATTTTGAAAAGTGCCTGTTCCAAGAAGATTTGTACATTTTCTAAAGAAAATGAAAGTAGTGTTTGCCTGTGGAAAAAGTCTCCATGACAATACTTAGATGTTGTTTTTGGTTTGTTGAGCAGTTGTTTAGATGTTCAGAGTGTTTTTAGTGCTTCATCATGCAGTTGCTAGGGTGTTGTGGGTGGTTGCTAAGGTGGCCCAAGTACATATTAAGCATGTTTCTTCAGGGGATTTGAAAAAGTATGAGCAATTGTTATAGTGACCTCCGATTACATAAATGTGAGATAGGAAACAAGTGACGAGACATTTTAGGAAACATTGAGATTACAGACAAAGATCTTAATCTGATAGTGTATCAGGAAGATTTGGATGCTTACGTTGTGATGGTTTGAAACGGTTTCATTGACAGATCCCTCAGATTTTTTTTGTTCACACTCTCAGGCAATAATTGCATTTTTCATGTTCCCTCACTCGGAGCTGGCACCTTTTGTTTTGCTCCTACCTCTTCCCTTTATTTTTCTGTCATGAGGGCTGACGAGAAACATGGCTGTCTTGTGTTATTTTCAGAGACACTCAAGTTCACACCCAGCAACAAAGTGTCAGTCATCATCTTCGGACAGAGGGAGCGACTGGTGTAAAAATGAAAAGCTTGTTTGCTGTGCTGGGCTGATTCGCCCATCTGGCTGAGAGACAGTGCATGTGACTGAGACAAAAGAAAATCAGCCCCAGGGGACACATTCACAATGCATGTGTTGTAGGAATGTTATTTTAGGATCAGTTTTGCTTTGTGTCTTATAGTGTGGGCTAGACATCATACCCTAGATCAAGTTTTCTCAGTTGACATCACCTAATGAATGCGCTGTTTATGCGTGCGATTCAGAAAAACGCTTAGCTTTGGCATCGTCAGAGCTAATGTTAGCGTAGGATGATTCATCATCCTACATTCACTAATGAGACAGAATATCGATAAGATGGGGGTTTCTGTAGCGCTCTAGATGAGGCCGCTAGGTTTATGTGATCCACTCGTGCTTTGAGAATTTAAAGAGACTGCTGTGTTTACTGACTTGAAAACCGTGCCCCCGAGGTACACGCATCAGCTCTGGTTTGTTTGTACCAGTGGGCAGCAGGCTACACCATTCCACCCTGTTAGCATTCAAGCACTTTTTTTCCCTCTCCCTCTCTCCCCGTCCCAGGTGGTCTACACCAATAATGAGTTCAGACTGGAGCTCTCCCACCTGGCTGAATTGCGGGACCCCAGGGTCACAATCCACGGTGACCTGACCTTCCGCTGCGAAGATGTCGCCGCATTGGACCCCGTCAGTTTCGACACGCCGACCGCTTATGTAACCCTTCCGCACTGGAACGCTAAGAAAGCCGGTTCCGTGTCCTTCGACTTCCGAACCACCGAACCCAACGGCCTGCTGCTGTTCAGCCACGGGCGGCCGCAGAGTTCCAAAGACCACAGACCGAAGGTGGACTTCTTCGCCATGGAGCTGCTTGAAGGTTTCCTCTACCTGCTCATGGACATGGGCTCTGGGAGCATCAAGATGAAAGTCGGGAACAAAAAGGTCAATGACGGAGAATGGTGCCACGTGGATTTCCAGAGAGAGGGCAGGAAAGGTCAGGATACTGCAAGATCAGCACACACAATATTTGCCTGTTTAAAACGTTGTTGTTAACCTGCTTGCTTTGATTTTTGCTCAGTTGTTAGACTGAAGGGACGTTTCCTTTTAACGTCTGCCGTTAAATCACCTCGTTCTGCCCGCTTAGGGTCCATCTGATATGCATACTTCACAAACTGCTAAATCACTGTACTCCATTTCTTCTACTTCTCATTACCTCTCATTACTGTAAGAGCTCAACTCAAATACACTTTCCACAGTTTTAAAGCAGCAGGCCTGGCGTGAGATTTAGCAAATCCCGGGGGAAGAGGTTGAAGACCTTTCCACTAGCTGAGCTCAGGGATAAAAAAAAGGAAGCACAGTGGATTGTTAATGCTAAATTAATTAAACTTTTTTTTTTTTTTTATGGGGGGATTGTACACTCATTTCATGAGTTACTAAAATGATAGTCTTCAGGGATCAGTAGTAGAATCATTAATTAAATTAGTTTTAGTTAATTATTAACTAGGGCTGTCATTTAAATGTGTTTTTTTAACTGCTACTACAGGGTTGTGCAGTTCATTAGTTTTAATTTGAATTGGCCACACCCCTCAGGAAGAATGACAGGAAAAGGAATGTACTGACTTACAATACACATCAAATACAGTCTATCTATCTATCTATCTATCTATCTATCTATCTATCTATCTATCTATCTATCTATCTATCTATCTATCTATCTATCTGTCTATCTGTCTGTCTGTCTATTTATCTATCTATCTATCTATCTATCTATCTATCTATTTATCTATCTATCTATCTATCTATCTATCTTTCTGTCTATCTGTCTATCTGTCTGTCTGTCTATTTATCTATCTATCTATCTATCTATCTATCTATCTATCTATCTATCTATCTATCTATCTATCTGTTGGTCTCTGTCTAACATTCTAACATTCTGTTTGTCGTTTGTTCTACCTGCCTCTCATTCTGTATATGTTTCTGTCAATCTGTCTTTCTGTTTGTCGTTTTACTTGTTATTCTGTCTATCTATTGTTCTGTTGTTCAGTCTAGTGGTCTATCTCTGTCTATTCTGTCTGTCGCTTTCTATCTATCGTTCAGTTTGATGTTCTGTCTGTTGTATATATCTGTCTTTCTATGTATTTATTGTTCTGTATTTCATTCTATCTGTCGTTCTGTCAGTCATTCGATTCGATTGTTCTGTCTGATGTTCTTTCAACAGCATATATCATTCTATCATTCGGTCTGTTTTTCATTGATTTTGTCTGTTATTCACTGTCAATCTGTCTATTGTTCTTTTTTTCTTGAAAATAGCTCTAAATGTTGTGGTGCATAGGTTCACATGCAGAATATCATCAATCTCTACTTCCTCCTCGCCTAGGTTCTATCTCCGTTAATGGCCGCAGCGTGCCCTTCTCCACCAACGAGGGCAGTGAGATTCTGGATCTCGATGGTGAAATGTTTCTGGGGGGTCTGCCGGAGGACAGCGGCAGTCTTCCTCTCCCCCCAGAAGTGTGGACTGCCCGCCTCAGGCTGGGCTTTGTGGGTTGCTTGCGGGATCTCTTTATAGATGGGCGCAGCAAGGACCTGCGGCGGTTGGCAGAGCTTCAGAGCGCTCCGGGTGTCAGCAGCTTCTGTACGAGAGAGACCCATCGGAGGTGCAGCTCTGAGCCCTGCGCCCACGGAGGCCGCTGCCGCGAGGGCTGGAATCGACATGTCTGCGACTGCACTGGAACTGGATATCTGGGCCCCAACTGTGAGATGGGTGAGGAAAGTAGGGCTTAAAGCAGTCAAGAGGGAGGATTAAACATGGGATTACTTCTTACCGATGAGACACGTTCTCATAAAGAAGAGCAAGGCTTCAGTGCTTCACTTGTATACTTTTATATTGAGATACAGCTGCACTTTAGCTGTATTCATCAGATCCCACCTGCCTAGACCTTTGTTTGCTATTGCTGTATCGTTTCTAACTCTCTCCTGCCCTCTGCTGTCTGTCATTAAGAATAACAATGTGACCACACAATGTCCACTACAGACAAGTCACAGGTGACTCAGCAAGGGTGCACATACACTTGAAGCAATATTTTAATAGTTATATGTAGCAAATAATGTAAATATTATGCTAAAATTAGCATGTAGCATTGTTAGCTTTTGACAGACCGTTAAGAGTGATATTTTGCTGATAATTGATCAATGTCTGCTTGGCTGATTAACAGAAGTTCATCTATATTTTCTTTTATGTGGTTTTAATGATCTTTTGAGTACAATCATGGAGTTACATTGTAGTTTTATGCAAGTTTATTTTTATAAACTAAAAATAACCTGTCTAAAATGAAAATTAAAAATTTATAAAAACTATGTATACACATTCTAAAAAACAGTAACCAAACAAAATGACAAAAATTGAAATGAAAAAGTAAAAATCTAAAAACTTAAATAACTCTCTCTCTCTCTGTATATATATATATATATATATATATATATATATATATATATATATATATATATATATAAAATAACATCAATAATGCTAAAATAAATTACTATTATTATTATTATTAATATTAATATTATTAATAATAATAGCTTCCATTACATATACATATACATTACAATGTAAAGAACACAAAATGATTTTATATTTAATTATTTAACTACAGTGTAAGTAGTTCTATTACTTTTTAATATTATATTTAATTTAAGGTATTGGCTTACTTCTTTTAGACCACTTACAAATGTAAAAGCAGCAGAAAAAGTCCTCAATTTTTAGACCTGTGTTTTCTGATTTATTCTTTTTTTCTGCTCTCTCAGAGTCTGCAGTGCTGAGTTATGACGGCAGCATGTTTCTGAAGGTCCTGATGCCTCACGCCGTTCACACTGAGGCTGAGGACGTGTCTCTGCGCTTCATGTCGCAGAGGGCTTATGGTCTGCTCATGGCCACCACCTCCAAAGAGTCCGCCGACACCCTGCGCCTGGAGCTGGACGGGGGAAGGGTCAGACTCACCGTCAACCTAGGTAACCTTCAACTGCTGACCTCCGATGTCGAGGCACTCATAGAACAAGTGTGGGGTTCCTTCCAGAATGCATTTCACCTTCATTCCTCCATCTTTATCTCTTTCTTGTCTTCCTCTCTCACTGTCTCTCTTTCTTTCTTTCTCTCTCACCCGTGCAGTCTTCAATGGCTATCTTTTCTGCAGCTTTCAGAGCAGACAGCCAGAGAGACCAACCCAGGTAGTTTGTCCTCAGAAGGCACATTGAGTCATAATAGGGGAGACAGAGGGGAAATTATATAATTTTTACCTGCCATCTTTGGGAACAAGAAGCATATGATAATAATAATAATAATAATAATAATATAATATAACTAATATAATTAATATAAAATAATTTAATTTAATATTAACCACTATATTTCAAAGAGGAGCACATCTCAAAGCAATATTATTTTTGCTTAAATAATTATCAATATTTAATTGCTTACACCTTTATATGATATTAAGTTATGAAGTTATGATGATATTAAAATATGATCAAGTCAGGAATAATATATATCCACTGAAAGTAAAAGTCTTAAATGGGAATGATTTATATATATTTATTTATTTATTTATTTATTTAAAAGTGATACAATTTTTATATTTTAAAGAATCAGACTTTTAATTCAGTCCTGTAGTTTTTATTTTATACTGTACTAACATCACAGCCGTAATGAAATCTTCCACAGTGGCTATCATCTTATGTTAATATTAATTTAAAAAGAACAGCCTTTATAGATAAAATTTCATAGATACAAGAAAAAATAGATAGAAGTTTAATTTCAAAGGCTGTCAAACCTTTGGATGGGAAGATAATCACAGGGGGTTCAGGAAATATTTATACTTCAACTGTAGTGATAAAAACTATAAGAATCACATTTCTTTTTTTCAACCAGAGAGAAAACTTTACCAAGCATGCGCTGAATAAGTGTTAGCAGTCTAGCTTGTTTGGGATTGAAGAAATGTAATTCTCCTGACCCACCATAAAAACCAAATAGTAATTCTTCTAAAGTCTCTCACTGCCCTTTCAGCTCAGGCTCCTGCTCTGACGGTAGACTGTGTCTGTTTGTACAGAAGATTACAGACAGTTCCAGTCCACAGAAGAGTGGAGTCTGAGCTAGTATTCCTGTCTTAGAGCAGTGTGAGAGTGAGACAGGTCCCTGGCTGTCTGTGGTCACTCTTCTGTAGCGGTTGACAGCTTGAGAGTTCACCACAGCCAAGAGTGCTCGCACTGTACTGCAGGATCAGTTCTACAGGATCAAATCCTATCTATCTTTTATTTTGTTGTTATTTTTTTTATTAATACTTTTATTCATCAAGGGTGCATTAAACTAATCAAGTTTTTTTTTTTTTTTTTTTTTTTTTTGATAAAAAATAAATAAATAAATGCAGCCTTGGTGAGCATAAGAGACTTCTTTCAAAAACATAAAAAAATCTTACCAAACCCAAACTTTTGAACAGCATGTACTTCGTCAAATTGAAAAGCTTTTTCAGCCTTTTTTTTTTTTTTTAAGATAAAAAAATAAATAAAACAGTTTTAAGCCATTTCAAAGGAAACACATCAAGACATCTCTCTCTCTCTATATCTCTCGAACATGTTCAAAAGGCTGAGAAATATTGCAGTGTATATTTGTTTAGCTCTACCGCCCAGTCTATAGGTGACCTGTTTTAGAAGCATGAGCTCTTGGCTGATGGTGCAGACTGCCCTTGCCTACAGTCATACTGGCACCACCCACATACAGGGAGGAGGCAGAGCACAGGCTAAATCCAATGTTTTGTCTGCATATTTATAAATTGCCAAATGCCACATATCTGGTCTTGGCATTTCACTTATTGGTTAGTTTATGTTCTGTCTCTCGCCCTGTGATTGTGGGGTGTGGGCCCTTGTAGAGGGGGCCATTCTGACTCTCACCTTGTCCCCGGATGGTTGACTCTATGCAATAATTTTTGTTTGTCTGCAGATTGAACCTTGAAGGATGTGGTTTTGAATTTTAGTTTGTTTTCCTTTAAATCTCACCATCTCACTCTCTTTCCCACCAGATTGTATCGGGATAGACTGTAACCTTAGTAAGTGATTCTTTTATCTGCAATGCTATTTTTATCTCTTCTTTCTCTCATGCTCAGCCCCAATTCATCAAAAGTTTCTTCTCCTCCCTCGTAATCCTGTCTTCCTGCACCGTTAACACAGATTTTCTTTTGAACATGTTCCCAGTTTGCATCCCTCTCTCTTTTTCCTCTCACTCTCCCTCCCCAACAACCCCCTCTCTCCGGCATTCCCTCAATCTCAATCTCTTTTGTTCCGCAAAATCTGTCAATTTGCTGCGGTGTTTGAAATTAAGCATAACCATCCCAACAGTTTCCATTTCAACACCATATGTTTCTCACTGCTCCTCCAATGCTCTAGTCTGTTTCATGTCCCTGTGGGACTCTGTTACATAAGGAAAATACGATAATAAATCATATAATAAAAGAAGAAATCTTAATTTGCCAAATCAGGCGTGAGGTTGAACATTGCCTGTATTTGACGGGTGTTACATCCATGCATATGTGTTGGGAAATGATGCAATCCTCAGTATTAGCAGTGCAGTGATGCTGAAGGTAAGTAGTATAAATCGGATGTACTGTATGAGGACCACAGGTTGTATTTTGTGTGTGTGTGTGTGTGTGTACTTAGCTATAGTTTGTGAACAAACTTTTGGGGAAATTTAGGATGTCCTCATTTGGAAAAACAATTGTAAAATAATAATAATAATAATAATAATAAAAAAAAAAAAAAAAAAAAATATATATATATATATATATATATATATATATATATATATATATATATATATATTTATGCTGGTCAGTAGTATTGTTTATTTAACTAATTATTCTGTCTACACCCAAAAAGAAAGAAAAAAAGAAAGAAAGAAAGAAACAGAAACTATTTTCTAGCCCTATTGTAAGTACTTGTTATTAATTAATATTACTCAGTACGTGGGATTACTATTTTAATATATTTTAAATTTATTTAATTTATTGCTGTGATGCAAAGCTGAATTTTCAGCAGTCATAACTTAAGTCTTCAGTGTCACATGATCCTTCAGAAATTATTCTAACATGTTGAAACATTTCTTTTTATTGTCAGTATTGAAAACAGTTGTGCTGCCTAATATTTTTTCATGAACACTGTAATTTTTTTTTTGTTTCTGTTTTCTTTTTTGTTTCTTTCGTTGATGAGTAGAAAGTTTAAAAGTGATATACCTTTCATTTTAATTGCAATAAAAATCTTTACTGTCACCTTTTGATTAATGCATCCTTGCTGAATAAAAATATACATTTCTTTAAAATGGTAGTGTAAATTGCTGTGGTGTGTAGGAGGGACAAAAATAGATGTAAAAATTATTTGGAATATGGTGCAATTGGTAGCTAAATGCTAAATAGCCAGATATTTCATAAACAAAATGTAGGATTTATTAGTGTGTAGCAGTATGATGTCAGCTAATATTGGTACATTTATTGTTTACTTGGCTTTATACAGTAAGCAGTATTATGTTCTCATTTCAATAACAGCTAAATGTTTGTGGATGTGCATTGTATCTGTTTCATGAGTGACAAAAAAATTACGAGGCTACAGTACGTGAATTCATCCTCTTTCCTTTGTTTGAGGATTAAAGCTTTTTCCATTTAAGATTCCACACTACTAAAATGTATGCCACGTACAGTATTTACATCTCTAATTGTGAGATTTGTCTCTCTAGTACTTCATTAGTCATGGGGTAGTAGGTGTTTGTGCTTCAGGGCAAGGTTCCCAAAAAGACATGAACATCTTTTGTGCATTGGAAATTTTGACATCTTCACCATTCAAATGCGTCATCACAGATTTATTCATCTGTTATAATGACTCAACAAATTTGGATCATTATGAATGTTAAAATAATTCCAATGACAAACACAGATGTATAAGACTATGACACATCATGTGCTGGTTTAAATAAACTGTAGAGGCATTACGCAGAGCTTTTAAGAAGTAAGTAGGCCCACACAGATGTTTTTAAAGTTCTAGACATCCTGAACTCCTTAGTTTTTTTATATGAAATAATTGACTACTTATATTATGTGTTAAGCTATCAGTTACACAGAATTTCAAGTTAAGCTCATTTCACTACACTTGTGGCATAATGTTAATTTGCACAAGAATTTTTTCCGCTATTGCAATTTTTTTTATTATTTATAATATAGCCTCAAGATGCAAACAGTGTTTTAACATGATATTAGTCTGAAAAAAAAAAATTGTTGCATCGCATCTTAAATCCATGGCATATTCTCATGTTTAACAAACAGTCATCTACATTTAACGTGGTGAACACTGAATGATTTCACCAGTGCAAATGATGTCCTATCAAATGTTGCTTCTATCAAACATAAATAAATAAATGAGATAAATAGATAACATGAATAAATAAATAGAACATGGATAAATAAAATGCAGTGCATATCTGATGTGAACTTTGATAAATTTGCACAGTGTGGAAACTGAAGATGGATTTTTATTAATTTTATTATTTGAGAAAATGCATGAAGTGACATATGAAAATAGACCCCATGTAAAGATAAATATAGTTTGAAGTTTATATAAGTTTGTTGCCATGACAACATAATGCCTAAAACCACAAAAAAAAAAAAAAAAAAAACTGTTGCATGCTTTTATAATATTATTTCTGCTTCTGCTTTTAAATCCTTCAAACATTTATTTTCGGCGCCTTTAATTCAGGTTTTTTTTTTTCTGTTTTCTTATATATTTTTTTAAATAATTAAGACTAAATTATGTAATATGTATTGTAAGACTTGGCTGCTACTATATTTTAGCTCAGCTGAAGCACTGCAGGACTGAAACATACCTTTTTTTTTTTTTTTTAAAGAACATAATCACATGAATTCCACCACCAGGTGGCAACAAACACCATATATTACAGCATCAGATTTAGTTTTACCCGAGTCTCAGGCTCTGCAAATGCTCAAGTGCTTTTTAAAGAACTGAATCTACAAATCATCCCTGTTAAGGGAGTATAACATCCTTGTTTTCAAATACATTACAAACTATGGTAAATGCATTTGATGACACATATTGAGTTTTATGGCACGCCCAATATTTAGGATCTGAGAAACGATTTATCGCGCATAATGCTCATGGGATAATGAATCTCTGCTTGGTCATATGTGGATAAGTACATTCATAATCAGATGAGCATGACCATTTGATATGTTAACCTGTGGAAGTGTTTCACAGTCCCCTTTACGCTCTCAATATTAACTGGATGGGTATATCAAACATATTTAGACTGATGGAAGTTTTAATGACAGTAAAATGTTAATTGACTTTTAAATAGACAGAAATGCTGGTAGTTAAAGTAAATTATACCCAATTAGGGCCCTCTGCCATCTGTTGGAACTCTTCTCACCATGATGTGCATTTTAAACAGTTTAGCACAGAGTAGTCATGAATACGAAGCAGATCCAGATGACGTTATCATGCAAAAATTATACATTAATGTTAAATTAACATTAGGTTTTGATGATTAATTGACATTTTCCAATGCCTGAAGCTGTTCATCAAAGTTTGCTATGAAGATCTGCATTGTAACGGACGTTTCTTGATATATAGCACTGCTCTAACTAGTGTTTGCTTACACGCACAGGTTTTAATTGTACTTGAATTGTTTATGCTGTCGCAGTTTCATCCGAAATGCTGAGTAATACTAGACCGAGCCGAAGCGACACGTGTGCTCTGAGATTTAAAAGCAGGGATGGGCAATGATTTAAATTTAATTAACAAGCTGCCAGAAGGTGTAGGATGACAACTTCCCTCTCTCTGCCTCCTGCTCGCTTATTCTGGCTTGTTTTTTCAGAGCTGGAAGAGCTAATTAGAGGGATGATATGACATCGACTCAACTCCAATGCAAAGAATGTCACATACCTGGTCGTTACGAGTTTTACTCATAGGTATTTAATCTATAGTACTATTTTGAGCTGCAAACAGATTGCCTACAAGATTAATACCAGCTGTTTTGCTTATATAGGAAATCATCCATGGAAGGTTTATTAGATTTCAAGTGCTACAACACCCTTACAAATAGGCTGACGTTGTTCCTTGGAGGGTCTGTTGGCTCCAGCAGAGCCAATTAGAGTAGCCAGCAGTGCAGTCTGAGGGGCTTTGAACCACCATGTCAGGCACTAGCCGCTCCGCACGATGAAGGCTGAGGCAGCTGCATCTGCCTGACCCATTTTTCCATGCGCACCCCAGGCGCCTCTGAGCACGTGCCAACCGGGGCCGCAGTGGGCCAGCAGCAGGCACTTCTAAAAACCGTTACTTTAGCATATTATCAGCAAACATTCACTGCTGCTGATTGCGGGACTCTTGAGGTTTTGGTGTGTGTGTGTACTGTCCCTTTAAACCTCTGTACCGAGGCACAGTATGGTTTTGTTCCTCAGCCATAAAACTGTATGGTTGAGCCTGTAAGATGATTATACACATGCCCAAGGCCAATTCAATTTCATTTCAATTCAGTTTAAGTATAATGCGTTTGTCTCATGTTACACACAAATGCTCAGACATCACCAGTCACATAATGAGGAGAACTGCTTCAATTGTGTCCCCCCCACCCTTTTTACTATTGAAGCAATGTTTTTAAAATTGCGAATCAATGTGGTTTGTATCTGTAAGTGACATGTAAAGGAGAATACAATAGTGTTTTATATGGAAGTTTAGATAATAGCAGAACTGAACTGGCAGCTGCAGATGAAAAAAATAGCTTTTAGTAATCGCACATACTGTAGGCGGTGATGTGATGATGGTCTAGGTTCAGCTGTTGGGGAAATCCATATGAATTGACGAAGAAAACAGAGGTTAGTTAAAAGGATAGGAAATGCCTGTTTATATGAGCTATTTAGATAAAACTAAACATGCATAAACGTGCATAACATTGCTTTTGAGTTTAGTTGTCAGATGAATTAGCTTCTAGTGGCAGATATTTCCCAATAGATTCTACTGTATATTGTATGTGGCATCATTCTTAAATTACTTTTGTCTGTTGAAAAAAAATTTAAATATGTCCCTCATTAGACATAATACAAGGGTATTCATAATGGCCATATAATACACATTAAAATGAAACTACGAATATAATTGTGTAGGTCATTTGAGTGGTCAATATATTGTCCCAGGCATAAAATACATGATATGGTAACAGTTCTGATGTGAAACACCAATTTTATCATATAATTATCATTTCTGATGAAATATCAAATGAAATTGATCAAATAATGATTAAATATATGACCGCAACTCCAAAAAAAGTTAATTCTTTTTAACCTTTGTTTAATTTACAAAAGTACAAAGAACCGATTTCCAATGTTTTCACTGACCAACTTAATTGTATTTTGTAAATATAAACACATTTTGATTTTGATGGCTGCAACACACTCCAAACACATCACATCAACTGTCCTTTTAATTACAATGTTTAATCGTTTGAGAATTGAGGATACTAATTGTTAAAGTTTTGCATGCAGAATTTTTGTACAGTCTTGCTTGATAGAAGACTTCAGCTGCTTATCAGTCCATAGTCATTATTGTCTAATTCTCCTTTTCATGACTGGTCTTACATTTTCAATAGGAGACCGATCTGCTGGGCAGTCAGTCACATCCATATGTGTCTGCAAAACCACGCTGTTGTAGCACATGCAGAACGACACCTGGCATTCTTGATCTAATAACCATGGACTTCCCATGAAAAGCGTCATCTTGATGGCAGTATATGTCTCTGTACAATCCCAAAATATGCCTTTTTTCCAATGGTACTTTCTCACAGATGCCAGTCACCCATGAAGTTTGCTCTGCTGCACTGCACCCCATACAACCTGTCCTCCAACTAATACGCTCGTATAGGTCATTTGTCCAAATCCCTGAAATACGACACATCAGAGCGTATACTATAATTGCGCCCCTATCGGCAAAACGTCGTTTTCATATTAATGTTTTGTACTCTTTTATTTGCACTGTGATTTCGTGTAGCTCAGTTGGTAGATTATTGCGTTATACCTTGATATGCAATCATGCTATCATGGGTTTGATCCCAGAGAACGGACGTGCACGTAAAATGTTTATGCTCAATAAATCATAATTTAGCATGATTTCTGTGAGGGTTAGGTTTAGGGGGTGGGGTTAGGTGTGGTCATTCGAACGAATAAGCCACCTAGTAAAATATGTACAAATTACTGTGAGATCGGTGTAAAAAGTCCACACATTGCATTTAAATAAAGGTGCGTTTTGATTGGTAATGACGTTATACGTCATTTCATGACGACAGACGCATTATTCATTATTTTTACACCCGCTAGAGGCCGCTTAACTTTAAAACGTAAATATAGGTCATAATAAGGTGCTTGCACAAACGACCTATATCGTCGTTTTTTTTTTTTTGGAGGACAGGCTCACCCCATACCATGAGAGATGTTTGCTTTTGCATCTTTCGCTGATGAAATTTCTAGATAGTCCCTTTGGTCTTTGGGACTGAGAACTCAACGTCCATTTTTCCCAGAAACAATTTGAAATGTGGACTCATCTGCCCACAGCACACATTTCCACTGTCTTTTTAACTATCTGAGATGAGCTCTGCCCCAGAGAACCCTGTGGCATCACTGCATAGAATTGATGTATA